>SJYA01002476.1:1043570-1257995 GCA_006410615.1 Neotragus moschatus | reverse complement strand
TTAGTGGATAGAAATCAGCATGGTGGCAATATTGACACCAGAGAAACTGGCAAACACTGCCAATCAGGGGTTTTGTTTATTTGTTTTTTCTCTCAGGGAACTAGTAGCTAAACTTACCATCGCATGTCTGGACAAAGGATTTACACAGGACTCCACACGGCTGCATCTTGGATGACAAGTCCATGACGGGGATCCGATGAGATGGCCTGGGCCCATTCTACACAGAGGAAAACTGAGGCTAAAAGAAGGTCCATCCCCAGGCCATCTTGTGAATCAAGAGGACCTACTAGACAGATTGGGGTCTTGCAGCCTAGGTGAGGCCTCTTAGCCCCTGTAAAGGCTGCCTGCAGAGTAAGCCATGCCTCTCGGCTCAGGTCTCAGGAATGGCAGGATCAATGTGGCCTTGCCCCAGGTGAGAACACTCAGGAGATCCTGGGTGCAATGTGGGCTGAGCCTTGCATGATGGGGAGGGGACCTCACCTGTCCTTCAACCAAGAACTTCACCCAAAGGGCCCATCCACCAGGGCTGGGTGCCCCACCTTGGGCTCCCTTTCCCATCCCTCTGATAAAGTGTCTGGGGACTTCCTGGGGGTCCTGTGGTTAAGAGTCCACCTGCTAATGCAGGGGACGCAGGTTCAATCCCTGGCTGTGGACGGTCGGCCTGCCTCGGACCAACTAAGCCTGTGAACTGCAATTACTGAAGCCCACACCCTCTAGAGCCCGCGCACCGTAACAGAGACTCCACCACAATGAGAAGCCCGTGCTCCACAACTAGAGAAAGCCCGAGTGCCGCAACAAAGACCCAGGGCAGCCAGGAAAAAGGAAACAGCAAAAAAAAAGAAACAGGCAGGACTGGCGTTGCCCCTCTGGGTCAAGGCAGTTACTGCGTCATCCCAGGGCCCACGGGCAGGAGTAAGGAATGGTAAAGCGGTCCAGTGTGGGGGGGGACACCCTCATAAAACAGTTGCACCCCGTCCACTGGTCCTCCGTGGAGGGTCCACGCTGCTCTGAGGGCTGGTGGCAGGAGATCAGAGAGGGGATGCAGGTGGAAGGAGCCTGGTCTCAGGGCTGTGGCAAAGTTCCAAAGACTGAAAGCAGGGTTATTGGCACTGCCTCTCCTCCTGGGCAAGATGTGCGTGTGAGGGCATACACACACACACACACACACACACACACACACACAAATACACACAGAATCAAAGCCTCCGGATTCTTGCAACAGGAATGCACACCCCTCCACAGCAAAACGCACATATCCTTAGGCTCGCTGGCCAACAGACACACAATAAACACACTCCCACCCGAATGTGTGCAAAGAAATCGACATTCATTTGGAGGTGTGCTCGCACATGTATGGAACCTTCTGCCCTTAACCAGCGCCTCTCGGCCTAACCCGCCTGGGGCTGCCGATATCCCTGGATCCTGCAGTGACTCCCTCCATGGCCTCCAGCCTCAGCCCCTCCATCTGACCTCCACGTGGCACCCACACTCTTCTCACCTTGATCCTTTCCCACGTAGAAAGTTTCGGTAGCCGCTCACTGCCTCCAGCATCAATAACGGAGCTTGGTATTCAAAGCCCGACGAAATCTGGCCCCTTCTGGCTTCCTGGCTCTCTCCCCATCTCCCCATCCCTCACTTTTCCCCACTCATGCACTGTCTTTCCTCCATCTCCCTCCAGCCAAATCCTCTTCAGTGTCACATGACCTGGGACTCATGAACAGAGATGCCCCAGAAGGCATGGTGCCCTGTGGTTCCGAGTAAGCCCATCTCCTTGTGGCTCCCTTTCTGGGATATCCTGGCCCCGTCCAGCTTGTGTGAGAGAGGAGGACGACCATGCCTCATTGTGCCCACTGCACCCCAGCTTCCCACAGCTTGTTGCTGTCTGTCTGGGGCTCTGGCACTCACTAGGACTTCAGGAAATGTGTGCAGGCAGCTGGCTTGGGCCATTGTCCCGTCTCAGTCACCTCTTCCCTTACTTTGGCTCTTCTCTCTTTTTCAATATGCATATTAAAATATTAAAAGGCTGCTCCAGGTCTTAGTTGTGGCCTGCAAACCCTTAGTTGTGGCACAGGGGCTTTAGTTCCCTACCAAGAATTGAACCTGGGTCCTCTTGATTGGGAGCTCAAAGACAGCCACTGGACCACCAGGGAAGTCGCTCTCCTCTCTCTTATTTTTGATGGGCTGGTTCTCACTGCTAGAAAAGGTTCTCTGGAAGTTCCTGTCCCCCCTCACCTTACGCTGGGAGGATTTGGGAAGGCCCATCAGTCACCCCACTGCCCAGAAGCGGTCCTCAAACTAGAGGGTGTCTCCAGGGGTCACTAAATGCCTCCCCTCCATGTTCAGGCACATGGTGGGTCACTCGCAAACCTCAGAGACAATTACAGACTCTCCCATTCCACTGCCAGATTTCTGCAAGGATCTCTGGAGAGTTTTGCTGTTGGAATAGTCTTCCTCAAGCTTGAGTTTGAAGACAGAATTGTAGTGCTGGGAAGGGCTTTAGCCAATCAAAAGGTTGATCTTACCTAGAGTCAGACTCTCCTGCCAAGTTATGTCAGCTCCTGGAATGTCTCCAGTGACAGGGAGCTCTCCCTACAGGGTTGGGTAACCCCCATCCTTAAAAAGCTCTCCTGGCTTTTTTGTGGGACACCGGTGACCCAGCCCAACCCACTGAGACCACAGCAGTCACCAGCATCCCCCAGAACAGGCTTGTGAATGTTTTGAGCAAGGGACAGAGCACTTAACTATTTCCCACCTGACCCAGATTCCATGCCCTTTCATTTCTCTGAACACACGTCTATTCATCACATCTTTCTAAAAGCAGAAATTACAATCAGCTCTGCTCCTGGGGGCCAGCCTCCCCGCCTCTCCTGGACTCAGCCCTCCTGCCTGACTACAGCTTTTGTCTCCCATCCGACTGGTTCCTCATGTGCCTTTGCTCCACTTCAAAGTTACCCCAGAGGGAGGTCTTCATGTACTCCTGGGGCAAGAGCCCTGGGTTTGGACTAAGGCAGATTGAGATTTGGCCTTGAGCTTTGCCACTGACTCTGTGAGCTGAGATGAGGCCCATCACCCTTCTGAGCCCATCTTTCCAGCTGAAATGAGGAAGGTCATCTTTCTTTGAATATTATGGAGATTGAATGGGTCAGTGGACCTAAAGGCCCCAAGACAGCACCCTGCCCAGATGTTCATGACACATCAATCCCACCATCCCTCCCACTGTGGATCCAGGGGTGCCAGCTTTGCCTTTAACCCCCGATGGAAGGAATTTAGCAAGCATCTGCACAACCCTCTATCAAGGGCTCCGCTNAATGGGTCAGTGGACCTAAAGGCCCCAAGACAGCACCCTGCCCAGATGTTCATGACACATCAATCCCACCATCCCTCCCACTGTGGATCCAGGGGTGCCAGCTTTGCCTTTAACCCCCGATGGAAGGAATTTAGCAAGCATCTGCACAACCCTCTATCAAGGGCTCCGCTAACAGCAAGATTCATAACGCCTAATGTGTTTCCTTCATCTGCTAATTTAATAATTCTGCTTAAAAAAAATGAGCTCGTTTGGCCCACAATTTGCTTCCCAGAGGCCTAACGCCTCCTACTGCTCATGACTTCATTAGCTGCCAGACACACACATTTCCCATTCCCCCTCCTAATCCACCCTTTGTTTTTAAGGAAGCAAGGCTGGTGGATTTGATGGATTGCAGTGGTCCTGGCTCCTCTTCTCTGCGCCCCTTCCCAAAGTCCTCCGGGAAGATCAAGATGGGCAGCCTCTCCTTGGTCTTCTGGTTTCTTCTAGTCTCACCTCATCGGCTGAAAAAATGAGCTTATGCACCCTGGGCCCTAGCCTTCACAGCCCAGAGGACCAGTGGGCTCCTTTTATAACAGCTCAGTTGAGTGTGAAGATGGGCTTCCTTACAAACTGGGCATATGTGTGATGCATCATAGGATGCCCAGCAGTAAGTTTCTTGAGGCTGAAGATACAGTACACAAGGTGGCCAGCTATATGTCAGAGATGCTTCAGGGCGAGGCAGTCTGTCTCTCTTTCTTAAGATTTGATTTTGTAAGAGAAGACCCCCTCCCCCAGCCACCTTGCACCACATTCTCCATCACTTCCTCAGCTCCAGTCTCACTAGCCTTGGGCAACTGAATTTTAAATCTGGTGTCACTGGATCTCTCAGGGATTGATGGATGGGATTCAAGGAGTCATTGGTTCTCATGAAACTGAATGCAAAGTGTCCTGTGTATACACATATATTCAACCTCAATGCTCTTTATCAAGGTCTCAAACATGTCTCTAGTCCAAAAATGATTGAGTCAATGCTAAAGAATAGAGGTAAGCAAACTTCTTTCTAAAGAGTCCGACAGGCTTTGAGAATCATATGGTTCCAGCTGCTCAACTCTGTTGCGAAGTTGCAAAAGTAGCCATGAGTAATAAGTAAACAGATGTGGCTGTGTGTTCCAATAAAACTTTATTCACACAAATAGGCATCAGACCAGATTCAGTTCATGGGCCGTAGTTTGCTGAGTCCTGCCATATAAGGAATCCTGGTTTTGAGTGGGCGCTTACATCAAGTTCCCCTTCAGAATCTCTCCAATTCATTCATTCATTCACTCATTCATTCACTCATTCATTGTATAAATGTCCACCTAGCCCCTGCTAGGTGCTAGGTGCTTACACTCAGTGCAACAGATAAAAAAAAAAAAAAAAAGAAAGAAGACACTATTACTGCCCTCCAGGATTCTGCAGCCTAGTTGGAGAGATAGGCCTGGAAATAACTGTCAGTCAGTGGGATAATGACTGTAGTGGAAATTTGTACAAGGGACAGCAGAGACCACNAAAAGTCACTGTAATGAGATAAAAAAAAAAAAAAGAAAGAAGACACTATTACTGCCCTCCAGGATTCTGCAGCCTAGTTGGAGAGATAGGCCTGGAAATAACTGTCAGTCAGTGGGATAATGACTGTAGTGGAAATTTGTACAAGGGACAGCAGAGACCACACAGGGAATGGGTGGTGGGGGTAACTAAGGAGAACTGACAGAGTAGAGTCACCCAAGCCAGGCTTACAAGGAGGAGGAGGAATTTTCCAAGTAGGTGATGGAAAGGTGTCCCAGGCCAAGGGAACAGCAGAAGAAGAGGTGCTGAGGCATGAGCCACGTTGGGGTAAGGATAAGATGAAGCCTAGAGCTAGCGTTTGGAGTAGAGGGAACGTCAAAGGAAAGGGGGAGCTGGGGGAAACACGGAGTGTAAGCACAGCACGAAGTGTCTTTAGATCCAAGCTAAGGACTTTGGGCTTGATTCTGAAGGGAAGANAGGAGGAGGAGGAATTTTCCAAGTAGGTGATGGAAAGGTGTCCCAGGCCAAGGGAACAGCAGAAGAAGAGGCACTGAGGCGTGAGCCACGTTGGGGTAAGGATAAGATGCAGCCTAGAGCTAGCGTTTGGAGTAGAGGGGACGTCAAAGGAAAGGGGGAGCTGGGGGAAACACGGAGTGTAAGCACACCACGAAGTGTCTTTAGATCCAAGCTAAGGACTTTGGGCTTGATTCTGAAGGGAAGAGGGGGGCATAAGAGGATTTGACTGTTGGCAACTATGATTCTTTAATGAAGTTACTGCTCACAAGTGAGCACACATATGTAAGTTCTTCTGACACTATTATATTTGATACTCACTCCAAGTATTACTCTAAGCGTTCTGATTTTCCTAATTCAAGATGAATTGCGCAAAGTCAAACTTTGTTGAGAGAGGGGATTTTCCTCCAGGCGATTGGAAAGCAAACCCATCTTGCCAAAATGAAGGGATCCAACCTTCCCCAGTCTTTCTCTCCTTTCCCTCTCTCTCTCATTCTAGTCTTTTTATTGATTGAATCAGGGAACACAAGGATAGCACAGTGTCCCCAGGAAAATGTCTGTAAAAATGTAATCAAAAGGAAACATTTCCATTAACAAGAGAGTATAACTTACTGAGACAACTTCAGTGCACTTTTGAGACTTCAGGGTGAGTCTTTGGTTTTCTCCCAGGAATGTCTTCATTTACAGAGGCTTCTAGTCTTGGAGGACACCAGTGAATGTAGAGGCGGGAACCAGAAACCACATAACTTCACAGGACTGTGACTTCATTTGGGGGGCACCAGCCTTATGGCAACAGAAGAAAATGCAGCAACTATTAAGTGCAATTCTAGACTATACTCCTTCCTCTTTCCTTGGCTGGTCACTTTTCACCTTGGATCTAGGATGTAAAATCTTTATGCTATTTCATGCTTTACCATTTCTTACATAATTATTGCCACTATCAGGGCAGGAGCTGTGCTCATCGTATATTCCCGGACCTCAGCACAGCTAGGCACAGAGCTGTTGCTCAGTTTGATTTATATGCAACCTGTCTTCTCCCTTTCTCTTCCAGGGGTCAGTTAATGACTTTATGATCTCCAGTGAGTGCCATCCACAGGCTTGGAGCTCAGGGATGTGGGTCAGTAAAGATCTAGAATGTCAGTTGCTCCCCTCCCCTTTGGGTTCTCCATAACTAATTCTTTAATGACCCTCATTAGGGATATCCATTAAATATTTCCATCTCTCTATCTCCCAGGCACATGGCAGAGTTGCATTTCCTGGTCCCCTGCTATTGGTCTACATGACTAGTTCTGGCCAATGGGGTATGAGCAAAAGTAACCATGTGACTAGTTCAGACCAATGAAGCATAAATGAAAGTTTCCCTTTTCAGGCTATTTAACTGCTAGTGAGAGACCTCTGCAGTCTCTTCTCTCAGCACAGTGACTGGTGATATCCAAGATAATGGCTGCTCCATCATCCTAGGTGCTCAAGTGACTACAGTGAGAAAAGTCTATACAGGAACTGCCAGTCTATACAGACACATGGTGTGAACGAGAAATAAACCTGGGATTGTCAAGCCACTGAGATTCAGGGCTTGTCGTCTCCACATCACTTAGTCTTATCCTAACTTATCATTTTCCCCTTACCTCTTCTTCCTTCCATTGGACCTAGCAACCCAAGTCTCTTTGGCGGGCTAGCTCACCACCTTTACCTTCCGGTCTCTGTTCGGTCATTCATTTCTTTAACACACGTTCACCATGCAGCAGTTCCGAGGAGACATCTGGAGAGACAAAGATGATTCAGACATGCCCTCAGGGGCTCACAGTCTGGCTGGCTCTGGCCTGGGCAGTCTCCTCATTCCTGAGAAGCTGTCTCAGTCACTCCAGTGTCCCCACCACCGCCATCCCGCTTGTCCTTAGAGATGGAGGTCAAGTTTGAGAAGCCGCCTCCTCCTCCCACAGTGGCTCCTGTCATCACCAGGGCCTCTGCTTACCCCTGAGCCTCCCTTGGAAGAAGTTCCACTACTGTGAGGTTGGATAGTCTAGGGGGCCTGAGTGTCTGCACAGGAAAACCCTAGAACTAGAGTTCAGACCATGTGTCCTTGAAAGAAAGAATTCTCGCCGTGGGTCTCAATTCACTCAGATGGTAAAGAACCTTCCTGCAATGTGGGAGTCCTGGGTTTGACTCCTGGGTTGGGACAATCTCCTGGAGAAGGGAATGGCAGCCCACTTCCAGTATTTTTGCCTGGAGAATCCTATGGACAGAGAACCCTGTTGGGCTACAAGTCGGACACTACTGAGCGATTAACACTTTTCACACACACCCCAACCTCTGTCTTCCAGGCTTAATAAGAGAATGGCCAGAGATACTGGAAAACGCCCTTTTTATCCTCGGATAAAAGGCCTGAAGATGCCAGCCATAGGGATGTGAGTGGATTGGGGAGAGTTTGAGGACAGAATATCGTCTCATTCGAGAGAGGTGACATACAGCCTTGATGTCCTGATTGAGAGGTAACTCCAGGAAGACTTTGTCCCACCGTTCCCCTGCCTCCAGGCAGGTGAGCCTGTGCCCCTCTGGGCCACACATTCCCCAACCTTCCCATTGCATGCTGTCTTCTGGAAAAGACCTCTCCTCTGATCTGAAACAGGCTTGGCACATCCCCTGCAAGTCCAGGGCAAACTGGGAGTCATATCTTTTGAAGGACCTTCAGATCCTGAGATGAGTCCTCTGTGCTTGTAGACAAAGGAGAGGAAGAAGGCAGGGGGAGGTGGAGACCAGTTTTGGGTGTTCAACCCTCCTTACCTAATTACTGTCTTCCTGAGGAGGCCACATCCCTGGTCACGGCCCAGCCAAATCTGCTCCCCACTCCTGGATGCCCCTCCCACCTCTCCCTGGAGTAAAGTTTTGTGGCAAGGTGACCTGCGGTGGATGGGGAGGCTGGAGAGGCTGGAGACTAAGCAATTAACACGCGGTCGGGAGTAAAGGTGCCCAGGGACGTTTCCCGCCGAGGCCGAGGCCGCCGAGCCTGACAGAAGGGAAAGCTCAGCCGGCGCAGGGCAGGGCAGGGGGCGGGGGGCTGGGGAGCCGCAGGCAGCCTCCTCTGCACATCAGTGCTTTCCCGCAAAGACGTCCCCAGTGAGTGGGCCTCCCCGGTGAGTGGGCTGGGGAGCAGGAAGGTGTTGGACAGACAGGGGTCACTGTGGGGGCACTGGAGCCCAGACCACCCTTCTCGCCCCCTCCCCCAGAAGAAGACACTCCCCTCTGTGCCCTTTCTTGGGGAGGGGCAGTTACTGAGTCTCTGAACTTTGAGGGTGGCAGGACTCTCGATGGTGGGGGCAGCAGGCTTTGAGGCGCTCGAGAGGCCTCCAGAGTCACAGCTCACGGTGCACTGCACACTGCAGACACGTGTGCCCAGCCACACGCACCACACATGGGACTGGGTGGGGGGTGCACAGCACAGTCACATATGTGTTCCAGGGGGAGGGCGGTACACACACACACACACACACACACACACACACATGCACGCACATACACATAGACACATATAGACATACACATTACACACATAAACATACACACATGCACACACACATAAACATATACACACACACATAAACACATATAAACATACACACATGCATACACACATATAAACATATACACATGCATACACACATGCATGCACGTACACATAGACACATATATAAACATACACATGCACACACATAAATATATACACACATATAAACACGCACACGCATACACACACATAGACACACACGTACATGCACATATAGTAGGTCCACCACTGCTGACGCTTCCCCAAGGGCTCCTCCCACAAGTCCCCAAGAAGGACCACAGTCCTGAAACCCACTTCTCAGAGAGGTGCCCCCTCTTCGACCAGCTCCCCTACACGACTCACTCCCAGAAGGCAGCACGGGTGACTTGGAGCCTCACTCCAACAACGCTGACCACGTAGGACCGGGTGTCAGGAGACACGGGTCCAGGGCCTGGTTTTGCAGCTCTCTGACGGGGTGTCCCTGAGTAGGAAGTCACCCATCTCTGGGCCTCAGTTTCCTCATCTGTCCCTGGGATCACTAGGAAGGGGAAGGACGCACCCACTCACGGGGCAGCAATGAGATCTAGTGAAAGCTCTTTGTGAGGCCCTCATAAGTGTAACCCTAGACCTGGGCACAGGGCCCCACCAACAGGCAAACACAGGCTTCCAGGCTGTTGCCCCTTCCAGCCTACCAGGTCTGATCTCAATGAACCTCAATGCAAAATCCAAGTCTACAAAGACTCTCATTCTGACTTGGACTTTGCTTCTCAATATATGTACGTTCATTCTTCCAGCCGTGGAATCCTGGATGCAAGGTGCCTGCTATGATGTCACGATTCTGTATCCAGTTCCCAGCAATTCTCCAGCTCAACTTCCGACACTGTCTACCTGGCGAGAGAATCAGATCCCTCAGCCTGTTGCTGGCCAAAATCTTGGCTTTCTCTGCCCACCGAAGCCAAATAAAACATATGGAGACAGAGTTTGGAGAAATAGATTTTTTTTTTTTTTTTTCTCAGCTAGCGGAGAAGGGAACATAGTAGACTCACACCTTGGGAACTGTGCCTACCCCGCCCGAGGGGCTTATATAAAACGAGGGCGCACACTCAGGAGTCGGTAATGAGGAATGAAGATGCGAGGATCTTGATTTCTTCCTTTTGCACATTGTTTCAAAGACAGTCACAGACTGGTAATTGAGTCTGGCAGTTCTGTGGTCTGTGGCCTTCTTTGTGATAGACAACTACAAGCGGAAGGATGTTATAAGGGTAAACACCAGAGGCAGGATGTATTTAGAGTCAAAGGAAAAATAGTTGTGAAGTGTAGCTCCTGCAGGGCTAGGGTGCCGAAGAGCAAACTTAGTTACAGACACTCAGAGTTGGGAGCAGTTAAAGTAAAAAAAGGAAAAAACCAGGAGGATTCAGGCCTGCTCCCTGTTCCCTTTATCTTCTTTGTTCTCAGGAAAGGGAAAGAGAAAACCTCATTCCTCTTTTTTCCTTTTCACTGCAACAAGGGGAAGGGCTTAGCCTTACAGGACTATCTCCCCCCAACACCCTGTTGGTTGTCAGCTGTGCTTCTGATTGGCCAGCTGTCAATTAGACGTTCCAAACACCCCACTCTTTGGGTTTAATTGGCAAGAGTGGCTCAGCGAACTCAGAGATACATTTTCCTTGCTAGCTTACTGGTTTATTGTAAATGGGTATAACTCAGGAGCAGATGGAAGAGATGTATAGGGCAGGGTACAGGGAAAGGGCATGGAGCTTCCACGCTCTCTGAACAAGCCGTTCTCTGTAAATCTCCACCTGCTGCCCAACCCAGAAGCTCCCTGAACCCTGTCCTTTTCAGCTGAAGCTTCATTACACGAGCGTGATTAAGGAAATCAGTGGTGACTGAAATCAGTCTCTGGCCCCTCTCTCCTCTCTGGAGGTCTGGGATGGGACTGACCGTCGTGACCCTCTAATAATATGATTGGCTGCCCCAGTGACCAGGCCCCTTCCTCAGGTGACCTACTGGTAGTAGTGCTGAGTCGCTCAGTTGTGTCCGACTCTTTGTGACCCCATGGACTGTAACCCTCCAGGCTCCTCTGTCTATGGGATTCTCCAGGCAAGAATACTGGAATGGGTAGCCATTCCCTTCTTTAGGGGAATCTTCCCTAACCAGGGATTGAACCAGGATCTCCTGCATTACAGGCAGATTCTTTAGCATCTGAGCCACCAGGGAAGTCCTGAGGTCACCTAGGGGCTTTCCGTAAGCCACCTCATTAGCATAACAAAAGACGACTTTGTGCTCCCAACATTTAGGAAATGCCAGGGTTTTAGGAGCTCTGTGTCAGAAATGGGACAAAGACCAAAAATATATATTTCTTATTATAAATCACAGTATCACAGATTTTTTTTAAAAAGTGAACAGTGCCTAGTCTTTGCTCTCAGGCAGCTCATGGGCCATTTCTGCATTCTCAGCAGTGGTTATCTGATAGAATCCGTAGCCTGGGAGGCTTTGAAAAAACCACCTCCTGGGCTCATCCCCAAAGATTCACAGTCAATTGATGTGAAGTGGGGCCCAGACAGCCCTGTTTTTTCAAAAGCCCCCTAGCTGATGCTAATGCGCCTTTAGAGCGGAGATCCACCCATCTAGTGGAGACATTAGACATACACCAGAAGACAGAATGGGACATTTTTACAACAGGTGCACACACAGTAATCACTAACATTTACCGAGTCTCCTTTTGTGTGAGGCTGGCACCGTGCCAAGTGTTATGTCAACAAATTTAATCGTCCCCCAAACCCTGGTGGTTCTGATGGTAAAGAATCTGCCTGCAATGCAGAAGACCCAGATTCCATCCCTGGGTCAGGAACGTTCCCCTGAAGAAGGAAATGGCTACCCACTCCAGTATTCTTGCCTGGAGAATTCCATGGATAGAGGAGCCTGGCGGGCTACAGTCCATAGAGTCTCAAAGAGTCGGACAGGACTGAGTGACTAACACCTTCACACCTTCAAATCTCAGGAAGGCAGGCTCCACACCACCCATTCTACAGCTGAATAAATGAAGCTCAAGAAGAGCTTCAAGAAGAGATCAAGTAACTTACTCAAAGCAAGACTTCTCTGAAAAGGGGGCATTTGTGCCAAACGTTGAAAGAAGACAGAATTTGAACCCGGAGAGATACTCCCTTGATGCTCCAGTGGTTAAACCTCCAGGCTTCCAATGTAGGGGGCATGGGTTTGATCCCTAGTCAGGGAACTAAGATTCCACATGCCGTGCAGCATGGCCGAAAAATTAAAATATAAAATAAAGCTAAAAAAGTTTCAAAATGAATCTTGACCTGGAGAGATGGAAGTGAAAGGATGCGAGTGTTTTCCACCCTGGTTGGTTGTTAGAATACAATCCATGACATGGGGGGGTCTGTTTAAAGTGTGTTTGGGGAGGGTGCAGGTTAGGGGAGCAGAGCCTTGCTGACTGGGATAGGGGTTTTTGAAAGAGAGGAAAGGGACCTCAGATCACAGAGGGTGGCAGCGGCCAAATTATGGGAAGATAATATTTTAAGACACACCCCAGGTAGAGCTACTTTTCCCAGCAGATAGCAATTATGTGCCTCTTGTCATTATCCCCAGAGGTGGTGGGGATGAAAATAGAATATCAAGATAGAGGCAGAGAAGCTAGATCCAGAAGAGTCTGCGGGGGGAGGACGCTGAGACTTTAACTTTTAAAAAGAGGTAAATGGATGCCAACCACTGTGCCTTCTCTGTGTGGGGGGGTGTGTGTGTTAGTCCCTCAGTCTGACTGACTCTGTGAGACCCCATGGACCATAGCCCACCAGGCTGCTCTGTCCATGGGATTCTCCAGGCAAGAATACTGGAGTGGGTTGCCATGCCCTCCTCTAGGGGATCTTCCCAACCTAGGGATGGCACCCATGTCTCCTGCATTGGCAGGTGGATTCTTTACCACTGAGCCACCTATCAAACCTTCTCTCAAGTGATTTTGCCGCTTTCCCTCTAAAGAGCCCTCTTGACTTTGAGTTCTGCTGTGCTGGTTGTTTTAGGCCCCTGGATGTTAGTTGGGAGGATGTGACCAAAGGCTTGAAAGCTCTTACTTATATAATCAGGCTCTGCTTTCTCTTTCATCTCCCTGAGAAGAACATGCTTGTGCTAACCTACGGGTCCCACACTGAACATAAGAGCCATCTAGAACCAAGCTAAACTCCTCCACCAGTCCCATCCCAGGTAAACCATCCCCTACCCTACTTCTAGCTCTATGGGTAAGCCCAGTCAACATAAGCCACTTAGTCAATTTCAGCCCAAATCAGTGGCTCTCAGCCACTGACCCATGAGAATAAGTAACTACGTTTTAAGCCATCAAGTTTTAGGTTGGTTCATTATGTAGCATTTTTTGTAGCCATGGTTCATGCAAGTAGCAACCCGGGACCTGGAACCCAATTAAAAGAGGAAATAAATGGGACAGAGTGATCAAAGCAATAGTTCCAGAACATCTCCCAGCACTGAAAGACATGAGCCTCCAGATCAAAGAGCTACCAGGTGCCCAGAACAACAGACAGATTCACTCCCAAGATATATTATTGTAAAATGTCCAAACACATAAAGGGATAATCCTAAAAGCTTCCAGCAAGAAAAATCTGGTTTCCTACAAGGGAGCAAGAATCAGGATGGTTATAAGACTTCTTAAGAGCAATGCTGGATATTAGGTAACTAGTGAAGCAGTGCCTTTTAAGTTCCTGGGAGGAATGGTTTTCAAAACAAAATTCTACACCTGTACACCCAATTAAAATATAAGTTGAGAATACAATATGTTTTTAGATATGTAAGGATTCAGAAAATTCATTTCAAATGCACTTTTACTTAGTGAGCTATCAGAGGATTGCTCCAGCAAAGGTGGGAAGGGAACTAAGAAAAGGGGCTTCCCAAATGGCCCCAGGGTTAAAGAACCTGCCTGCCAGTGCAGGAGATGAAGAGATTCAGGGTCAGTCCCTGGGTCAATAAGATTCCCTGGAGAAAGGGAAAGGCAACCCATTCCAGTATTCTTGCCTGGAGAATCCCATGGACAGAGGAGCCAGGAGAGCTACAGTCCATGGGATTGCAAAGAGTTGGAATATGACTGAAGTGACTTAGCATGCAAACCATGAAAATAGAATCCAGGAAATAGGAGATTCAACATATTTAACAATAGGAACAGCTAGAGGAAATTCCCAGAATAAACCTTTGCAGCAGCCCTAGAGAGCAATAGGCAAGATTGAAATAAGAAATTCAGGACTCCCGGAAGGAAGAATCCAGAGAAACAAGAACTGATAGATGAGCTGATGGGAGATAACACTTGTGAACAAAATACTACTAATAATGACTCGATGGGCATGAGTTTGAGTGAACTCCAGGAGTTGGTGATGGACAGGGAAACCTGGCGTGCTGTGATTCATGGTGTCGCAAAGGGTCGGACACGATGGAGCAACTAAACTGAACTGAATGGTACAGCAAAAGTGACTCACCATTCAGAAAAATTTAAGAAAATGATGCAATTCCCCATGTTCACAGCGGCACTATTTACAATAGCTAAGACATTAAAGCAACCTAAATATCCAACAACAGATGAAAGGATAAAGAAGAAACGGTACATATCTACAGTGGAGTATCACTCAGCTACAAAAAATAATGCAATAATGCCACCTGCAACAGCATGGATGGATCCAGAGACTGTCACACTAAGTGAAGTAAGTCAGACAGAGACAAATATCATATGACATCACTTATATGTGGAATGTAAAAAATGACACAGAGGAACATATTTACAAAACAGAAACAGACACGCAAACAGAGAAAATAAACTTTAAGTTACCAAAGGAGAAAGAAGGGTAGGAGGGATAAATTAGGATATTGGGGGCTAGCAGATGCAAACCACTATACGTAAAATAAAAAACGAGATCCTACTGTATAGCACAAGGAATATTGTTGATATCTTGTAATGAACTCTAATGGAAAAGAATCTGGGGAATTCCCTGACGGTCCAATGGTTAGAGTTCAGTGTTTTCATTGCCATGAGCNCTCTAGGGGATCTTCCCAACCTAGGGATGGCACCCATGTCTCCTGCATTGGCAGGTGGATTCTTTACCACTGAGCCACCTATCAAACCTTCTCTCAAGTGATTTTGCCGCTTTCCCTCTAAAGAGCCCTCTTGACTTTGAGTTCTGCTGTGCTGGTTGTTTTAGGCCCCTGGATGTTAGTTGGGAGGATGTGACCAAAGGCTTGAAAGCTCTTACTTATATAATCAGGCTCTGCTTTCTCTTTCATCTCCCTGAGAAGAACATGCTTGTGCTAACCTACGGGTCCCACACTGAACATAAGAGCCATCTAGAAACAGGCTAAACTCCTCCACCAGTCCCATCCCAGGTAAACCATCCCCTACCCTACTTCTAGCTCTATGGGTAAGCCCAGTCAACATAAGCCACTTAGTCAATTTCAGCCCAAATCAGTGGCTCTCAGCCACTGACCCATGAGAATAAGTAACTACGTTTTAAGCCATCAAGTTTTAGGTTGGTTCATTATGTAGCATTTTTTGTAGCCATGGTTCATGCAAGTAGCAACCCGGGACCTGGAACCCAATTAAAAGAGGAAATAAATGGGACAGAGTGATCAAAGCAATAGTTCCAGAACATCTCCCAGCACTGAAAGACATGAGCCTCCAGATCAAAGAGCTACCAGGTGCCCAGAACAACAGACAGATTCACTCCCAAGATATATTATTGTAAAATGTCCAAACACATAAAGGGATAATCCTAAAAGCTTCCAGCAAGAAAAATCTGGTTTCCTACAAGGGAGCAAGAATCAGGATGGTTATAAGACTTCTTAAGAGCAATGCTGGATATTAGGTAACTAGTGAAGCAGTGCCTTTTAAGTTCCTGGGAGGAATGGTTTTCAAAACAAAATTCTACACCTGTACACCCAATTAAAATATAAGTTGAGAATACAATATGTTTTTAGATATGTAAGGATTCAGAAAATTCATTTCAAATGCACTTTTACTTAGTGAGCTATCAGAGGATTGCTCCAGCAAAGGTGGGAAGGGAACTAAGAAAAGGGGCTTCCCAAATGGCCCCAGGGTTAAAGAACCTGCCTGCCAGTGCAGGAGATGAAGAGATTCAGGGTCAGTCCCTGGGTCAATAAGATTCCCTGGAGAAAGGGAAAGGCAACCCATTCCAGTATTCTTGCCTGGAGAATCCCATGGACAGAGGAGCCAGGAGAGCTACAGTCCATGGGATTGCAAAGAGTTGGAATATGACTGAAGTGACTTAGCATGCAAACCATGAAAATAGAATCCAGGAAATAGGAGATTCAACATATTTAACAATAGGAACAGCTAGAGGAAATTCCCAGAATAAACCTTTGCAGCAGCCCTAGAGAGCAATAGGCAAGATTGAAATAAGAAATTCAGGACTCCCGGAAGGAAGAATCCAGAGAAACAAGAACTGATAGATGAGCTGATGGGAGATAACACTTGTGAACAAAATACTACTAATAATGACTCGATGGGCATGAGTTTGAGTGAACTCCAGGAGTTGGTGATGGACAGGGAAACCTGGCGTGCTGTGATTCATGGTGTCGCAAAGGGTCGGACACGATGGAGCAACTAAACTGAACTGAATGGTACAGCAAAAGTGACTCACCATTCAGAAAAATTTAAGAAAATGATGCAATTCCCCATGTTCACAGCGGCACTATTTACAATAGCTAAGACATTAAAGCAACCTAAATATCCAACAACAGATGAAAGGATAAAGAAGAAACGGTACATATCTACAGTGGAGTATCACTCAGCTACAAAAAATAATGCAATAATGCCACCTGCAACAGCATGGATGGATCCAGAGACTGTCACACTAAGTGAAGTAAGTCAGACAGAGACAAATATCATATGACATCACTTATATGTGGAATGTAAAAAATGACACAGAGGAACATATTTACAAAACAGAAACAGACACGCAAACAGAGAAAATAAACTTTAAGTTACCAAAGGAGAAAGAAGGGTAGGAGGGATAAATTAGGATATTGGGGGCTAGCAGATGCAAACCACTATACGTAAAATAAAAAACGAGATCCTACTGTATAGCACAAGGAATATTGTTGATATCTTGTAATGAACTCTAATGGAAAAGAATCTGGGGAATTCCCTGACGGTCCAATGGTTAGAGTTCAGTGTTTTCATTGCCATGAGCCTGGGATTCAATTCTGGTTGAGGAACTAAGATCCCACAAGTCATGTGGTATGGGAAAACAAATTTAAAAAATATATATATATATATAATACATAATTGAATCACTTTTCTATACACCAGAAATTAGTACAACAGTGTAAGTCAACTATACTTCAGTTTAAACAATGAAAATGATGCAATTAAAAGTGTTGGGTGATTTGTATTATTTTTGTGTATATTTTCCAAGAGAGATGTCATGACAGAGAGTAAGAGTTTATTTCCGACTCATATCACATTGCCATAGTGGCCAAGCAGTCTTTCCCTTGATATTTGCAGACATGGAACCCATTGCTTGCAGTCTCCTCTCTGGGTAAGAGAGAGATGGAACAGAAATACAGGCTCTTAACTGCCTTAGCCCAAGGGGATATCTCTAGTAACTTGTCTCCTCCCTAACTGGAAGGGGTGTTGAGAAATACAGAGGAACAGATGGATAGCGGAAGAGTCCTTATTGCCTTGACCACACCAGAAAAAAAAGTACAGGAGAGAAAATAAAATCACAGTCCATATCTGGACTCTGAAATGAGCCATATTTACAACATCATAATAATGTTTTAGGGTTTCCCAGGTGGCTCAGAAGTAAAGAATCCACCTGGCAATGTACAAGACCTGGGTTCAATCTCCAGTCAGGAAGATTCCCTGGAGAAAGAAATGACAACCCACTGCAGTATTCTTGCCTGGGAAATCCCATGGACAGAGGAGCCAGGCAGGCTACAGTCCATGGGGTCACAAAAGAGCTGGCACACCTAGCACCTAAACAACTTAGCAACTAAACAACAACAAGGTTCTAGATTTTGACTAAAAAGTACAATATAGCCATATAAGGAGGAGGAGACAGAAGTATAATAGGTAACAGAAAGAAACCTTTGTCTACCATAACAGGAAGTCATTAGGTGATGTCTGAAACTGATAAAGCGAGACACAGCATCCTACACATATTATGAGAAGCATGAAGGCACACAGCAAAAATAGCAGCCAAAAGAGTTAGAAAATGCATCGTCCCTGAAAAGCTAGAGTGGAGGTAAGAAGGGTGGGGGAAAAGTGTGCTTCTGTATTAGAAACCTTTCGGTATTTTCTTTGTTTTCTATTTGCATATATCTGATTTGGCCAATGTTTCAGGCAAATCAAAAACTAACGCTAAAAAAAGAGAAGCAAACCCTGCATTTGCTGTTTGCTTCTGACCTTCTAAGGTTCTTGAATTCTGAGCATCCAAGGGAGAAAGCTTGCGCCACAGTTGAGATGTGTCTGAACGCAAACTGGACGGGGAAGTCAAAATAAAGAAAGATCGCCACATTGTTCTGAGTGTGAGAGGTCCTTATGAGATCTTTCACTCCATCTGCAGCCACCGGGATCCGGAATGGACAAGACCTGATTCGGGCACCTCTGAAGCCTCCGGAGTCCCCAGGGACCTCGCCAGACCAGGCACCAACCTCCCCGGGTCTCTGGGAGGGAACGTGGCCAGTTATGCCCCATGGCCCCCTGGCAGGTACCAGGCGCGTCAGCTGTAATGAGAAGTGACAGGTACAATTGCTAGGAGAACATCCTGGCTTAGAGCTCAAGCTGCCCAGAGTGACTAGGGGTGCTTCTCAAGCTGTCAGGAGAGTCCCTAAACACTTTGATGCTGCGGCCAATCTCGTCTTCAGTATTAGCAACTCATTAGCATGGACCAAGACCAACCTGGGGCCTGGCCACCAGCCCAGCTTTGGGTGGAGGGGAACCTGGGAACTGTGATGGACAGATCCGGGAGTGGGGGCAGCCAGCAAGCCACCCACTCTGATCCATAGCGCCTTCTCAGCTGGATACAGACACACAAAGTCTGCCTCTAGCATACTCCCGAGTGCTTTTCCTAGTAAGCTAGGAAAATTAGCTGAAGCCCCCAGAGGCAAAAGGTCTCACCTAAGCAGTTTAATCACTCCTGGCATGGGCTGAAGATGACGTCAAGAGTGGTCTTCCAGAGCCTGGCCCCTGCCTCTTGCTCCAGCCTCATGGCTCCCTCTTCGATGCCCTGGAGTTTTAAGTCCGGAACATTCCTAGCCCCCGGTCCTAGCTCTGCTGTCTCTTCCAGGTCAGTTGAGTCTAAGTCACGCCCACTTCTGGACACCAGGATGCCGGTATCACCCAGCAGAGAGGAAGGTCATGAAGCTGCAGAGAGACAGTTTCACATTCATTTAGGAGGGATTCCCAACCATGCCCACCAATCCCCTTTCTTTTTCAGCTTTTTCCCAACTCTCCCCCAACTGGCTGGAAAGGCAGTTAGGGTGGTCTGGTCTCCAACCCTCAGGGGAGGAAAAGGCTTGAGTATTCATCCTCTGTCTCCATCAGGATGCTCTTGGACCACTTCCCACCAGTGCCCAGGGAAAGAGGCATGAAGGTTGAGTGAGCTGGTATGGAGGAGGGATGTACTGAAGGGCTGAGCCAGGGACAGGCAAATTCAGGTTCTAGAAGGGGGTCTGTGACTGATACATAACCTGAAGTCAATCCCTGCCTGTCTCTAGCCTCAGTTTCCCTCACTGGGGAGGGCAAGTTCTGACATTTCCTCTGGGCCCTTCCTGCCATGACAAGCTGATTCCAGGCTTCCCCTGATATCCATTTCCAAGGAAACCTAGAGGAAGGGCCACTGGCTCCATCCTCTGTTCCCAGGCAAACAGTCCTTGAGAGATGCCAGAAAGCCACCGCACCCCACAGGTTTCGGAGACTTCCCATGGAAAGAGTCTCCTGGCCCCTCTCCCCTCGGGGAAATTCTCCCAGCAGCACATTCCCGTACACAGCGGGGGAGACGCTCCATGCTGGGCACCAGACACCGGATGGATGAGATCATTATAAATTCACAAATTGCAGCAAGATAAAATTATCATTATATGAAGTTAAATTATTAATTAGCACTTCCAAAAAAAGACCAGCACCACCTGGCTTTGAATCTTGGAAGCTGTCTTTCTGAAAGCAACAGAAATATCAAAATAGTTTATCAGCAGTCCATAGTGTGGGTGTGGTACCCCCTTTTCTGTGGTTGCCAGAATCCTCGTGACAGGGGCCCGCCCTGGCATGTCTGGTGTGGCCAGGACTAGCTAGTCTGGATGAGGTTACCAGAGGAGAAGGAAAGTGAGCCATGTAACCTATTTTTATGGCTGGATAAACTGAGACAAAGGACAAGTAGAAGGGCCACAGGAGCTGGCTTAAGGCAGATTGAGGAGTTGATACATTGGATTGGAAAGAGATGATTCCTAAGCCTGTCTGACTGTCTTGGGACTAAGGACATCTAGTCATTCATTCAGTCAGTCAATTTCTCTTGCTTGTTTACTGAACACCAGACTCTAGAAATACTGAAAGCGAAGTCACTCAGTCATGTTAAGACTCTTTGCAACCCCATGGACTGTAGCCTACCAGGTTCCTCCAGCCATGGGATTTTCCATGCAAGAATACTAGAGTGGGTTGCTATTTCTTTCTCCAGGATATCTTCCCGACCCAGGAGTTGAACCTGGGTCTCCCGCATTGTAGGCAGATGTTTTACCATCTAAGCCACCAAGGAGTACTGAGAAGTCCCATAACTCCTTGACCTTTCAGAGCACAGTGTGTGATAGGCTGGACCAGCGGATCTGCTGTTTCCTCTGTCTACCTCATCCCGCCTCCCATCATAGGGTTTGTTCCCCTCATCACCATCATCACCATCCGCCACCCACCAACTCCTACAACCCATATGTATTCATTGAATCCTAGAAACACAGAAGCTTAATGAGAGGGGAGGAACTTTAAAGAGCATCTTTCTAACCAGGGCATCAATCCTCGCTCTGGAATGCCTGCTAAATTGTGACCCAGTGGGACACTCCCAGCAATAAGGAACTTACTCACTGCCTCATAAATCAGCCCATTGCATCTCTGGAGAGCCATTTCTCACTCATTCATTTATTCACTCATTCAACAAGTATTTACCATGCATCTACAAGGAGCCACCGTAGGACTAGCTCTTGGATAAAAGAGATATTTTCCCTTGCTGGGGAAAAAGTGACCTAGCACCTTCTTATACAAGGCCCTCAGGACAACGGAAGAGGCAAATAAACCAGCAGGGACACCAGAATACAGGGCGGCGTGCAGGTAGAACACGGAATACTTTCTGGCATGTTAGGGGGATGACCTTGTTCACTCTGCACAAGGAGGGAAACACAGCTATCCCCATTTTACAGAAGGAAAATTGCTGAGCGCAGAGAGGTTGAGTGACTGGTCCAAGGCTACTTAGCTGCAGAGAAGAAGGGTTGGGATTTACACCCAGGCCTGTCTGATTCCCGAGTCACGTTGTTGGCCCTGCTGATAGGATGTATCTCGTCCCCCTTCTGAAGGCTGTAAGCCTGGTGAGCGACCTGCAGCCCTGAGTGCTGATGGGGAGCTGTGTGCGGGTCTCTGTGGTTTAAATCTGGGGAGCTCTCACCCTGCTTCCTGGGGCCCACAACTGGCAGGTGACTCTGGATCCATCAGGACTTGGGTTTCAGCTCAAATGCAGGTGGAGACACCTCTGTCCCTGCCACGCTGCTTCCACAGGCCCCAAATGGGACAGACCCCACAACCCCGACTCTCCTCCAGCTTCCCTATCTGCCTGGTTCCAGCCAAACAGGACCTGAATAATTTATGGCCAATGCACACAGCCCAGGCCTGGAGTGGCTTTCTGGTGGCCAAACTGGAGAGGGAGTGGAGGCCAGGGCAGCTGGACCTGGGAGGAGGATTTGAGAGCCACTAACAGCAGGAAGAGTAAACAAGTTCTGATGAATTATTCAGCCAGGCAGCTGCTGATGCAGCCCGGGGGTGGCGATGGCATGACAATGGACCCGGTCTGACGTCACCACTCACCAGGGGCAACCTGAGTGCCTGGCATGGCCAGAGCCCGGCCAGAACCCCGAGGGCAAAGAGGAACCTGGAATGAGGCTTAGCCCAGCCTCCACCCAGGAGCATGAAGGGGCCACCTGCCTGAACTTGCACAAGGCAAGTCACCAAGTCCACGGAGAAGGGCGTGGACTCTGAAAGGCAGGAGAGTTGTGTTCAAAGCAGAATCAAAGCACTGCAGCCTGGGAAAGCCATGTAACCTCAGCAAGCCTTGGTTTTTTAAATTCGGAAAACAGTAACCATGACCCACAATCTGAATACCCCGACTCATGGCTTGTCCCTGAGCCCAATCCTGGGCACCTGACTGAACGGCAGGGCCTCCATCCCTGGGGCAGCAAGGCCAGCTCTCTGGGCCTGCAGAGGCCTCATCACCACTGCCCCACTCGGCATCTCCCCATCCCATGTCACGGGGTATCCCAGGAGAGGGAACTCTGCCTGTGACCCACGAGGCAAGGGTTAGCTCAAGGAGAAAGGTGAGGTGTCTGCAGGCCCCCTGCTCAGCCAGGCCCCGCACCCGGACCGCCAGCAGCACGGGATCCGGGTCGTGGAGCCAGCAGACTGAGACACACGTTGCTCCACTGATCGCTGTGTGTCCTGGGGCCAGCCGCTTTCCCTCTCCAAAGCTCAGGGGCTAGACAAGAAGATTGTTCCACCTCCCATTGAGGTGGCTCTGACCTCAGTGATAATTGACACAGAGTAGGAGAGAGGGGCTGGATGACTGTCCTCTCTGGCTAGACTTCCTGGTTGGAGGTGTTAAGGGCTGAGTTTTTCTAGAATTTCTTATTGGAGGAGGCAGGTCTCCCTTCAGAACGTTCCGGCTCTTGAGTTTCTTCCCCTGAGAGCACCATACTTGAACTCATGATCAGGGTAAAGGCTCTAAGGGCTCCCTGACCCACACCATCATTGCACGAGACTCACAGCCTCGCAAGGCAGGATGGCTCCCTGTGTGAGGATTCTCAGTTATGATCCCAGGTGTGAAGATGGGCAGCGGCAGCTCAGAGAAGCCAGTGCTTGGTCCAAGGCCACACAGCCACCATCTACATCAGGAAGCCAGGAGCAGACTTGCACTTCTATCATCCATGGGAGAGGCCGGCTTCTAGAGGCAAATCACCCATTGAGTCGCTGACCTTGACAAAACCGGGCTTCCCTGGTGCCTCAGTAGTAAAGAATCTGCCTGCAATGCAAGAGACCTGGGTATGATCCCTGGGTCAGGAAGATACCCCTGGTGGAGGGCATGGCAACCCGCTCCAATATTCTTGCCTGGAGACTTCCATGGACAGAGAAGTCTAGCAGGCTACAGACTGTAGTGTCACACAGAGTCAGACACAACTGAAGCAGTTGAGGAGCAGCAGCTTGGCAAAACCAGATTCCTCCTGTCTGCTCCCAGGGCAGCTCCAAGCTGGCTGGGAGGCTGCATAAGAACTCAGCAGGTCATTCGATGAACTTGACTGAGGTCCAGTCCTGGCGCTGTCACTTATCAGCTGTCTGCCTTTAAGTGAGGCTCTGACTCTCAGAGAGGCAGTTTCCTTACCCGGAACGCTGGCGTCATAATGATGAGACCCATCCCACGTGGTACTGTGTGGCTGTGTTTGACCCCAGGCAGCCTGGGCAGTTCAGGACAGAATGGAAGCAGAAAGGAGGCAGTCTGGGTAAAGACAGGGGCCTGCACGATGGAAGAGGGAGGAGGGTGCTCTGGGTAGAAGCCCAGAACAGCTGCCTAAGTGCTCGGTAATAAATGATATTGGCCACCACCTAAGGTTTCCATGGCGCTGGCCAGCCCGCGGCGGGAGGTGGGCCTTTATTGCAGGCCCGGCCGCCTCTTGGTCTCACTCACAGACTGAAACTCATGCATCTTTAATGAGCTAAGGGCACAGGGCCTCCCTCCAGGGCTGGTGGGCAAAGGTCTTCAGGGCGGCTGTTCCCGTTGGTCCCTGGCAATGTTGACCCTGGGGAGACTGCTGGGAACAAACAGCACAGGATCAGCAGGGACTGGGCCACCCATCTGCACATGGGCACGATGAGGAGGGAGCCTGGACTGCCTGGGTTCTCACCCACTCTCCCTGCAGTGCTCCTGTTCCCAGGGACTTGGTGTGCACATTGCGTGCACTCAGTTGCTCAGTCGTGTCCAGCTCTTTGCAACCCCGTGGACTATATAGCCCGCCAGGCTCCTCCATCCATGGCATTTTCCAGGCAAGAATACTGGAGTGGGTTGCCATTGCCTACTCCAGGGGATCTTCCCAACCCAGGGATCAATCCTGAGTCTGCTGCATTGGCAGGCGGATTCTTTACCACTGTGCCACCTGAGAAGCTCCAAGGCCTTGGTTTGCTCACTTGTAAAACAGAGAATCTGTGGAACTTGGGGAGCCATGGTCCAAATGAAGGGATGCTGGTTGTCTCCACCAGAGGGTGCTGGTCAGCACACCCCAGAGCCAGGCTTCCTTGGATGGGCAAGAGGAAAGCTGCTAGGGACCAAGAGGCCATCTGCCCCATCACCCACTGTATAAGAGGGTAAACTGAGGCTCACGAGGAGAGAATGATTCCTGTGGAGCCACACATAGATCTGGGGTCTCTGTGTCATGCTCTTTCCTCAGCAGGCAACAGCATCTTTGTCGGCCTGTGGGGTCTTTGGAGATCCAAACAGGAGGCTCTGTCTTCTGAACTAAAGCTCAGGAGGGGAAGGGCCCCTGGAGCCCTGGGGAGCAGAAGGCACTGGGTGGAGATGTTGCTGCTCGTCTGCCCAGGCAGCTGTGTGACTTCAGGAGCCCCTGCCTCTCTGGGCTCTGGTGTCCCCATCAACAGGTCAGCATGCCTTTGCGGGGTGCTCCCACAGCCATCTCTAGAGGCACAAGAGGCATGCAATGAGAACCCTGAGTCCCATGCTCTAGTCTTTACTGGGCCACCAGCTCACTCGAGAGGCAGAAAGAAGGTCCTTGCCAGGGTGCCCATTTCCCTATCCGTAAGCAGATGTGTGTGATTTCTGAAGTTCCTCCTGTATCTCAGAGTCTATGATCAGAAACAGCATCAGTTTAGTCACTCAGTCGTGTCCAACTCTTTGCGACCCCATGAACTGCAGCATGCCAGGCCTCCCTGTCCATCGTCAACTCCTGAAGTCTACCCAAACTCATGTCCATTGAGTTGGTGATGCCATCCAGCCATCTCATCCTCTGTCGTCCCCTTCTCCTCCTGCCCTCAATCTTTCCCAGCGTCAGGGTCTTTTCAAATGAGTCAGCTCTTCGCATCAGGTGGCCAAAATATTGGAGTTTCAGCTTCAACATCAGTCCTTCCAGTGAACATTCAGGACTGATCCCCTTTAGGAGGGACTGGTTGGATCTTCTTGCAGTCCAAGGGACTCTCAAGAGTCTTCTCCAACACCACAGTTCAAAAGCATTAATTCTTCTGTGCTCAGCTTTCTTTATAGTCCAACTCTCACATCCATACATGACTACTGGAAAACCATAGCCTTGACTAGATGGGCCTTTGTTGACAAAGTAATGTCTCTACTTTTTAATATGCTATCTAGTTGCTGTTCCTTAAAAAATCAAATACAGAATTACCATCGGATCTAGCCCTTTCTGAGTGTATACTTGAAAGGCTGGCAAAGCAGAAATGCAAACAGATATTTGTACACCCATGTTCACAGCAGCATTATTCACAATACTTAAGAGATAGAAGCAATTCCAGTATCCGTCGACAGATGAATGGATAAAGAAAATGTACTATAGTCAGATAATAGAGTATTATATTCTTAACATAATATTCAATCTTAACACAGAGAAGGAAAAGACCTACAGAAAATAAACCCCAAACTATTAGGAGAACACAGAGAAGGCAATGGCACCCCACTCCAGTACTCTTGCCTGGAAGATCCCATGGACAGAGGAGCCTGGTAGGCTACAGTTCATGGGGTCGTAAGAGTCAGATACGACTGAGCTACTCCCTGGAGAAGGAAATGGCAGCCCACTCCAATATTCTTGCCTGGAGAATCCCATGGACAGAGGAGCCTGGCTGGCTATAGTCCATGGGGTCGCAAAGAGTCGGACACGACTGAGCGACTTCACTTTCACTTTTCACTTTCATGCATTGGAGAAGGAAATGGCAACCCACTCCAGTGTTCTTGCCTGGAGAATCCCAGGGATGGGGGAGCCTGGTGGGCTGCCATCTCTGGGGCTGCACAGAGTCAGACACGACTGAAGTGATTCAGCAGCAGCAGCAGCATTAGGAAAACAAGAACAGGATCATACATATCAATAATCACCGTAAATGTAAATGGATTAAATGCACCAACAAAAAGATGTAGACTGGCTAGGTGATGAAAGCTTGGGTGTATGTGCACTTCCACTCACCACATCACCCTGCTTGACTCCCTGAATTAAATGCAATTATTTTATATTGTTAGGTCATGTTCCCATTATGACTTGCAGTTTTAAGCATCTTTTATCTTTTGTCCGGCTATTGATCGTGAAAACTGGTAAAAATTTTTTACTATTGTAAAGGGAAGGAAATTCTGACACATGCTACAACATGTATGAACCTTGAAAACATCTTGCTAAGTGAAAGACGCCAGTCACACACAGACACACACAACCAAACTCTACATAATTCCACTTTTATGAGGACTCAGAAGAGGCAAATTCATGGAGACAAAAAGTAGCATGGTGGTTGCCAGGGGATGGCAGGAGGAGAGGGAAAGGGGGCATTCTTTCTTTAATGGATACAGAGTTTCGGTTTTACAAGGTAAAAAAGTTCTGGAGATGGGTTGTGCAATAATGTGAATGTACTTAATACTCTACATATACGCTTGGAGACGGTGAAGACAGTAAATTTTATGTTATATGTATTTGATCACAATTTTTAAAGTTATTTTTTAAAGAAAGAAGGAAACTATGGCTGTAGCTCAATGTAGAGGTCTGCCACATCTCGCATACCAAGTATATTTCCTTTACAAAAAAGAAAAAGACACCATGGAGATTTGTTATTTAAAGGAAATTGTAGCACAGGCTTTTGTGGCAGGGAGAGTCCTGTCTGATTATAGAAAGCTGCCTGTTCCAGTAGCTCTGTGTCAGCTCCAGGCTATCAAGTTTCGCAAAACAGGCACATTTTCTTCTCCTAATGCACTGTGCTTGGAGCCAGCTCCTACCTACTGGCACGAGGCTGGAGCATCAGACATCCTTTACCTGCTGCTGGGATAATAACAGCCTGGGTCCTAGGTTCGGCATTCAAGGCCCTCTGTGGTCCAGTACCAGGAACGCTGCAGACTTCAGGCCCTCTAAACTCCAGCATCTCTCCCCGCCACTTTGGGCTTCTCCTCACCCCATCCTTTGGCTGCCTGTCACCCCTCAGAAGCTGCCATAGACCATCAAAGCCGGATTCTTCTTCACTCTGCCCTTCCATGCCTGCTCCCCTGTCTTCTTGGTTACTCCTCATGGTTCCACACCGCCCACCAACCAAGGGTCGGGGAAGAGCTCCTTGAGGAAGGGGCTTCTGTCCTGATCAAGTCGTCTCAACCTGGTTTCAATGCCAGCCTTCAGCCTGGCACACAGTAGGTGCTCAGAAACGTTTGTGAACACAAAGTGAGAACAGTCTTCTAACCCATCTGTATTATCCACCCAGATGGAAAAATGAAGTCCCACAGAATCTGGAACACCCAACCTGGACCACTTTGGACATGGGAATTTCATCTATAAATGCTATTTCTTTTTAAATTGGAGTATAGTTGCTTTACAATGCTGTGTTATTAATAGTTTCTGCTGTGCAACGAAGTGAATCAGCTATATGTATAGTATATCAGGGCTTCCCCGGTGGCTCAGTAGTAAAGAATCCGCCTGCAATGCAGGAGCCACAGAAGACGTGGGTTAGATCCTTGGGTCCAAAAGATCCTCTGGAGGAGGGCATGGCAACCCATTCCAGTATTCCTGCCTGGAGAATCCCATGGACGGAGGAGCCTGGCAAGCTACAGCCCATGGGGTCACAAAGAGTCAGAAACAACTGAGCAACTAACACTTTCACTTTTTCATAGTTGCTTTATAAGGTTGTGTTAGTTTCTGCCGTACAACAAAGTGAATCAGCTACGTGTCTACATATTCCCCTCCCTCTGGGCCTCCCTCACACACCCCCATCCCCACTCTGGGCCATCACAGANTAACACTTTCACTTTTTCATAGTTGCTTTATAAGGTTGTGTTAGTTTCTGCCGTACAACAAAGTGAATCAGCTACGTGTCTACATATTCCCCTCCCTCTGGGCCTCCCTCACACACCCCCATCCCCACTCTGGGCCATCACAGAGCACTGAGCTGAGCTCCCTGGGCTCCACAGCAGCTTCTCACTATCTGTTTTACACACAGTAGTGTATATATGCTAACGCAACTCTCCCAATTCATACTAACCTTCCCTTCTCCCCCTGTGTCCATATGTCCATCCTTGACATCCGTGTCTCTATTCTTGCTCTGCTAATATGTTCATCTGTAGCATTTTTCTAGAATCCACATATATGCGTTGCTGCTGCTGCTGCTAAGTTGCATCCGACTCTGTGCGACCCCATAGACGGCAGCGCACCAGGCTCCCCCATCCCTGGGATTCTCCAGGCAATAATGATATTTGTCTGTCTCTTAATCGTAATTACAGGCATGGGGAGGATTCTCTGTGACCCCCACACTGACTAAGTGCTTTCCAGCTGATCTACAATCCTTCCAGGAGCCTGATAAAGCAGGCACTGTTACTGTGCCCATGATACCAACAAAGATGCTGAGGCTCAGAGAGGTTAAGGAGCTCATCTTGGGCCTCCCAGCTACTGAGTGCCAGCTGGGATGTGAAGCCAGGTGTGTCCAGCAGCACCAGGTTCTGTGTGAGCGTGGTGGCCTCCTGTCGGGCTCCTTGGGGTGCCTGATCGGCTGGGCCACCAGGAGCTGGCGGGGGAGCCAGGCACGGGGTGAGGACGGTGGCGGCAGCCTCACTTAGTGGGACTGCCTTCTGCTGTCCCTGGCGAGGAGCGGGCGGCACTGCTGGTCCTGGTTAGCACCCTGATGGCTGACTGACCGGCTGGGCCCAGGGCACAGCTGCTGCCGCTGCCTCGGCAATTCTCTGAATTAACTCGGCAGCGCACTGACCTGTTGGAAACGTAACTGCAAACTGCAGAAGAGGAGAAAACCCCCTCTCCCTCACCTGCCACTGGTCCTGCTGATTCAGCAAAGGGCCTGCCACAATGCACCCCCCCACCCCTTGGCCAGGTGTCCCCACCAGAGCCCCAGGCTGGAGGGGGTGGAATACAGGGGCAACTCTGGAACGTCCAAAGGCTGGATTCCTGGAAAGTCAAAGCAAGAAGGGTCTTAGGAGGTCTGCCTCCTGCCTCCCTCCAGGCAGGCCTCGCCCCTGCAGTGGACTCTGGGTCAGAATGGCGCACTGTGGGCATCGGCAGAGATGCTGACTGGGGCTCTGCAGGAAGTGCTGACCGGGAACCCCAGGCAGCAGGCTGGGGCCATGCCAGGTGGCCGGCCGAACAGCTCCCAGTGTGGTCGCAGCTGGGGTCCTCGGGGAAACCGAGGCAGTGCTGCTTGCTAAAGCAGGATCCCTGAATCCTGTTTACAGAACATGGGGCTTAGGGCAGAGCCTCTGGAGGGACCCAGATGGTGGGGCTTGATCCCTGTCCCTCGAGGGGAACGAGGCCAGACACAAATGGCCCAGGTCCAAGGCAGAAGGAGAACAATCGATACCGCGTGTGGGTCCAGAGTTTGGAAATTTACAAAGTACTTTCATAGTCTCCATTAATCCCCAAGCAAGCCTCAGAAATGACAGCAACCGAGGCTTACTGTGCTCTTATAAGTGCCGGGCACAGTTCTAAATGTCCCCAGGCATTATCTCATTTAATCCTCAAAACAGCATGATGTGGTAGGTATCATTACAGCATCTCCACGCCACAGATGGAAAAACCGAGGCATCGAAAGGTTAAGTAACTTTGCCAAGTTCGCATGGATACCAAGTGACCAAGCTGGGCTTTGAGCCCAGGCACTCTGGCGCTGGAATCCAGGCGCCACTTGTCCTAGTGCTGAGCTATCTCCACTCATAACGACAGAAAGAAACAGAGACTCACTCAAACCACCCAGGCCCACACAGCCAAGGCAAAGGCGAGGGCAGCGTTTGAACCAGTGACCCACGCTCACTCCCTGCAGTTAAGCAGCAGAAGTAGGGCTTGAGCCCAAATCCTTGCATTTATTGTTTTGAATTATTTGTTTATTTATACATTTGTCCAGGCCAGGCCTTAGTTGTGGCATGCAGCATTTTTGCTGTGGCCTGCAGGATCTTTCATTACGGTGCACAGACTCTCTAGTTACAGCACTCGGGCTTAGTGGCTTTGTGGCCAATAGGATCTTAGTTCCCCACATGCACGTGTGCATTGCAGTCGCTCAGTCATGGCCGACTCTCTGCGACCCTATCCACTGTAGCCCACCAGGCTCCTCTGTCCTTGGGATTCTTCGGGCTGAATACTGGAGTGGGTTGACATTCCCTTCTCCAGGGGATCTTCGCAACCCGCAGATCGAACACAGGTCTCCTGCATTGCGGGCAGATTCTTCACCATCTGAGCCACCAGGGAAGCCCTTTAGTTCCTCAACTAGGGATCAAACCCACGTGCCCTGCATTTCAAGGCAGGTTCGTAACCACTGAACCACGAGGGAAGTCCCAATCCTTACATTTAAAATCCAAGAAAGACACAAGTTCAGCGTGGGAAAATTCCGTTCTAGCCACAAATCAGGAAAGGTTTTGAGAATCGGGCAGCGGGAGAGACAGATCTGAAAGTGTGGGGCCAGGGACTGAAAGTGCGCACCGTGTAGGCAGACACAGAGCTGCTTGAAATGGAAGCCGCCAGCAGCCAAGTTTGAACGAGAGCAGGATGAGTGTGGAAGGACATCCCCCCTAGAAGGAGAGACTGGTGCGCAGTGGCTCCAGGGCTGCTCGACCTCTGCTACTTGGCCTTAGACAAGTAACCTTGCCCAGTGCCTCAGTTTCCTCCTCTGGAAGATGGGCGTGATAACACTCCCTGCCTCACAGGGGCTTGAGGAGGATGATAAAAAACACAGAAAGGGACTTCCCTGGCGGGACTTCCCATTGAACGACCAATGCAGAGGGCATGCGTTCGATCCCTGGCGGCAGAACTAAGATTTCAGCCATGCCAAAATAAATAAATACATACATACATAAAAGTCATCTTCAAAAAAAAGTGGACAAAGTGCTTAAGCACCTACTGTGTGCCGGCCTGAGGTTAGAGACTTAGAGAAAATCATGTATATCATATTAATTCTGGAAGGTGTCATTAACCACACACATTTTACAGATGAAGAAACTGAGGTTCTATAAAGTTAAGTATCTTTTTTGTGGTTGCACTGGGTCTTTGTTGCTGCGCTTGGGCTTCCTCTGCTTGCGGTGAGCAGGAGCTACTCTTTACTGCAGTGCACAGGCTTCTCATTTCAGGGACTTCCCTTGTTTCGCAGCACGGGCTCTAGGGCGTCTGGGTTTTAATAACTGCAGCATGCGGGCTCAGCAGTTGTGGCGCAGGGACTTAGTTACTCCACGGCATGTGGGATCTTAGTTGCCTGACCAGGAATCAAACCCATGTCTCCTGCATTGGCAGGCTGATTTTTAACCACTGGACCACCAAGGGAGTCCCCAGATTAAGTATCTTAACCCAGGTATCAGAACGACTAAATCATGGAGGTGGTTGAAAGCAAGGAGAAGCTTGATGGACACCTCGGGGAATGTGGACCTTCTTGGCCAGTACAGGTAGGCAGTGGAGCATCCCTGAAAGCTTCAGGGTTGTGGGGTGTACCTGTCAGTGGCCAAGGCTCTCCCTGGCTCAAAGAGCAAGAGTTTGCAAGCATGGCCTCACCTCTTCACCCACCACTCCTCATTTGTTCCCTGGAGATCCTTCTTCCCAGTCTGGTGCTAAGTAAATAAAAACAAAAATGCGGCTTAATTAAAACCATGGAAAGCAGGTGCTGTCTCCTGCCAGCAGGGAGAAGATGAGAGTGATCAGATCAAGATGGAGGCAGATGGTCAGAAGGGGGTACAGATGTTTCCCCAGACCAGGCTCCCAACTGCTGCCCCTCACCTGTCTACCTGAGAGGGTAGGTGAGAGGTGATGAGTGGTCCAGACAGGGAGGAGGTCCGTCTGCTGAGGAAAACCCTGAGCGTGGGGCAGCCAAAACCCTTTGGAGGCTCTCTCTGCTCTCTTTGGGGTCTTGGAAGACAGGCTATGAAGCTCAACTAACTGGATTTGAATCCTTGTCACTTTCAGCTTTGTAACCTCAGGCAAGTGCCTTCTCCATGCCTCCGTTTTCTCATCTGGAAAATGGGGATGCTGATAGAGGATACCTCATAAGAATTGATGGAGGATAAAACAGAACATGTTCTGAAGGCGTAGAACAGCCTCTGAAACAGAATGAATGCTGTGTGTCGGCTGTTATTATTATTACCATTAGTGTCAATAGATACACGGTTTATTAAAAAAAAAAAGTCCTCCCGAATCTGGTCCAGCTCTTTTCTGGTTCATTGATAATTCAACTTTTCACACTCTGTCTTGCTGGACACAACCTACTCTCCAACCATGCAGAACCGCCTTCCCCAAATGCACCACCCATCCTTAGACTGCCCTGCTTTGGTGGTCATCATCACGTCCAGAAGGCCCTCATGGTTCCATGTCTGCAGGGAGTGTCTTGAGCATCCTTCAAAATCCAGTTATGTTGTCTCTTCCGTAAAGAGGCCCAGTGGCCTCCGCAGGTCTCCCTCATCGCCCTCCAGACCTCTTACTTCCTCTGTCAGTCGGCCTCCCATCTCTCCAGTTTACCTCTCACCTCTGGATCTGCACTGTGTCCGCATCACACAGAGCCTTCCCCAGCATGATTGCCTCTGCAGAGAGAACTGTGTCCACCTCCACACTCAGCCCGCACTCCCAGGGCCTAATTCAGTGCCTTCCATGCAGGTGTTCACAGACCCGAGCGGATGGGAAAGGAGGAAAGGGGAGGGAGGGCAAAGGGTAATGCTTTGATTCTGCAGAGAAGGATCTTGGGATCCGGGAAGGGGAATGGGTCTGCGGACAGTGGGGAACCAGGCATCCCTACCATGGCCACAGCCTGAGGCCCCTGAGAAGCACAGAGACAGATGAAGAGAGCTGAGAGTCCATTGGGAGTCATCAAGCCCTGCTAACCCATTTCTTTGATGTGGAAACTGAGTCCCAGACAGTGCCTACTCCTGGGTCATCCAGAGAGTTCATGTCAGAGATGGGACCAGAATATGGTCACCACTGGGAGCATTTCCCACTGTTCAGTATGGCTATTCATGATCTCCAGGCTCAGTGCCTTGCTATCTCCACCCAAACATCTGATGGCCTTGCTGAGTATGCTTTGGTGAATGTTAGTCGGTTACAGAGTTTGCAGGAAATACTGGATTATGAGGCTGGAGGCTTTGCGGGTGGTGAGGCCTGGGACAAAATCAGAAGAGAGGACGTTGAAGGAGTCAGGTCATAGATCACCAGGCTGTAGGACCCATGGGTGCCACTCCTGGGATCTCAGAGGTCTTCTGGTCCTGTCTGTCCATCTCTGGGAACAGGGAAGCAGAGGCAATGCTCCCAGCCACCCAGGTCCCGGACCTCAGAGTGGGCCAGCCAGCCCTGCCCATGGCCTCTTCTCCTTTACTGGCCCTTGCTCCTGGACCTTTTCCTGGACTGGACTTCACTGGTCTTCTAAGAGCATCTGTACTGGTTTCTCCTTGGCCGTCCTCCTTCCCCTTCCTAGGGACTCAGAGGCAGACAGTCCTTCTGGTCTTGCCCCAGGAGATGGGGTTGGCAGAGATCAAAGTGTGAAGTCGGCGAAATCCAACGATGGTTGGAAAGTGAGACAGAGCAGAGCCAGAGGCCTGGCTGCTTCTTCCAGGAGAACAGAAGCTGGTCTGGTGGCCGATTTGTCTGCCTTCTTCCAGGGCTGCCTCTGTCCTGCTCCCCCGTGGAGACAATGGTGATGGTGAGAAAGAAGGGGAAGAAGGTGGGGGGTGGGGCTGAAGAAACATCAGCCCAGGCTCTTCTGAGCACTCGCCCAGCACCAGGCTTGCAAGTGGGCACTTTCCGTGATTATAAGCATTATCTCATTTAATCCTCACGATAACCCATAAGGAGGGCATTACTTTACGGATGAGGAAGTTGAGGCTTAAAGAGGTTAATAACTTGCCTGACGTCACAGAGCCAGAAAGTGGTGGAGCCCGGACTCACAAATCCTGAGTGATTGACTCTGCCTGGTCGTGGGGAGAAGAAAAGAAACACAGATTGGAAGCAATCTGCTGCTGGGTCCTTCCCTGAACCCCCATCACTTCACAGAATTGGAAATCTGTAAAGTGTACAGCCAGAATCTGGCTCCAGAAGTGGGTGAGGCTTGTCTAAGACCACACAGCAAGACAGCCAGACAGGATGGCCGCCAGGGCTTCAGGTGGGTGGACCCAGAGCCCTGGGATCCTCACCACACCTCAGAACCTCCACCAAGCCCTCTCCTGCTTCTCCATGTCAGTCACCTTAGCCCCTCAGGAGATGGATGTGGCATCAAAAATGACACCATGGCACAGTCACAGAAGTGGAAGATTGGAATGAGGGGGGCTGAAGATGAAGAATGGACTCTAGAGGGCTCCCCAGAAGAACTGGACAAATGATGGGACTCAGGCTTTTGCAGGCAGTGGGAGCTTTTCTGGGGACATTGTATGTTGCATCTCCCATGTTGGAGGCTTAAGTGTCCTGCTTTGACAAAAGTCCAGACTGCCTGAGATAATGTACCTGAGATAATGAGATAATGTACTACCTGGGAATGGATGGACATGCCTGACAAAGAGGAGATGTGCCATAAACGCGCATTCGTTTCCTTTTATGCAAGAAGAATGATAAGTCTTCGAGAGGGAGCCCATTTGTTCTTTTTTATAAATATTTATTTATTTATTTGGCTGCGCCAGGTCTTAGTCGCAGCATGCAAGATCTTCATTTTGGTGCATGGGATCTAATTCCCTAACCAGGGGTCGAACCCTGGCCCCCTGCACTGAGAGCCTAGAGTCTTAGCCACTGGACCACTAGGGAAGTCCCAAAGAACATGTGTTCTTGATCCAAGTATTTATTGAGCACCTATCATACGCAAGGTCTTCCCAGATGACTCAGACGGTAAAGAATCTGCCTGCTAGTGCAGCAGACTCAAGAGACAGGGGTTTGATCCCTGGGTCAGGAAGATCTCCTGGAAGAGGGAACGGCAACCCACTCCAGTATTCTTGCCTGAGCAGTCCCACAGAGAGGAGCCTGGAGAGTTCATGAGGTCACAAACAGTCAGAGACATGAGTGAGCAACGGAACAGCGGCATTATATGCAAAGAGCTTTCAAGTGGCCACTGGCCCATGCCAAGTAGCAAGCTATGCTGAGCAGGTCCCTGGCGCCCTATAGGACTGCACTGCCCCATTCCTCTTCCCGGCTCCAGCTGGCTTCGGAATTTCCATTGGCCACTTCCAAGGCCATGTCCAACCTCATCTCACCTCACCCGTTCAACAGAAGGCCCATCACTGGGTCTTTCCAGAGTTGGATTTCGTGAGCCCAACACAGGCGATCAACCATACAAGGTTAGAATCAGTCACACAGTGTGTGCAGTGTGGCCAAGCACGTGTGTGTGCCTACTCAGTCGTGTCCAGCCCTTTGCAATCCTGTGGACTGTAGCCCGTCAGGCTCTTCTGTCCACGGGATTTCCCAGACAAGAATACTGGAGTGGGTTGCCATTTCCTCCTCCAGGGGATCTTCCAGACCAGGGATTGAACCTTTGTTTCCTGTACTCTTCACCACTTGAGCCATCAGGGAAACCCATAGTGTGACCATAGGAAAAGGCAAGAATGACTTTAATGACAGTTCAAAAGATAGGGCACACATTCCTGAGTTCCTGTGTAAGGCTGGGGTGCACCTTCAACCAGAGTTCTAACAGTCTCTAAGGCTCCCTTGGAAAACTCCTCTCTCACTGCCCCCTGCGCCCGCTGCCTGTTTTTCGTCCCTTCCAAGGTGGAATCAGGTATATAGCCCTGTTACAGGAGTTACAGCATCTCTGTACCCTCTCGGAACCCTCCCGTGTTCCCAGGAAAGAACTTCAGAGTCAAGCAGTCCCAGTTCAGATCCCAGCTGCCGCTCTCTAGCTGTGTGACTCAAGGCAAGTACTTCACCTCTCTGAGCATCAGTTGCCACAGAGGAAGAGCGTTAACAATTCCAACCTTGTCTCCCGGGATTGAGGATTAAATGAGATAATGCAACTAGAATGACTTGTGTTTTGCCTGACTCACAGGAGGTGCTCAGTAAATGGAAGTTGGAATGATTACGCTCCAGTCTCCACCTCCCAATCGACCGCTCTGTTTCTCCACTCTCCCTGCCTGATGTCAGCTCTGTGCCCCGCGGGAAACGAACCCAGCACAGCCCTTTTCCTCCCAGCTGGTCTCCACCCTCAGTCTCTGGGGGTCAGGGCAGCCACACGTGGCTGGGGACAGCTGCTGGTTCCATTAGCAGCCAGGGAAAGGAGCCGAGACACATACTCCCCTAAGAGCTGGGTTATTTTCCACTTCACCCGCCAGCAGGGCCAGCAAGGGGCAGAGGGGGAGGGAGGGAGGGAAGGACCAGGAATGCCTGCTACCCTTTGCCCAGGTCCCCAAAACGAGCAGCTCAGAGACTCCAGCCTGACTCCAGACCCCAAGACACTGCCAGTTTCTCCCACCACCTCCCAGGGAAGGATCAAGCCATCAGACGATGTGTGTGACCGCTCACCGGGATGACCACCCCCTGGGCCTCAGCTCGCAGGAAGGAAAGGATTCCCTGGATTCCTGAAACATCAGTTCACGTCTTCCTGCTGCCTCACTCAGGGACTTAGAACAGCAGACGTGCATGAAGCTTCCTGGGGGTTCGGTTTTGCTGCGCTGGCTCTGGGTCCGAGTCTTGTAGGCCAGGCCATAGATGGCTGTGATGGGAGAGCAAGCATAATCACAGCCTCTGTGGGAGGAGGAGCCCAAGCAGACCAGAAGGAGCAGGAGCAACAAGATGAGGAGTCCTAGGCAGGTGAGGATCAAGCTCCACGGCAGCAAGAAGGAAGGGGACAGCTACGGGAGCAAGACCCCCTCCCAGAGGAGCCTTCATCCCAGAGGAAATGGCTTCCCAAACGGGGCTACCAGGCAGGCCCTTGATCACGAGTGGGTAAGAGCCAGGGTCAGAGGTCAGAGCCTGGCCAGCAAATCAGCTGGAGTCCCACAGTCCCCCCTCCCTGGAGACAGAGTTCGTCCTGTTCTGTGCACAGCGGAGGACACCGGAAGTACAAGGGCTGCAGACGATCCGGGGACAGCCAGGGAACCCAGCCAGGGACCCCCTCCTGGCATCACTAGGTGGTGGGGAAGGAGGGCGTGCACACACGCTCTGCGCAGTTAGGGGCAAGGGCCTGGGCTCTGTGTATGGCGCGGGGACAGGCCAGATAAGACGTGCTGCCCACGAAGGCTCAGCAGAGGGCCTCCTGGTTGATGAGAGAGAGACAGCAACATCATCCCGAGGGCTGGGGGGATCCTCCAAGGGCAAGGCCCGGGAGGCAGAGCCAAGGTAGGGGACCAGGAGCGGCCAGCCTGGACTAGAGCTAGACCATCAGCCTCTTTCCTGCAAGGACTCCGTCTAATCAACTTCGTGTGCCTGGCATAGAGATAGTGCTACTTAAACATTCACGGAGAGAATGAATGAATGAGTCAGGGAACAAATGAAGCAACAGATAAGCCATGAAAGAGCGAAGGCTACCAATGCTGGGGTAGTGCCTTCCTCTTCTGCATCCTCAGAGCACTTCCTGTTGGGCTCAAGCACCCCCCCCCCCTTCTATGCTGGTCCAGCTTGGTGCCGCGTTCCCGTGTCTTGGGTCCAGGACTCAACTCTTTGGCAACCTACCGCTACTGAGAGAGTGCCAGGCTGGGAGTCATTCACGCTGAGTTTGCCTCCGGACTCTGCTTCAGATGCATATGAGGCCCTGAACTAGCCACCTGTGGGCTTTGGGCACTTCATCGGTAAACAGTGGGATGGGACAAGATGCTTCTCTAAGGGCCCTTAGAGGGTGAGTGCCCTTGGCTTCTGGAAGACATGAGAAAAGTGCCCATCCATGCATGGCCCTGGCACTCTCGTGTGTTACTGCATTTCCCTCTCACTGCAGGCTTGTGAGGTGAGCACCAGGGACAGAGCTGGCGCCTGAAACACCTCTGCTCCCAGGGGAGCCCAGCATGGGCACAAGGCACGCTGGGGGTGCATGCCAGCATTTATCAGACCCCTAGCCCATGGGGCTGAAAAGGACCTTGGGTGATCTGGTCCAGTCTCATGTCAACCATAGATAATTCAGTTCAGAACCACAAACACTTATTAAGTGCCTGCTGTGTGCCAAGCACCATGCCGGGCACCTGGGGGCCCACGAAAGGATCTGCAAAGAAAGTCCTGGGTGCCCTTCTTTCCTCTTCCTCCTTCTGGGCTGATGCTGAGAGCTGACCCTTCATCCTGGTGGGCAAGGCACCTCCAAGGCCAGAGAAGAATGCCCAGGACCCGGATGGGTGCTAAGCCTGCCCCAGCAGAAGGGAGCTGGGCGTCCTCTCAGCAGGAGAAGGCTGCTGACACCAGCTGTGCCACGCATCACCGGGCAGACAGGCTCGGAGGGGAAGACAACAGCTTCCTAACAACAAGTATTAGGAGATAAGCTATTAGAGGCATCCTATTGGGCTCTCTCTCTCCATGGGCATCACCAAGGCACCCGCCAGCCACCAGCATGCCTCCACACCCAATTATGCGTCCTCGTATATTCTGTTCCCCCAGCCCGAGCTGGCTTGTGGCTGCCAGCAGCACTGGACTCTGGCAGTCAGGTAGGGACCCAATGATAACAGAGCACGGATAGCAAAAAATACCCTTTTGCAGGGAGCAAAGGGGCAGGGGAGGGGTGCCCTTCTCCCTCCTCGGAGAAAGCACTTTGCCAAATCCACTCTCAGAATGACAGGGAAAGAGACGATGGGGAAGGGAGAGGGGTGTGAGGGCTGGCTCCCGCTTGGAGATGAAATCGTCCTTGGTCTCCTCTCCAGACTCCATTAAGCATTCTGGAAGAGATGGGAAGTGATTATGGAGAGAGAGAGAAGGGGAGAGAGCGTGACTGTGGGAGAGAAAGAGGGAAGGAAAAGTGGGGGAGGAGAGCTGAGTGAGCCCGGGCACGTGTGCGCATGCATGCTTGCACACACACACACGCACACGCACACACACACGCACACGCACAACACATGCACAGATCCCCTTATCTGATTAAGGATCCAAAGGGAGTCGAAAAGCTTCTGGAAAATTAAAATGACCCACGGGGTTAACCAGGCAAGATCTGCAGGCAGATTACAGAAACCAAGTCGAGTGGGGATTTCCGTTGCTCAGGGTGAGCTCCCCAGGTTCTGTTCCTTCGGCCAGAAAGATGGCAAGTCAGCCAGAGAAGGAGCGCTTAGGGCAGTATCTGCCTTCAGCAGGCCTCCCATTTTCATCCTGGCTGGCCCTGTGGCTGCGATGGGGACCCGCACCCTCTGCTCTGGAAGGCAGGGTACCGGGTGGAGAATGGGAACAAGCGTGGGGCTGCTTTGCTCCACCCAGAGTCTCGAGAGATGGGTGCTGGCTCCTCCTTCATTCCCTGCGGGCTGCTCTGAGAATGCTGCTTTCTCAGTCATGTCTGCCTGTAGCCCGCCAGGCCGCTCTGTCCATGGGGATTCTCCAGGCAAGAAGACTAGAGTGGGTTGCCATTTCCTTCTCCAGATCTTCCTGACCCAGGGATCGAACCTGGGTCTCCTGCACTGCAGGCAGATTCTTAGCTGTCTGAGCCACAAGGGAAGTCCGATTGCTGCTCTGGCCTCTGTCAAAAAATGCAACAGTTCTGAAGACGAATACAGCCTCTCTCTCAACTCTAGGCACCAAGCAAAATGTCCAGGAATGCTGCGGATGGTCTAGATCCAGTCTTCCTACTGCTATCATCTTGCACCATTGCCTTCAGTCAAGGGCCTTTCTGGTCCCTTGGTCCTATCTGGACCTCAATTTTCTGTGCTGTACAATGGGTGCCAGGACTTGAAGCTTTATTTTTATTTTTTTAAGTTTTTTTTAATAGACCATTTTTTTAAGTCTTTATTGAATGTGTTACAATATTGCTTCTGTAGTTTGTGTCTTGGTTTCTTTGGCTGTGAGGCATGTAGAATCTCAGCTCTCTGACCAGGGAGTGAATCCTCACCCCTTGCACTGGAAGAGGAAGTCTGTATAGCCGGGAAACTCCTAGGACTAGAAGCTTTAGCAAGGCCCCTTTAGCCCCGGCACTCCAGGGTTTTAGGCCAGCCCGAGGGTGGGGCTGCAACCCTCCCTAGCAAGCTGAGTTGGTGGATCCACTGATTTTCTGCACCAAAAGAATGGAAAGGATGGCAATGAGATGAGTTACTCCGGGGGCCACCAACCCAGGCCTGGGTTAACTGGGGCAGGAGAGAGTTTAAAAGCCACAGATGACATTGGCTTAAAATAAGAGCAGCCTCTCCATGGTGCCTGTGGAGCTGTTTGCCAAGCCCTGTAACATATTTGCAAACACTCCAGGATACACATATTAGGAAGCTAACAAGTTGCCTGGCATGGAACCATATTATACACAGTGTCAGATATACTTAATATGCATTTGCAATGGTTCTTTTTTTCTCCCCCGACTTGCAGCAGCAAATTTTGCTTACTTTTTTGAAGAGTTTATTTCCCATGATGCTACAATCAACCAGTGGTTATGAACTCGGCAGCTTGGCCAGGCTTGGAGCGGTACGGTGTACACCATCAGCACACAGTGGATGTTTCTGGGGGCAAATCACACTCTCAGCAGGGCTGACCTTGGGCTCACTGGTCACCCGGAGCCGCCAAGGACTACAGCTGCACTTTAAATTTCTCTCCCTCGGAGAATGCGGTAAGAAGCTTGGCTTTATTAGCTCTGGAAACATGACTTCATCCACTCAGAGAACTTCTTGTTTCTTGGCAAGTCACTCCTGGAACCGTCCTAGCCCAGCCTGAAGCCCTAAGTGTTGGATTTCTCAAATCCAGAGAAATAGGAACGCTGCAGCTCTGGCTTTCCCCCCTTATTAGCTGCAAGAATGTCTTGCAAGCTTCTAAGTCCCAGATTTATGAGTTGTGAAAGGAAGGTGTTATCGGCCATTTTCGGAGTTGCTGTGAGGATTTCATGAGCTTGCAGGCAGGGAGGGTATTTGTATTCCCTCATTTAGACATGCGCACATTCCTGCGACACACACTAAGTGGATGACCCTTATATGCCAAGCGCTGTGCTTGAATGTAGTGGACAGACACTGCAGATGAGGTGGCTGTGGGGGGTCCATGAAAGTGATGGGACGAGGTAGTGGTTGGGGGCGGGGGGAGCTGGAGGAACTGGCTTGGGAGATAGGTCAGGAAGAGGGAAAGCAGGGGGACATAAGACCAGCAGTCCAGCATGTACACCTGGGAACACCGGGGACCACGCAGAGCCTTGGAATATACGGAAAGGAACAGAGTGGGAGTGGGGGAGGGAATATTCAGTGAAGGATATTCTGTGGTCCAAAGGGGCTTGAGGCACGATACCCAGGTGGAAGAGTCAAGAGGCAGCTGGATAAATACATCTGCAGCAGAAAATCAATGCCTAGGTTGGGTCTTTGGATTCAAGAGTCCTTCAAATTCAGGGAGTTGAAGCCGGGAATAGATGAGGTCTTTCTGGAGTGAATGAGGGGGTATCAGGACCAAGGACAAAGCTGGTGGGTGGATCAGCCTCCACAGGTGAGAAAAAGAGGGGGGCGGGGAGTGCTCTCAGATAGGACCAAGAAGACTTGGCCTGGGAGACACACAATTAAGACACACAGAGAGAGAAATGCAAGACGTGCTGTACTTTTTTAGTAATGTCATCTGTCATCCCAAACCACTGGAAGGTAAGCTCCATGATGGCAGGGATTTGTTGTGTTTTGTTCTTTTCTTTCATTCATTGCTTTAGAAACTAGAATTATGCCTGTCACAGAGCAGAGACTCAACAGAATTTATTCAATGAATCAATGAAGCTGAAGATGAAACTAGATGGTTCCTGTTGAAATCGGTGACTGGGTCATTACTAGCCTTCGCTGGACAAGGCTTGACTGGGACAGAAGGCTGGCAGAAGTAGGTGAGAAGATGGAGTAGGGTAAGAAAGACCAGTGATGGGTAGAGAAAGCAAGGCTGAGCAAACGCATGATTCAAGGACTCAGGAGACTTACAACATTCTTAGGCAGAAGAGAGGGAGCCAAGGAAGAGAGCAAGTTTGAAGATGCAGGAGAGAAAGAAGAGTAACTGATGGACCCAAGTCCCAGAAGATGCAGGCAAGAAATACGAATTGCCAAGCCAGTGAAACAGAGTATGGTCTCCTTCTGTTAATCCTGGTATTATGGGAAAAGACAAGGCTATACAGGCAGGACTAGGTTTGAGTGGTCCCTCACCTACCCCATCCTTTACTGGCTGGATATTGTGTGGGCTATTTAAACTTTCAAAGCCTCAGTTTCCTCACATGAATAATAGGGGTAAAAATTCCCACCTCCTCTATTGCTGGGAGAGTAAATGAGAGAATTCATTTAAGCACCTAGCTCATGGAGCTCTCACGACAAATGCCAGCTCCGCTTTCCTTTACTCTCTGTTTGATTAAGAAGGAACTTTGGCAATACTTCTTTTGACCTCATCAGCCAACACCGGGGCATCCTTTTCCTGAATACTGCTCTTGAATGCAATTGATGGTTCAGGCCCTCTAAGACTGTCCCTGCAGTGGAAGGAAGAAGGATGCAAACTGCTTCCCTTCTGCCAGCATCTGAGCAATGAGTGCAAGGTACCAAAGCCAGGATTCTTGCCTGGAGAATCCCATGGACAGAGGAGTCTGGCAGGCTGCAGGCCATGTAGTTGCAAAGAGTCTGACATGACTGAGCGACTAAGCACAGCACACCAAAGCCAATCTGGCCAGGAGGACCCTGTGTGGCTGAAGAGGGTCGCTGAGTCCACTAATGTGACCCTCTGTTGCCACTTATCCCAGAGTGGCCACACCCTAGGGCACCAGATGCTAGGAAAAAGGTTGGGTTTTGGCTCAGATATTTCTGGTGTTGCCTCCCAGCCCTGCCCCTTAACCAGTTGCACAAACTTGGGTAAGCCCTTTATCTTCCCTGAGCCTCACAACAATCCTGCAGGGCAGAATTTATAGTCTCATTTTACCTATGGAGGAATTGAGATTTGAAGAAGTACAACAAAATTTACTCAGGATCACATAGTATATTAAGTCTAGGTCCCAGGAGGAAACTGATGGCCAACTGAAACTGGAATAACTTGAGGAAAGTTTAATGAAAGGGTTATTTTAAAGGCATGGTCAAGGCATAGGAAAACCATAAGGGATATGGAAGTACCTTGGGGCAGGTAAATACTGGTGCTCTTACCTGAAAGGGAGAGTCCCACAACCCAAAGATGGAAAGGGTTGTGTGGAGAGGGCCACATAGTAAGACCCATGAGCTTGAGCTGAGGGATCCCAGAGGGAGGAAAAGACTCCGGGTTTGGTCTCCTCCCTCCCTCTCATCTCCTGCCCATCCTTTCCATGAGACGAGCCCACACAGAGGTCAGGAGGCAGGGGTCTCCTGATGCCATCTGCACAGGTCTATGCAGTGACTCTGGAGGGCAAATGGAAGGCATCCAGCACACAAAGATAACTCTGAAATGGCAGAGCAAGAATTTGAATCAGGGTTATCCGACCCTTTCCACTACAAGGCCATTTCCTATAGATCCTCAATAAATGGTCATTGAATGACTGAAAAGGGATGAACAGATACATGGATGAATAGGTAAACGGATGGATGGATTAACAGATGGGCAAAATGATGGATATTTGAGTGGATAGGTGAGTAGGTGGGTGAGTGGATGGTTGGATGGAAAGATGAATGGATGGATGGGTGGATGGATGGATGGATGGATGGACAGCCTGATGGATACTTGAGTGGATAAGTGGGTAGGTAGATGAGTGAAAGGATGGATGGATAGATGAAGGGACAGACTGATAGATACTTGAGTGGATAGGTGGGTAGGTAGATGACTGAATAGCTGGGTGGTTGAATGAATGGATGGGTGGAAGGATGGATGGAAAGGTGGATAGATGGATGGATAGACAGCCTGATGGATACTTGGGTGGATATGTGGGTAGGTGAGTGAGTGGATGGTTGGGTGGGTGGATGGATGGATGGATGTACAGCCTGATGGATATTTGAATGGATAGGTGGGTAGGTAGATGAGTGACTAGCTGGGAGGTTGAATGGATGGATGGGTGGAAGGACGGATGATTGGATGAGTGGTTGAATGGATGGATGGGTGAATGGAGAGATGACTCCAACAGCCTTCATTCATGTGACTCTGACTTATCTTGTCATCTGACTAGCAATAAAAGGCTTGACAGAAGGTTTGTTTCTAAGCCATAAATGGATTCTAAGAATAAAAGCCCTCTTACCAGTTTCTAAGTCGCTGTCGGAGTTGCTTGTCTCCCTCTCTGGCCTCTGGCTCATTTTTTCTGCTGCTGCTGCCATCACTGAAGCTGCTGCTCTTGCTGGAGCTGTTTCTTTCTCTAAGATCTGAGCCTCGAGTCGAGCCAAGCAGCTTGTAAACAAAGTGAAGAGAAGGCAGAGGTCAGAGGGGCTGCCGCCCTTGCTTCCCTGGGGCTGGAGCACAAAGCCGAGTGATTCAGCCCCTCGCTTAGTCCAAGGGAGCTGTGGGGATGGAAGAAGGAGGGAAGAGGGAAGGCAGGATGTTTGCTACAATTATTTTCATTGATTTGTCTACCTGGATCCCAAATGCTGTGAAGCTGTTGTGACATTTAATAAAAATAATTCAAGGTAAAAATATCTCTTCCTCTGTGGTCCCTTCTCCTTCATCAACACCACTTCAGTTTTCATTTCCCCTTTGACTCAGGCCACTGCCTCCCACCTCAGGTGGTCTGGATTTCCTAAAACAAGAAGCAAGTAAAGGTAGGACCCTACCTTTGGCAAAAGGCCTGATGTCCCGGAGTCTGCAGCCCTGGATCTGAGACTCCACTGCTCGCAGCTGGCTGGCTGGTGACCCCAGGCAGGTCACGGAACCTGTTCGAGTTTTAGTTGCCCTAACTGGAAAATTAGGAAATAAACTGAACATGGAATGTCCTCATTTGAAGCCAGCAGTCCTAGACTGGATTCTTCTACGGGAAAGGGGTATGCCTTCCACACCATTTCCTGAAGACCTGGTTCCTGAGTTCATCTCTGATCTGTGGCATTTGAGCACAAAAGGAACCCCCATTCTACTGTTTCTTGTTGTTTTCATCCTTCTTCTTCTTAATTCATTGTGAAACAACATTCAACCCATTATACAGAGAGGAAAAACTGAGGTGCTAAACGGTAATTATTGCTTCCTTGCCTTTCCCACCAAGTATCAGCCTGACACTTTAAACCCAGAGGTTTGTGTCCTGACAATGATTCTTCCCTAGAGGATTCTTGAGGAAATTGAAGCTCAGCGAGGTTAAAGCTGCTGCCTAAAGATGTTCAAGTAGAAAGTGGTAAAGTTGGATGCTCTCCCAGGTGACAGTGACTTTGGCGCCCAGGGCTCTCACCACGGGCTCTTGTTGCCTGTCCACGGTGGGTTGCTGCTTCTGTTGAGTCACTCAGTCATGTCCAACTCTTTTGCAGTCCCATAGACTGCAGCCTGCCTGGTTTCTCTGTCCATAGCACTTCCAGCAAGAATACTGGAGTGGGTTGCCATTTCCTTCTCCAGGGGATCTTCCTGACCCAGGGATTGAACCCAAGTCTCTAGGGCGGATTCTTTACTGTGGAGCCACCAGAGATACCCCCATGGTGGGTTAAGCTGAGCCTAAACCCAGGCCCCCTGACTTCCAAGGAGAAAAGCTCTAAGACATACTCTGACTCAGCAGAGCAAAGGGAAGGAGCTGGATTGGGAAAGCCTCCTCATTCAGGAAGTCTTCTGAGTGCTGCTACTGAGCCATCCCGGGCTGTCAGGGGAAGATGTAATCAGGGTGACCTCATACGTTTCACAGATTCATTAAAGCCCGTATTCTGGGGTAAATGGTTGGTTTCCCCCAGTTCTGCTGAAAAGAAAATCAATCGCCTCCTTGTAGATTTAGGATGGGACAACTGGCATTTAGAAAACACTTCCCCAAGCAAGCACTGGGGAAAGGGGTCTCCTCCCATTTATTCTATCAGTGACACCCTGGCTGAGCCTCCCGGCTTGCAGGAGGCCAGGAACGTCCTGGGCTGGGTCCAGGGAAGTGGCTGAGTTCTCATGGGGTGCCCCGGGCTCTCAGACCCATCTCTGCTGCTGAGGCTGCATCTGGGGGCCTCCACTCTCTTTCTCCCCACATCCCCACCACCCCCACCCCTGCCCCGTCAGCTAATGGATTTTTCTCTGTACAGAGAGATTTACTAAACAACGGAACTAGGACGCATTAAGTCTGTGGGTTTGGAGGTTTGTTTTAGAGCAATTCTCGCCCGGAGAGCTGGCCGCTGAAATTAAGATGCATTCTTCTCAGCAAATATTGATTTCAACTAGAAGCAAATCCGAGAACTCACTGCTCACTGGATTTAAGTGCTGGCAGCTGCAGTTTGGACTGTGGGAGGGGTCACCAGGGAGGGGCTTCCCACCTGAGGCCTCAGAGATGAGGGTGATGAAGAACATTCAGAGTTAAGCAAGACTCAAAAACCCACCCTCAAATATACCAAACAGATGCTAACTTTGAGCTTCACAGTTAGCATGTTACAGTTAGCATGTTACTCATGTTACAGTTACTCATGTTTATTACCAAATGAGGAAAATGATTATCATCCCAAATATACCGTGAGCATACCCAATACACACAATTCTATAAAAGATGAAACTCATACATACAGGCACAGTGACGGATGCAAGCCTCTATGCTTTCATCCCAAACTGGAACCCAAAGCTCCCTTTCTCCAGGGAGCTTGGCTCAGCTAACTCCATCTTTCCTCTCCTTTTCCACCAGATTTTTCAGCAACCAAGAAGTGCATGCATTTCTTCTCTTCCTAACATTGTTCTTCATTGCTTCCATTCCTCCAAAAAACTTCCCAGGGTCTGGGACCATTTATATATCTTCAGCATCTCACACAGTACCTGAGGTCTACAGTGGAAGGAGTTTGGGGCTTTTTTAGAAATGAAGTTAGTCAAGCTAAGATCTTGATCCCGCTTAGGAACCTTCTCTCTATGGGATGTGGGCAAAGCCTTTCCTCTCTGGGTCTTGGTCTTCTTATTTCTGAAAAGCAGAGAAATAGGATTAGGCTAGATAGCCTTGGAGAATTTTCTCAGCTACCAAAAATAGAATGTAGCTACTGTGGTTCTTAGTTCTAGAAAATATACGCACCACCACCGCCACCGCCTCCACTCCCCGCCAACCAACCTTCTCAGTATTTGGCAGAGGTTCTTGTATGGAGTAACCTTAAAACAACCATTTCCCCTCAGTCCCTCAGACAGGGGAACAAAGTTCTTAGGATGCATGCACCTTTTTTTTTTTTCTTTGAGAGTTATGTTTTATTCGGTGCAAAGTTTTAGGAATTCAAACCCAGGAGGCAGCATTGTAAGTAACCCCTGAGAGGACCACTCCAAGGAAGCAAGAGGGGAATAAAAATGAAAGAGGCGACAATTTTGATATAAAGACATTTGAACCCTTCACTAAGGAAAATAGAGGGATGGCAAGAAATTTTCCCTCGACCCTTCACTGTTCTTTTGGTTGGTCTAAGAATTAAACTAGCATAAGACAGATTAATAGGAGAAAATCAAATTTAATGACGTACATGCAGGGAATTCACACGGGAGGGAGTCTAAAGATAGTCAGGTCAGATGGAGTATTCATGTCATTCTATACTAAGGGAGAGGGCTGAGGGTTCTGAGACCTCAAAGGGAGGATTTATAGGTGATTCATAGGAAGGTGAAAAAAACAGTGAATATTGGTAAATAGATGTCTGCCAGGCCAAGCAGAGATAATTTGACAGAGAGAGGAGTTTGATCAAACACACCTTGCTAAGTTTCCCCTGGTCTACCTAGCTCATATTTTTCCTACTGAGTTGACCAAAAATTCATTTGGATTTTCCATAAGATGTTAGATGTGATGGAAGAAAAAAAAAAAACCTGAGTAAACTTTTGGGCCAACCTAATAGCTGTCTATGGCAGCAGCTCACTTCCTGAGTCAGGCTGTTTAACTAGAGTTGTTTTAGGCAGTTGAGAAGGGAAATGTAAGTAAAAAGAAAGACTTCTGAGTCTCCTGTTTCTTTAAAGCAGTCAGCCTGAAATAATCCTTATAGGAAAAAGACACATTTTGGGGTGGCCAGTATTCCTGCTCGAGAGCCAAAAAACACATACAAAGATGTTTTCTGTATCTTTAGTCTATGCCACCATATACCGGCTAGCACGGCTGCAGAATCTTTTTAAACTGACGATATGAAACGCTGGTGGCGAGCGCGCGCCACAACTTTTGCACCCGTGCTCCAGAGCTGGAGAGCCCCGACCGCTGAAGCCCACAGGCCCTAAAGCGTGTGCCCTGCAGCCAGACACACCGCGAGGCAGGGCCACCGCGAGGCGGGGCCTGCACACTGACTAGAGAAAAGCCCACACGGTAGCAAAGACCCAGCACAGCCATAAACAAGGAAAGAAAACTATTTTTTTTCTTAAAAAGAAATACTGGTGACGAACGGAACTTTCCTGTGCTGCTGATAGGAAAACAAAACATTCAGCCTCTGTGAGAAAGAAACGGTTTAGAAGTTTCTTATAAAGTCAAGGGCTCCCCTGGTAGGTCAGCTGGAAAAGAATCCGCCTGCACTGCAGGAGACCCCTGGGTTCGATTCCTGGGTCAGGAAGATCCGCTGGCGAAGGGAACAGCTACCCATTCCAGTATTCAGGCCAGGAGAACTCCATGAACTGTATAGTCCATGGAGTCGCAAGGGCTTATCACATGATCTAGTAATCCTAGTCCTAGGTATTTACCCAAGAAAAATGAGAAGTTATATTCACACAAAAACCTGCACTCGGCATGTGGTATAGTCAAAAGTTGGGAACAATCTGAACATCTTTACGTGGTGAATGGATAATATAAGTGCGGTATATTTGTACAATGGAATATTCCTTGACAGTGAAAAAGAATACACAGTTAACACATGAACAATACCATAGATGCACCACAGATTTGTTACCTGAAAGAATCCCAACTCAAAAGGCTATACAGTATATGCTTCCACTGACATGACTTTCTAGAAAACGGAAAACTACAAGGATGGATAGCATACCGATGATGGCGAAGGGGAGGGAGTGTTCATGGGAAGAAGACAGAAAAGAAGAGATTTGGTAGTGACGGAACTCTTCTGTGTCGGGATCATGGTGCTGGGTGCATGACACTGTGAATTTGTCAAAATCCATAGAACTGTATGCTACAAAGGGAAAACTTCTCTGAGTGCAAACTTAATCATTTTTTTTATGAAAACAAAAACCCAAAGGGAACTGCTATCATGGCTCTTTTGACATGGCTCTGTTAAAGGGATGACATCAAATTGACACCAGTAGACAGATAAGTGGATAAAGACGATATATATATATATACACAGTGGAACACGACTCGGCTGTGAAAAAGGATAGAATGCTGCCATTCACAGCAACACGGACACAACTAGAGATTATCTACTAAATGAAGTAAGTCAGAAAGAGAAAGACAAATGCCATATGATGTCACATCTATGTGGAGTCTACAATAGGACAGGGATGAACCTATCTAGGAAACAGAAACAGAATCACAATGTAGAGAACAGACCGGTGATTGCCAAGGGGGTGGGGGGGGGGGAGATGGGAGGGGGAAGGAGCAGGGAGTTGGGGTTAACAGATGTAAGCTTTTATATATAGAACCGATTAACAACCAGGTCCTACTCTACAGCACAGGTAACTGTATTCAGTATCCTATGACAAACCAGAATGGAAGAGAATATTCAGAAAAAGAATGGTGGCTTCCTTGGTGGCTCAGACAGTAAAGAACCTGCCTGCAGTGCAGGAGACCCAGGTTAGATCCCTGGGTTGGGAAGATCCCCTGGAGAAGGGAATGGAAACCCATTCGAGTATTTTTGCCTGGAGAATTCCATGGATAAGAGCCCAGCCGGCTATACAGTTCATAGAGTTGCAGAGAGTCAGACACAACTGAGCCACTAACACTTTTAACAGACACGTGTATGACTGAATCATTTTGCGGTACAGCAGAAATGAGGCGACACTGTGAATCAACTATATTTCTTCTTTTTTTTTTTTCTTTTTTTCCATCTCAGGTGTACATGAGTTCCCAATCTTGAAACCACCCCCCCCNGTGGGGTCACAGAGAGTCAGACATGACTGAGTGACTAACACACACACACACACACACACTGCATATAAGTTAAATAAGCAGGGTGACAATATACAGCCTCGACACACCCCCTTCCCAATCTGTACCCAATTTCAAACATGGTGGTACTTTCTTAAGAGAGCAGTTCCACATGCTCAGCCTTTTTATACAAATCAAGTTACAAGAACTTCAGCAATGGCCTTCAAGGGACCTCCTCCCCAATAAATATTAGCTTCAGGCATAAAGGAGACAAGATGATGGGTCCTGAAAGGGCAGACTGAGAGGCAGGGTGGGGGAGCACCCCTGCTTTGCTTTGGTGTTAGGAAGAGGAGTTGGGGGCAGCTCTGAGAACACTGTCCCCAAACTTGCCTGTCTGTGCATCCCATAGGTAGCCCTGTGGTCCGTGTAAGAGCAATCCTGGAATCTGGCCCTGCCATGGGACCTGGGTGCTGGCATCTCACCTCTCGGGGCCCCAGTTTCCTCGAAGTGACAACTTGAGGTGCACTCAGTGGTTTCCACGTCCTCCTCTGTGTTGTAATCAAGTGCTGTCGGTGGAGACAGAGAGCAGGGGAACTAAAACTCAACGAGAAAAACTCCCAGGGTAAACTAGATAGAGACAGGATACACAGCACCATAAAAACCAGAGTAACTTACTGTGAAACTACATTCTGATGTGTTTTGTGTTATTCTCCCATCAGAGCCACAGAACCAGCCTAAGTCAACAGCACGGGCAGGAACCAGGGAGCAAAGGAGATTGTGTCCCTCCCTCAGCCCCAACTCGGGGCGAGTCAACCCCACCTGTCTCCAGGGAAACAGGCAGGACCAGGTGGGCCACGTGGCGTCCGGAGAACCAGGGCATTGCCTCCCTCTGGCAGGGGAGGCTGGACTCGGCTGAGCCTAGGAGGGAGCCTGGAAGCTGGGGGCCCCATCCAGGCCAGGCTAGAGTGGGTCCAGTCTCTTAGGAGGAGCTAAACAGAGTTGGCTGCCCCATCTCATGCCCTGCAAACACAGGCACCCCTGGAGAGTGAGGCTGGTCTCAGGGGCCACTGGAAAACTGGGGAAAAAAAGAGACCAGGGTTCTAGTCCTGCCCTATCTCACCAGCTGGGCAATGGGGTCAAATTGCTTGAATGGCTTAGGCTTCCCTGATGGCTCAGATGGTAAAGAATCTGCCTGCAATGCAGGAGACCTGGGTTCAATCCCTCGGTTGGGAAGACCCCCTGGAGAAGGAAATGGCTACCACACTCCAGTATTCTTGCCTGGAGAATCCCATGGACAGAGGAGCCTGGCGGGCTACAGTCTGTGGGGTCGCAGAGTTGAACACAACAGAACAACTCACACTTTCACTTTCTGAACCTTAGCATTCTCATTTCATCTGTAAAATGGGGATAGTTCCACTCAGCTCTTAGGGTAGTGGGGGAATTAAACGAGATCATCTATGTCAAGGGTCTGATCACCAAGAAGCCCAGGTCACTAACGCAGGCCCGTCACTCGGGGAGGAAGCTGTTCGCCCTCCCACACTCTGCCTCCACGCCCTGCCCTCCACCTGCTCCATTCCTCCCCCTCTGTCTGCTCTGCTCGATCACAAAGCCCAACAGCAAGGACAGCGATGATAACAGTCAGCAGGGCCGGGCTTTCCTTAGGCACGTGTCTCACTTGAGCCTCACAGCAGTGTTCACCTGGGTGTATTCAGTGAAGAAGCAAAGATGCTGAGACACCTGCCCCAGATCACACAGCAGCGAGGCTGGGGCTGGGCTCACCTATGGACCGAGGCCTGCCTGATCCCAAGTCTGGGCTCTTAACTGCTTCCCTCCACTTCCTTTGTTGTCGTAGAAAGAGTATGGCCCAGAGTTCCAAATCCTAGCTTCAGCCCTGCCCCTAGCAAACCTGTGACTTGGGAAGTCACTCTCCTCTCAAGCTGCAGTTTTTGGATCCTTAACAAGGTGGGGAGAGATCTTTACGGGCTGTCTGGCTCTGAAGCTCTTTGACTCCAAAGAGTTGGGGAGTAAAGGGGAGGTTTCGTTCTCCACCCCAAAGGTGATGACTGTCAGAGGAATGACAGCCAGGCCAGGGGACACCCGCCCAGCAGCCTCATTACCTCTTCCGAGGACAGGCTGGCGCCTCGCCACTGGTCCTGAGCTGCTTGGCCACGGCCCTGTGACAGAAACCAGTCCCCGCGTAACTGCGGCGGGACGGGACTCTCTGATCTGGCTTTGGATGTAAATCTCTCACATGCACTAGCGCTCTCTTTCCCACTTGCTTCTGCTCCCCAGAGTTTCTGTGATCAAAGTGCCTTTATCGTAAGTCTCCCAGGGCTGGCACTGCCTGGGAGGAGGAGAGAGACAGTCTGACAGTCTCCAGCTGTGGAGAGAGATCCCAGAGAGAGTTCCCAGACTCTGCCTGCCGCTCAGGCTGACTGGGGAAGGCTGGGGAGACCGGGGACCCAAAAGAAGGAGCTGCCAGTAGGTGGGAACAACAACAGGTGAGGACTAGGGGATTGGGGTCCCTTTAAAATGAAGACCATGCCCCCCAGCTGATCTCCAATGTTGAACCAGAAAGTGATTCTGGTGTGGTCCCAAAGAAGCATCTCAGCCTGGCCAAGGGATGCAGAAAGAGGAAGGACCTCGGCTTTATCCTGCCCCCACTATTACCAGCCTCCCTGACCCCCATTTTTCATTAATCCAGTAGAACAGTAGAACGTAGCTACTTCCTTGACTGGCTCTGATGACGACAAAGCACACGCAAAGAGTTTAAGGCATGGGCAGAGCAAGGGTGCAGCCAGTAGTCATCCCCATCCTTACTGTCCCCTTGTCGAGGCCTAAGCTCCTAATGTCTAAAAGGGGGTTAGAAGGTCCACCTGTTAAGGTGGAAAAAAAATGTTAAACAGCAAGGGTAATGCACATGGTGCTTCGTAAGTGCAGCCCCGCCCCCGGCCCCCCCCAGTCTTGGTTTTTTTTTTATTTTCATTTTTATTTACTTTTGGCTACTCTGGGTCTTCACTGCTGTGCAGGGGCTTTCCCTAGTTGCCGTGAGCGGGTACTACCCGTCGTTGCGGGCTCAGTAGCTGTGGCTCATGGGCTTTGTTGCCCCTGGGGCATGTGGAATCTCCCTGGGCCAGGGAGCAAATCAGTGTCCCCTGCATTGGCAGGTGGATTCCCAACCACTAGACCACCACGGAAGTCCTTGAGTCTCAGCTGCTGCATCTGAGAAAGAACTGATGACTCTGATGCCCCAGACAGCCAGGGGCAGAGGTGGCAGGTAGAATACATGGCAAATGCCTGGCACTTAGGAAGCACCCTCAGTACACACAAGCCTCCTGTCCCACCCTCCCGCACGCCGCTCCCTCCTGGACCTCTACGTCTGGGCCATCATAGGATTTACTGTTGGTGGTGTCCAGCCACTCAGGGCCACCGCGGAGCGCAGCGGGCGTGAGGAAACGGGGTAGCGCCATCCTTCTCAGCCACCAAGTGTTATGACTGCACAGGGACCAAGCTGGTCAGGGCCTTTCTCTCCTGGCTAAGTGGCTGTTGGCCCATCGGCTGCAGAGTGGAGGAATTCCAGCCAGGAGAAAGAGCCGTAGATCTCCTGCTGTACACGGTGGCTGCAGCAGGAGCCGCTCAGTGTCATGCGTGGGGCCCACTCCCAGTAGATAAGCAGGCCCATATATCTCCGTCAGAGACTCCCGCTCAAGGGCAGCACCATAAATCCCGGGGCAGGAGCCAGCAAACAAGCAGGCCTGCCCCTCCTTGGTGAGCATCCCTCCTCCCGGGGACCGGCTGCTCTGCACGTGGCGGGCCTGGGGACCGGCATGGAGCATAATCTGTGGTTCTACACCTGACCCATCAGGAACCCCAGGAGAGGGGCCGCTCTCCCTTTCCTGCTGACTCAGACAACTGCCTCTCTCTCACCTGCCCCTGAAGCCAGGAGCTTAATTCTCCCCCTGCACCAGGATCTCTCTTGCTTCTTGGAATGGTTCTGTGGCTGCCTGCCTGCCTTTTCTAGCTCATCAACCGTTCCCAGCCCAGGAGGGGAGGGAAGCAGAGGTAGGGGAGGGCAGGGGTGGGAAGAAAGAGAATCCCAAGGGAGAGGGGAGCAAGGTTGGAAGCCCAGAGTTACAGACTCCTTCTGCCTAGATTTTCCCATCTGTACAATGAGTCTCCACTGTTTACATTTTTACGTATTGGTTTATTTTTGCTGTGTTGGGTCTTTGTTCCCATATGCAGGGCGCCTCCAGTTGTGGTGTGCAGTCTTCTCAGTGTCGCACCTTCTCTTGTTCTGGAGCACAGGCTCTGGGAGGACTCAGTAGTTGTGGTGCAGAGGCTTAGTTGCTCCAAGGCCCGTGGGATCCTCCGGTACCAGGGATGGAACCCACGTCCCCTGTATTGAAAGGCAGATTCTTAACCACTGGACCACAAGAGAAGCCCCTCTCCATTCATTTTTTTCAACAGGTATTTACATGTAAGGCCTTGTTCTGAATGCTCTGCCTAGCCATCATGAAGACAAGACTGTGTGCTGAGCAAGCTTGCCTTCTGGTGAACGTTCCTGGTAAATGTTGCTTCCCAGAAACGAGGTAAACACGTGGAAAAGCTAGATTATTTCAGATAACAATGGCTCTGAAGCAGATGGAAAAGGTGGATCTGGGATGAGAACACCACCTCAGGGAAAGGGTCCAGGGAAGTCTTGGGGCTGAGGTCTTAGTGATAGGAGGAGAAGCCCAGTCAGGACATAAGGAAAAGCATGGCAGGCAGAGGGAACAGCAATGCGAGGTCCTGAGACGGGAAGGAGCTTAGCATGTCAGGCAGAAAGGAAGCCATGTCTGGGATGTGGGGGTGGTGTGGTGTGAAATGCGGAGAAGGAAGCAGAGGACGGACCACACAGGGCTTTGCAGGCTGTAGACGGCAGGGTTAGGAGTGTGGATTTTACCTGTAATAGGAGCCATGGGGAGATTCTGAGTTGGGGAGGGCCATGAACTGATTACCTCTGGTACAGATCTGCAGAGAATAAGCTAAGGGGGACAGGAGTGGAAGAGCTTGGTGTGGAAGGAGGCCGCATAATAGGTATGAAGACTTGATCCAAATGAGTTTAGCGAGGAGGCAGGGAGAATGTAGCTTTGAAAAGGCACACTCAGCAAAGATGAGCCAAGAACCACCACCACTCCCACCTTGCCAGGGAGTGGCTAGACCAACTTTTTCATGGTCTGTTTACAATTAAACAAACATTTGTTGAGCACTTTCTCTGTACCAGGCAGTGGGGAATCAAATAAGAAAAAGATGTTATTTAGGGACAAATTATTTCAGGCAAAGAAGCCTCTGGGCAGCCCTACCCCGAGAAATCAGGGAGGGGTTCCCAGGAGAGGAAGCTGTCTGCCAGCATTTCCGGGCCAGCAGGGGCAGTGGTGGGGTGGGGGGCGGATGGGGTAAGAACGCACAGTAGGGAAATCCCAGACAGTTAGACCCAAGGCCTGGACTGGAGTCCACTCTGCCAGACACTTTTAAACACCAGCCCACGTGGAGAGACCCATGTGGAGAAGAACTGCGGTTTCTCTGGTGACAACCAGCTTCACCCAACAGGCAGATTCCAGTCTCTAGCCTTGGAGTTTCCAGCTGAGACCCCAGACATCTTGGAGCAGAGAAAAGTCATCCCCGCTGGGTTGTGACCCAACTCCTGATCCGCAGAATCCATGATATAATAAATGGGTGTTTTACTCCACTACATGTTGGCATAATTCGTTACACAGGCAAGAGTAACTGGAACAGCTCCCCACTGTCTGCCCTTGTTATGGAGCCCAAGTTCTTGACAGCACATGCTGAGATCTCCAGGACTGGCCTCACCTACTTCCAGGCTCAGGTCTCCCCTTCTATTCCTTTGCCTCTGAAACACCTCGAGTTCTGGAACAGGGCACCCTGAGCTCTGCTNAGTCTTCTCAGTGTCGCACCTTCTCTTGTTCTGGAGCACAGGCTCTGGGAGGACTCAGTAGTTGTGGTGCAGAGGTTTAGTTGCTCCAAGGCCCGTGGGATCCTCCGGTACCAGGGATGGAACCCACGTCCCCTGTATTGAAAGGCAGATTCTTAACCACTGGACCACAAGAGAAGCCCCTCTCCATTCATTTTTTTCAACAGGTATTTACATGTAAGGCCTTGTTCTGAATGCTCTGTCTAGCCATCATGAAGACAAGACTGTGTGCTGAGCAAGCTTGCCTTCTGGTGAACGTTCCTGGTAAATGTTGCTTCCCAGAAACGTTGAGGTAAACACGTGGAAAAGCTAGATTATTTCAGATAACAATGGCTCTGAAGCAAATGGAAAGGGTGGGTCTGGGATGAGAACACCACTTCAGGGAAAGGTTCCAGGGAAGTCTTGGGGCTGAGGTCTTAGTGATAGGAGGAGAAGCCCAGTCAGGACATAAGGAAAAGCATGGCAGGCAGAGGGAACAGCAATGCGAGGTCCTGAGACAGGAAGGAGCTTAGCATGTCAGGCAGAAAGGAAGCCATGTCTGGGATGTGGGGGTGGTGTGGTGTGAAATGCAGAGAAGGAAGCAGAGGACGGACCACACAGGGCTTTGCAGGCTATAGACGGCGGGGTTAGGAGTGTGGATTTTACCTGTAATAGGAGCCATGGGGAGATTCTGAGTTGGGGAGGGCCATGAACTGATTACCTCTGGTACAGATCTGCAGAGAATAAGCTAAGGGGGACAGGAGTGGAAGAGCTTGATGTGGAAGGAGGCTCCATAATAGGTATGAAGACTTGATCCAAATGAGTTTAGCAAGGAGGCAGGGAGAATGTAGCTTTGATTAGTTTTTTCTTTTTTTTGTTGTTGTGCCATGCAGCATGTGACATCTTGGTTCCCCAACAAAAGGCACACTCAGCAAAGATGAGCCAAGAACCACCACCACTCCCACCTTGCCAGGGAGTGGCTAGACCAACTTTTTCATGGTCTGTTTACAATTAAACAAACATTTGTTGAGCACTTTCTCTGTACCAGGCAGTGGGGAATCAAATAAGAAAAAGATGTTATTTAGGGACAAATTATTTCAGGCAAAGAAGCCTCTGGGCAGCCCTACCCAGAGAAATCAGGGAGGGGTTCCCAGGAGAGGAAGCTGTCTGCCAGCATTTCCGGGCCAGCAGGGGCAGTGGTGGGGTGGGGGGCGGATGGGGTAAGAACGCACAGTAGGGAAATCCCAGACAGTTAGACCCAAGGCCTGGACTGGAGTCCACTCTGCCAGACACTTTTAAACACCAGCCCACGTGGAGAGACCCATGTGGAGAAGAACTGCGGTTTCTCTGGTGACAACCAGCTTCACCCAACAGGCAGATTCCAGTCTCTAGCCTTGGAGTTTCCAGCTGAGGCCCCAGACGTCTTGGAGCAGAGAAAAGTCATCCCCGCTGGGTTGTGACCCAACTCCTGATCCGCAGAATCCATGATATAATAAATGGGTGTTTTACTCCACTACATGTTGGCATAATTCGTTACACAGGCAAGAGTAACTGGAACAGCTCCCCACTGTCTGCCCTTGTTATGGAGCCCAAGTTCTTGACAGCACATGCTGAGATCTCCAGGACTGGCCTCACCTACTTCCAGGCTCAGGTCTCCCCTTCTATTCCTTTGCCTCTGAAACACCTCGAGTTCTGGAACAGGGCACCCTGAGCTCTGCTCCCTGACCCCCTCCCCATCTCACACGGGCTTTCCCTCTGGTCAAGTGCCCGCGTTCCTCAAGTACGTGGGCTAACTCCACCTCCAAGTCCCACCTGGACCCCACTTCCTGCGGAAGTCCTTCTTGATGCCAGAAATCCCTAGGATACCCTCTACCCCCTGCCCGGCGATATCACTCACTGCTCGGTCAGTACCTGCCCACATTCCCTCCTTCAACTCTGGGAGGTGGCAGCTTTGTCTCTTTCTGTGGTTTATCCCGAGCATAACGCCCGGTTCATATTCATTAAAGAAATGCGCCGCTGAGTATGAGAATGAGTTCATCCTCCCTGGGCCTGACCAAGTACACACCAGGCATTTCCTGAGCCCCTTCTGTGTGCCCAGCTGGGTGCAGAGAACACCCACTGGCTTCTAAGACATGCTAAGTCTGGAGAGGGCTGCCAAGAAAGGAAGAAGCCGGTTAGAGGAAAGTCAGCAGGACAGCTGCCACCCAGGGAGACTTCCTGGAGGAAGTGGTACTGTAGCTGGGTCCTGATGATGGAGAGGGAAAGGGGGCAGTTAGGGAGACAAAAGGAGCTGCCTAAGTAAAGTCTAAGGCAGTCCTGCCCAACAGGCTGGGGCAGGGACCACACAGTGAGTAGCACCAATTTCAGAGGCAAGACCGGGACCGGGAAATGACTCAGCACCAGGGCATCTCAATGAGGGAAAGTCGACTTCACAGGGGAGAAGCCAGCCTATATGCCAGTGTATAGTCCCTGAGAAAGTGCAGAGGGCAGCTGTGGAAGTAGAGAATGGAGAGATGCACGGGGGCTGGAGCTAGAAGCTAAGAGACAGAATAACCAGACAGAGGGGCCTTCCCAGAGGCCAGACAAGGCAGAGCTCCCCTCCGTCTACAAAGGCCCACGGTCTCTGGGTTTCTAGTGGGCCGGGTGACCTCTGTGGCTCCCAGGCTGGTGCAGTGGCTCCTATCCCTTTGAGATGTTGATAGAGCTGTGGACCCTCCCTCTGAAATGCCCCTGTGCATACGCCCTGACGCACTGACCTGTCCAAAGATCCCAGAATCATACCCCAGTTAAATACTAAGCAGCCCCTTAGGCAATGGGGCTCTTCACTTAGCTCTTGCCGTGAGTGTCACGGGTGCCGCTGGTGTCTCGAGTGGGACATCCTGAATCCAGGGCCACTAAGTTAGGTGGGGTGGAGGGAGAGACACCCTAAGAAAGGTCTGCAGGTACTGGGCGGTGGGGGAGGGCAGCAGGGGAAGGGGAGCTTTTTCAGAATTTGCCTGAAGGCAGGGTGGAAGCCTGGTGGGAGGAGTTAAGGATTCCTGGGGATTCAAGCTGCAAGGGAAGGGAAGAGGGGCCAGTCAAGCTGATGCAGGCCAAGGGAGGGCAGGGGACACGGGGGTCCCGAGGAGAGCGCTGGGTGCCTGTCAGAGGAGGAGAGCTCAGGTGCCTCTTGCCTCAGTTTCCCTGATTGTGAAATGGGAAGATGCTCCTCCCATCCTCGCTTTCTCCCCTGAGGGACCCAGCGAGGAGGACTGAGATAAGGCCCACCGTGTGGCCCAGGCCCTCGGAGAGGAGCACTGGATTGATGCTCATATACATACAGAGTCAGCTGAACTGCAAGGGAAGCGGGTCTCGGGGAGGCATCCAGCCTTCCAGGGAGAGAGATAACGGGCGAGAGCGATAACGCTGGCAAAGGAGGCTAGAGAGCGTCTGGAGGGCTTTCGGAGATAGGAGAGGAGAAAAGGTTGCTAATATGGGTGGGGGCAGCGGGAGCAGAGCTGCTCCTGATGCCTCGGTAGGGCCTTTGAGCTTGAAATCAGGCCTTCCTCAGGGAGAGGCCTATAGGGATGTGAAAAGCAGGGGGAAGAAGCTGAGACAAGGCGATAACTGGCAAGTTGGGCATCTCTAACTGGTTCCCGCCCTCTGAAGACTTAGGAAGCAGGGGTGTGGGGCAGGTAAGAGGCCGCATTTGGGTATCAGACAGACCCAGTTTCTCCCTACTCTTGCTTACTTCATGACCCTGCTCAGCCCCTCATCCCCTCTGAAGCTCAGAGAAAAGAAGGACCCCCACCATGGGGGTGTTTGGGANTTCCCGCCCTCTGAAGACTTCGGAAGCAGGGGTGTGGGGCAGGTGAGAGGCCGCATTTGGGTATCAGACAGACCCAGTTTCTCCCTACTCTCGCTTACTTCATGACCCTGCTCAGCCCCTCATCCCCTCTGAAGCTCAGAGAAAAGAAGGACCCCCACCATGGGGGTGTTTGGGACATGCTGCTGCTGCTGCTGCTAAGTTGCCTCAGTCGTGTCCGACTCTGTGCGACCCCATAGACGGCAGCCCACCAGGCTCCGCCATCCCTGGGATTCTCCAGGCAAGAATACTGGAATGGGTTGCCATTTCCTTCTCCAATGCATGAAAGTGAAAACTGAAAGTAAAGTCACTGAGTCGTGTCCAACTCTCAGCGACCCCATGGACTGCAGCCTTCCAGGCTCCTCCGTCCATGGGATTTTCCAAGCAAGAGTACTGGAGTGGGGTGCCATTGCCTTCTCCGTGGGACATGCTGGCACCCATCTATTCCCAGCCAGCATGGCTCTGTGCTTCTTACAGATGAGAGCAGAGATCAGAGGCCATGTGCAACCCCACAAGGGTACAGAGGAGGAAACCAGGGCATTGAGAAATCAGAAAGACCATCTGACTCCAGAGCTCGTGTTACTGCTCCCAGCTGCTAGTTATTCCGGGGTCCAGAGTGGATCACTGGGGTCAGAAGAGCAAAACTGGATGGTCAAGACTTGAGGAGGGGGGTCCCTCCTCACAGGCAGATCAGGGCTCTTGGAGCACGCAGCCATTGTGGGGGTGCAGAGGGCATCGTAGATATCAAATGGAGGGATGCTAAGAGTACATAAGAGGCTCTTACCTATTTATAACGGGAGTAATCTATGAGGAACCCACTGGGTGCCAGGCCTTTGACTGATGAGCGTTAGCTCACTGAACCCACACAACTCTATGAAAAGGACTCATTATCCCTTGCGGCAGGCACTCAGTAAGGTTAAGTAAGTTGCCTCTGGTCACCCAGCTAGGAACTGGCAAGTCAGAGTTTGAACGACGGTGTGTCTACCTCCCTGCACCTGCTTTCCCTTGACTTGCACTGCCTGTAGACAGCGTGGCCTACAGCACTTACACAGGATCCTGCCCAGATCTAGAGTGGATGAGGTTTAGGTCCAGGGCAGGGGGAGACCACAGGAGGAGTATTGCCCTGAGGAACTGATCTCCAGAACCAGAGGAAGAGAGGAGGAGTCAGCACCTCTCTGGTCTCAAGGAACGAACCCTTATTGCACCTTAGGAAGGTCTCTCCCAGCAAGGGGCTGGCCTCTGGCCCTGGAGGACTGTCTGCCTGGCCTGCCAGGTAAGCATCATCGCTGGGTCTCTGGCTTCGCCCTGCCCAGGAGCGCCTGGTAGCATTGGCTTTGCTTCACATATTAATTTTTCAATCTGATAAAAGCTGTTTGTCTCTCTGCTTCTCTGCCCTGCTGGAGAGAGGCATATCCTGAATCCTGACCCTTGGGGGAACAAATGCTGTTTAAAAACTCATCAGCCTTCAAATGAGGCTCAGGGCCCAGAGCAGGAGCTTGTCACCTGGCTCTGAGCCCCAGGCTGTGTGTCAGCAGCCCCAGCCTTCACGAGCAGAGGGTCCAGATCAGTATGAGGTAGCTGACATCACTCAGTTGTCTCTTGACGTCCCCCATCGCCCCATGGCTCAGTGATCCCGGAGATCTGCCCATTCTCACCCTGGCCCACTACCCCTTCTAGGGATGCTGGTATCTCTGAGATGCAAACTTGCCACCTGCCTCCATCACCATGGAGCTTCACTCACACATACATTTGCTCCTTGGCTCACTCAACACCTACTGTGTGCTAGGATCTACTGTGTGCCTGTACCCATGCTAGANCCCTGGCCCACTACCCCTTCTAGGGATGCTGGTATCTCTGAGATGCAAACTTGCCACCTGCCTCCATCACCATGGAGCTTCACTCACACATACATTTGCTCCTTGGCTCACTCAACACCTACTGTGTGCTAGGATCTACTGTGTGCCTGTACCCATGCTAGACAGTGCTTATGAGCATAAAAGATGTAGTTTCTGTTTTTGACGGGCTCACAGTGTGGTGGGCACACTGTGGGAGTCAGCAGACTTGTGACTGAACCATTTCAAAAAGCTGTGAAGGTTAGGGCACAGTCAGCCCAGTGGCCTACGGAGGCGTTGGAAGGCGTGCCTGAGCAGGGAACTATGAGTTCAGTCTCAAAGGATGGATAAAAATGAGACACTTGACCTTCACCCTCCCTGTTTTCCACTTGTTGAAATTCTACTTAACCAGCAAAGCCCAGCTTCAGAATCCCTCTCTGATCCCTTTAAGCCAAACCAGTCCCAGTTTGACCTGTATGTTCTCCACTTCCCCACAACACAGGCTTCTTCTCTTCTTAGAGCTCAGGAAAGGATGCTTGCAAGGCCCTTGCCTATGGCCATACTCACTGTGCGTCACACAGCTCAGGGCTGCCATTCCCAGCAAAGCAGGTGCACATAGCACCCCCAGGAGTTCTGCAGTGCACAGCCTGAACAACAGGACATGGGAGCCCCGCAGCCATGAGCGATTTTTCTTCTCAGGGCCAGCTCCGCCATCATCCCCACCGCAGAATATCAGATTAGCCCCCATTTTTGCCACTCTGCTGCCCACCCGCCTCTCTGTTCGTTCCACACTACCCAGCAGGCTCGTCTGCTTCCTTCCTTTCCGCTTTACCTCAGCTTCCAGTGGTTTGTGCTGGTTACGGCTAACCCTGTTTAAACTGATGATCGCAGTGGTTCTGCCCAATCCGTGTTTTCAGGATTCTCCTCCAAGCATGATTTCAAGAAATATATTGATTCTTGAAATCAGGGAGTGTGGGCACCTGTGTGTGGACTCTAAGTGGAGAAGAGGAGCAACACCATTGATTATCCACTGCCTGCCAGCCACCATGCTAGCTGCTCCACGTAATCAGGCACAGGTTATTTTGAGGGAAGAAAGAACACTATTTCTGCTTCAGTGTTGGAGATTGAATGAGAGCGAGCAAGGCTGGAGGCATTCATGAATGTGCATGTTGACTACATATATGTATTAATATCTGTGCCTACTAAACACATCACACTCTATCTTCTCCCTCCAGCAAACTCCCTCTTGGAGTGTTCTTTGGTCTATCACAGTGGTAGATGCATGTGGGGACTGAACAAGACAAATGTGGGTTTGAGCCAGCCAATTAACCTCTCTTGACCTCAGTGTGGATGCTATAACAGGAAGCCCTCAAAGGCTGCCCGACCCACATGTTTTATAGGGTGCCTGTCACACTGCAAGCAACACATCTTAGCAACTTGTATCAGCATTTAGATTCCAGCTTCTCTCCTGGTTGGCCTTTCCACATCAGCTCAGTGTACACATGAGCAGGGCAGTGTGTGTGATGGCAGGAGCTGCAGCAGCCCTGATGGCACCCCATCCCCTTGGATCCCAGCAACCTGGCTGGCAGGAGTCAGCCCGGTGCCAACTATCCTGGAAGGTCCTAGCTGGGACTCTGGTTCTGCCAAGTCCACTTTTCACAGAGCCACTCCAGCACCAAGGGAGGAGAAATAAGCCAGAGGCGTTTACACAGCTCCCACTAGATGCCAAGAGGGTGAACGGACTAATGTTTTCCAAACAGTTCGAGGCGATCAGGTGAAATTCCCTAAATAAATACAATTCCCTAATGGATTCACAGCTGCAAGGGAGATGTCATTCAACTGACTATTTAACAAAGCTGTTTAAAGAGGGAGACTGCGAGGATCATGTTTTATGTATTAGCTGTGAAAAATTCTCTTTAAAATTTGTCTCAGTCATCTGAATGCCGGAGTTCCGATAAAGCGCCAAGTTTTATGATGTATGTTTTACAAGCATTTGCCCACACTCACATCCTTCTCTGCTTTTTCCCTCCCCCACTCCCAGCCCTGGCCAAACCCTCCAGAGATACATTTAATCCTCTCCCATCCCCAAAATGTTCTAAAGCAAATATGCAGTATCATTTTTCATGTGTGCGTTAATAATTCAAGCTTCACACCAAGTTTTCAAACTGAATTGGCTTCCTAGGCCGATGTGAAAATGTCTGGGTCAAATATACTTTAAAGAAAAATTCCTTTAATTAGTTTCTTTTGAACACAACACAAAGGCCTAGCTTGATAGCAGGGCAATTTATTGCCAGCTTGACACAGCTTCCATGTTTATCAGTTAAATGATTCTGTTGCGTTAGAAATAGGACATCTCGGCTTCGAAGGACCTTGCAGTCTTGTATATTTGCTATTCTTCTCTTGCCTGCTTCCTAGGAGGCTCTGGGCTTTGTTCTCTCTGGCTCGAAGGCAGAGAGTAGCCTAGCCAGGAGACCAAAGTAGTTTGGCCAAAGTTGAAGTAGAGTCAGAACTCATATTTCCTGTGTCAGCTGGGTCTGTCGTGTTGCCACTCTGGCCTGAGTTTTCTCATCTCTTAAATGGGAATAAGGATGACAGATCCTTGGTAGGATCAATGTGGAGACGTAACGAGATCATGAATGTCAAGTATAGTGTTCTGCATGAAGTCAAGGCTCAGTAAACTAGTGAAGATGATGACAGTCTTCGCTATTAGTCTCCTCCCAAGGTGTCCTCAATATGCCAGCAAATTTGGAAAACTCAGCAGTGGCCACAGGACTGGAAAAGGTCAGTTTTCCTTCNGGAGGAGAAGGGGACGACAGAGGATGAGATGGCTGGATGGCATCACAGACTCGATGAACATGAGTCTGAGTGAACTCCGGGAGTTGGTGATGGACAAGGAGGCCTGGTGTGCTGCGATTCATGGGGTCACAAAGAGTCGGACACGACTGAGCGACTGAACTGAACTAAAGTGTCCTGTCTCCATTCCAGAAGGTCTTGCATTAAAACCCCTCCAAGGCCTTTCCCATGATATGAAAGGAATCTGACTATCTTCTTAAAGGAATAGACAAGCCTCCTACAGCTCCGTCCTCTGGCCTAGTGCTTCTCAAGTTAGTATGCACACCAGTCTCCTGAAGATTTTGCTAAATGCAAATTCTCTTGTTCAGTAGATATGGGCTAGGGCCTGAGATTCTGCTTTTCTAACAGGCTCCCAGGCAATGCTGATGCTGCTGGTCCATAGACCATGCTTTAAATAGCAAAGGGTAGTCCACAGGGTAACCATTTATTTGCAGAAAATTTACATGGAGAAGAGAACAGAGGAATGAGAAGTAGCTGGTATTTTCCTTCTTCTTTCTCCCTTCCTGCCTACTCTCTCTCTTTCTTTTTGGCCATTAGGGATGCTTTGAGATCAGGCCTTCACAGGCTGGGCCTCTGTTGTTCAAAGACCTGAGACATGAGAAATGCCCAAGCCAGGGCAATCGGTCACTCTGTCCAGGCCTCCTTCCTTCATCTTCAATAAGAACTGAGGACATATCCTGTGCCAGTTGCTGTATACCGAGAGAAGGCCAGAGAAACCAAAACCTCTCCTCTAACCCTGAGCATTTTCCCATTGAAAGGCGTCTTGATGGCTGAAAGGCTCTGGGTCATATCTTTACGTTGCCATCTTTCAGAGACTTGGGACCAATAAAGAGGTAAAAACCACTGCCGAGGTCATAGTGATTGTTGTTTCCATAGCCACTGTGTTCACCTGATCAGCAGGTCAGGGGGTTGCAGCCTGTTTCCAGGAACTGTGACAGGCCGGGGAAGAGAAGAGTCGTGACGACACTGACCCAGACAGTACTGTCTGGGGGCTAAGCACACTCTGGGGACCGGCAGGCCAAGGGCTCCAACCCAGTTCCTCCACTCGGTGAGCCTGGACCTCCCAGGGCCCATTTCCTCATCTGTGACATGATCATAAGAGTACATGCTCCCTCCCGGGGATGTGGGGCAAGGTGAGAGAGACCAGCGGCGCCCAGCTCAGGATGTCCTTGTTTCCCCATATCTGTGCCTCCCTAGCCCCATCCATCTGAGGGGGCTGGGGATTTAGTCTGCAAGTGACAGGTTGAACGGCATTGAATCATAAGGGGTTGCTTCTTCTGTTTATTTCCCATTGTAAGCGTCTCTGCTCAATAATTCAATTCAACAAGCCCTGGTTAAGCCTTCCCTCATTCCAAGGGCTGTACTGGACACCAGAAGGGATAGAAAAATAAATATAAATAAGACTCTGTTCCTGCTCTCAAGGAACTTCCTGTCTTGGCAGTGAGGACGCCAGACACCCACACAGAGCCCAGCTCCCAGGGGGATGATGCCAGCCATCAGAAACACACACACACAACTGTCATGAGTGCAAGGAATCAGCTATGGGTCTTGTGAAGCCTAAAACTCAATTTTATTTGCTTTAGAAAAGAGTTGCGTTTTCTCTCCTTTTTATTAAGGAAGGAAGCAAAAGCAAAGATTCTGAGTGGTGTCTGATTAAAAGACAGAGCGTTTAAAGATATCTGTGCATTTACTCATCATATACATATGAATAACTTAGATATCAGGTAAAACTGAGATGGATGCTGTAGTCAAGTCACCCACATTACCCAGATTTTTGGTGACCATTGTAATTTCAAATATTCTATATTCTGTTGTCTCTTTTCGATACATGACTTCGTGCCAGGCACCCTGATTTGGAGCTGGGAAAATGTGGTGTAATAGTAACGCATAGTCAAGGGTTTCCCAGGTGGGACTAGTGGTGAAGAACCTACCTGCCAGCGCAGGAGACATGAGACACAGCTTCAGTCCCTGGACGGGGAGGATCCCATGGAGGAGGGCACGGTAACCCACTCCAATATTCTTGCCTGGAGAATTCCAGGGAGAGGAGCCTGGGGGGCCACAGCCCATAGGGTCACTACGAGTCACGCACGACTGAAATGACTTAGCACCCATACATGCGATGCATAGTCAAGCTCCCCACCCACCTTGGTTTGTCGTAAAACCAACTGCTTACCGGTCTCTTCCTGGTCTTGGCTCCTGGAAGGCGGAGCCTGAGTTTTTCAGGGACTGGGATACAGTGGTTGCTTTTTAAATTGAGAAATGATTAAATAACCAAAGGCACCTCGCATCTTGCGATGTGAATGACTGACTTAAGGGAGACACGTAGGAAGGTGGGCAGGTGAGAAGAAGGGGTTAAAGAGATTGCAAGAGAAATAGATCCCTTCCACCTGGAAGGAACTGCTCCTTGGAAGAGGTGGGAGTTGTGTCAGTTTATTATGATGATAATAAAGCCTGACTTATTCTGGCAAGTTCCCAAACCTCTGCCTTTCTCCTCCACCCCAATGCCTCCCCCGGTTAATGATTAACACGATCATGATAGCAAAGCTGTGCTGTGAGAGTCCAGGGCAGCCAGCACTGCTAGAGACAAAAAGACATTTAGAAACACCGGCAGATCTCAAACTGTGCTCAGAGCTTGGGATGCTGCGAGATTTTTATAGCAAGGAGGCCGGCCCTGGGCTCTGGAAGCCCAGTTGCAAACTCAGCATTGTGCCCTTCACGACTCTGAGCAAGTCACAACCCATTCTTCCTTTCTGACCCTTAGTTTTCCCATCTGTGAAATGGGCAGCTGAGACTTGCTCAGTGAGTTTCAAACTCTGCTTCCTGCAGTTGTAAGGGTTCTTCCAGAAAGACTGAAGCAGGGAGAAGGCCAGCTCCACCCTCACTGTGGTCAGAACAGCTCAGCTTTCATCTGTAGATAGACTAGACCTCTGCATAAGTCTTGCCTTTGAAGAAAGAGTTTTGAGGTTAGATATAAACTGAGAACTACCGGATTGGACATCCTCTGTGGTTTCTTTCAGTTTTGACGTTCTACTTCCCGTCCTTGGTCTGTTTCTTAAGGTTCTCCTGCAAGGTAGGCGCAGTGCTGGCCAGTAAGGATGGACAGGTGAGCAAGCCCACTTTGTACCCGAGGACTCCAGTCTCAGGGTGGAAAAATGCAGTCTGCATGGCAGCCTCCTGAAAGGCAGCAGTCCTGATGGCCCTCACATGACCCAGGCAAGATGGTAGGCAAACCTGGGAGGTGATACACTGGAACGACTCTTCCAAAAGTGAGGCTAAGCGTGTGACAAGGAGAAGCCGAGGAGCCAAAATGTGGAAATGCCTTGACTTCCATCTCTTACCCCCCTGGGTCCAGCCCTGCACGCTTAAGGACACAGGGACATCAGGTGCCACAGCCATACTTTACCTGAGTTCTTTATTAAGTCTGTATGATCCTGTAACCTGAGCCTTCTTACTCCCCTCGTATGGATGAGAAAACCAAGGCTCAGAACAGTGAAGGGATAAGCTCAAGTTCAAAGCTGAGTCTACCGCCTCTTCCCTACTACTTTTCACCCTCTAGAGTCCAGGCCGTTCACAGCCTTGACTAAAGACCATCCAGGACTCCCCTGGTGGTCCAGTGGTTCGACCCCTAGTCCAGGAAGATTCCACGTCCTTTAGAACCACTAAGCCTACGCACCACAGCTACTGAGCCCGCGTGCCCTAGAGCCTGAGCTCTGCAACAAGAGAAGTCACTCCAGTGAGAAGCCGGTGAACCGCAGCCAGAGAGTAGCCCCCACTCATAACTAGAGGAAGCCCGCATGCAGCAACAAGGACCCAGTGCAACAAAAAATAAGTAAACAATTAAATAAATAATTTAAAAAATCATCTCTCTCTCCTTGGTTCTGCTATGGGGTGCAAAGGGAAGGGCCATGTGTTCAGGGTGGGGCCAGAGTGTCACCAAAGTCTCAGCACCCTCCCCTGAGGCCAAGAGGGTGGCGGTGAGAGGAGTCAGAAAGGAAACCTTTGAAACGAAGGTCGCTGCAGGCCTGCTTCCCTGCTGGCCCCTCTTCCTTGGCCCCTCTTTCCTACATCAAGCTTGGAAGCAAAGCATGGAGCCTTTCATCCATACAGGCACCTCTTCTTCTATCAGACGGGTTGGCGACTTAGGGTGAGGCCAACCTTATCCACCCATGGTCCACGCAGAACCCCCCAAAGAGGGTGCTTTCCAACAGCAGCGAGCTGGTCTTCTTTACTATAGCCCCTGGTCTCCCGCATTGCAGGCATATTCTTTACCATCTGAGCCACCAGAGAAGCCCAACGGTTACACAGTAGGAATCAAAGTGACCATGCATTCCAATCTTGCCCTCTGCCTACTAGCAATTGGATCATGAGTAAAAAATTTATCCCTCTCTGCATCTCAGCTTCTCCCTCTGTAAAACAGAAACAGGAATACACTACAGGGTTTTACCTTTTAGGATTAGTGCGTGATTTTTCGTTTAATTTTTCCTTTATTCTAAGTTATATGTGCATAAGCTAAGCATCAGACCATTACGTGACTGTTATAAAAAACAGCAACTCCTGCCCATTTCTACCTCTGGCTGCCTATTTTCCTAAGAAAAACACTTTCCATTTTTTAACAGTTCTATTGAGAGGTAATCCACATCCCATAAATTTTACCCTTTTAAAGTATACAATCCAATAGCTTTCAGTACATTCATAGAGTTGTACAGCTGTCCCCACCACTGATTTGGTTTGATTTTCATTTATTTTTGGCTGCATCAGGTCTTAATTGCGACACGCAAGATCCTTCGTTTCAGCATGCTGGCTTCTTTCTCATTGAGGCACACAGGCTTAGCCGCCCCCTGGCCTGTGAGATCTTAGTTCCCTGACCAAGGATTGAACCCACGTTCCCCGCATCGGCAGGCAGATGCTTAACACCTGCACCACTAGGGAAGTGCTCACCTATCATAGGTTTTAGAACATTCTCACTGCCACCTCTCTCCCCAACCTCCACACCCCTTAGCCACCAACTCTGTCTCCCCATCCCCTGTCTTCATTGCTGCTGCTGTCATTAAGTCATGTCCAACTCTTTTGTGACCCCATGGACTGTGGCTTGCCAGGCTCCTCTGTCCATGGGGATTTCCCAAGCAAGAATACTGGAGTGGATTGCCATTTCCTTCTCCAGGGTATGTTCCCGACCCAGGGATTGAACCCGAGCCTCCTGCATTGCAGGCAGATTCTTTACTGCTGGGCTACCCAGGAAGCCAGCCACAGTCTGAGGCAACCGCTAATCTGCTTTCTGTCTCTACTGATTTGCCTAGTCTAGGCATTTCGGATAAACGTAATCACACAATAGATGGTCTTCTGTGACCGTCCTCTTTCACATAGCAGATGTTTTCAAGGTTCATCCCTGTCGTAGCATCTATCAATACTTTGTTTCATTTTTTGCCTGATAATATTCACTGTGTGTATATATGGGGCTTCCAAGGTGGGACAGCTGATAAAGAATTCACCTGCCAAGGCAGGAGACGCAAGAGACATGGGCTTGATCCCTGGGTCGGGATGATCCCCTGGAGAAGGAAATGGCAACCTACTCTAGTGTTCTTGCCTGGAAATGTTCATGGACAGGAGCGCCTAGCGGGTCATAGTCCATGGGGTCGCAGATTTGGACACACACACCTGTGTATACGCACTACTGTACACAATACATTTTCTTTATCCATGCCTCAGGGCTGGTGAACATTTGGGCTATTTCCACGTCTGGCTATCATGAATAATGCAGTATGAACACTGGTATACAAGTCTTCGCGAGGACATACGTTTTCATTTCCCTTGGGTGTATACTTAGGAGTAGGAGTGCTGGGCCCTATGATAACTCTCTTTTTAACCATTTGTGGAGTCAGAGGCAGCTCTCCAAAGCATGGCAAGGGTTTACAATCTCACCAGGACTGTGAGGCCCAGGGTTGTCCTCACAGGTCGAATTGAGACGATGTTTATAAAGCATCTAGTGTGGGGTCTGGCAAGTAGTGAGGAAAAAAACAATAGCTCTCTTCTCCCTTTTAGCAATATGTCAGGGTCCTGAACACCTCCAACTTCTCGTAACACTTCACCTACATCCCCACTATGGATCTCAACCTGAATCCAAAGCCAGGCTCCCTGCTTCAATTTATGCCTCATTTACACAGTCGTGGTTTCTCCACCCAAGTTCGTCCCAGGCACCCATGGGGTTTTCTAGGAGTCCCACATGGCACTTTGCTTGCCCATCCTCGGGACATGATGGGGGGCCAGCTCCTGGCTTTACCGTACTTCGAGACCATTTTTGGCTTACACTCCGTCATCCAGGGCAGATACACTGCCCAGGAGCGCTTGGAAACCCACATCCAAATCACACCTCCTCTGATTTCTCAGCACCACGGTTACAACTCAGACCGTGTGTATCCTGCTGGACATCCAGGATCTGTAGGTAAGGCCACTAAACAAGGCCTGTTTCAGTGTGGCGTGCCAGCCCTGACTTACCTATGGCTATCTCAAACATGGTAGGAGGCTGAAACATGCTGTAAGATACAGAGACATGCAGGATGCAAGAAATCAACGCAAGCAAAGGAACCATAGGGTGGGAAATTTACCCCCCACGTTTTCTGACTTTGGACTCCCACAGCTTTCGCTGGACGTCCACTTCAGGTCATCCCAAGCCTCTGAGAGTACCTCATGTATCGTGACCAGGCTTCTTAGAGCTAAAAGTTATAAAGACCCATCTCATGAGACCTGAAGCCAAAAGGACACTTCTACAGGCTCACTGCAAGAAGTCTGGACCAGGCGATGAGAAGCATGGAAAATTAAATCTGTGCGCCTCTGTGTGACATTTTCCTGCTGGGGATGGGTTTCTTCTTGGGGCTGGGTCAGTGGGACAGAGAAGGAGGTGCCATGCTTCAAATATTCCTAGGTTTCAATAAATCTAGTTTGATAATCTCAGAAGGAGGACCTCCCTGGTAGCCCAGTGGTTAAGAATCTGCCTTGCAATGCAGGGGATGAGAGTTCAATTTCTGAGCTATAAAAAAAAGATCCCACATGCCCTACAGAGCATCTAAGCTTGTGTGCCACCAGCTACTGAGCCCACAACCTCTGGAGCCCCTGTGCCACACCCAGAGAAGCCCTCTCGCTGCAACGGAAGATTCCACATGCCACAACTAGATCCCACAGAGTCAAATAAATTGTCTTTTTTAAAAATAAAATAAGTAATAAAGCTTTTAAAAATAATAATCTCAGAGGTCGGGGAAAGAGTCTCCTCTCCTGAGGTCTGTATATAAAATCCCAGGGGTGGACACTGATGGGCCTGGCTTAGGCCTATGCCCACCTCTTGGTCACTCTCTGTAGCCAAGTATGCACTGGAATTGGCAGTCCTGCCAACATTACATGGAATGGGAGAAGGGAGATCCCCTGAAGGAAAGCTGAGGCACTCTTTCCCCAAGAAGGGATCGTGAATGGACAAACACAAGAGGGCTCCGTGACATGACTTTTCAGCCTTCTCAAGAAGACCACAAACCTCCCAGTGCCCAGCTCATGGGACCTCTACAGTCTCTGTCCCCCTAGAATAACAGGTTCCTCTTATTCAATGCCCAGGACCTCTCCAGCACTTCCCATGGGTTTTCTCTAATCATCACAACAGTGTTTCAGTTGGGTGTTAGGATCTATTTTTACAGACAAGGAACCCAGGGCTCAGAGAGGTCAAGTCAGTTGCCCAAAGGCACACAGCTAGACAGTGGCTGAGCTGGGATTCAAGCCCTACATGAAAATCAAGCCCTCTTTCTCCTGTCCCCTCTCCTTAGCAGAAGCCCCGCAGCCAGCTGGCATCCGCGCTCTCTCGGCTGGCACAGGTGACACGGCTGGCACGCGTTTCTGACTACGACTGAAGGCTTCTGAAGGAGGCTCCCTTGCCTCTCTCCATTCCACATCACCCTTGGGCAGGCTGGCTCCCACCAGAGGAGGCTGGGACATTCACTACAAGGCTAACATGCTTGTACACCTGTCATCCAGTCACAGTACCTGGGTAAGCCTTGCAGACTGGCACAGAGGGGCTGTCTCCCAGCAGGCTGGCATGGCAGGAGGTGCGCCAACAGGGTTAAGCCTTGTTGGGCATAGCCGTGGCCACATCAGCAGAGGGGCCTCATCACGGGCATCTCTGGCGACTGGTGATGGTCTTCTCAGACCCAGGACAACCTGGGAGGCAGGGACCTCAGGTTCTATTTCCAAATCATAAGAGGCCATAAAGCATATCGGGTCTGTAGCCAGACTGCCTGGTTTGAACCCTATAGTGTTAGTCACTCAGTCCTGTCCGACTCTGTGTGACCCCATGGTCTATAGCCCACCAAGCTCCTCTCTCTGTGGAATTCTCCAGGCAAGAATGCTGGAGTGGGTTGCCATTCCCTTCTCCAGGGGATCTTCCCGACTGAGGGATTGAACCCAGGTCTCTGCACTGCAGGCAGATTCTTTGCCAACTCGGCCACAAGGGGAGCCCCAGGTTGAACATTAAACTCTTCCATTTATGAGCTCTAGATGATGCTATTTTACTCTCTGTGCCTGAGTTTCTTCATCTATATTATCCTCAAGGTGTCATCACGCGGAAATAGTAGGATACTATTTGTAAAATGCTTTGAAGGGTTCTCTGTCAATGCCAAACACTACTACTCCATTGACTCCTGACCCAGGGAACAGGAGGAAAGGGAAGAGATGGCAAACTCAGCCTCCAGGGGAGAATGACTACATCTATCCCCTCCCAGGGGCAGCTCCCACATCTCAGCTAGCCTCTCCGCTCTGGGCCCTTGATGTCCTATGACCCTGGAGAGTTCTCTTCACTGCACAGAGCTTCAGCTTTCTTATCTGCAGAGTAAAGTTAGCAACATCTTCCCTTCTATATGGGTTCTAGCAGTGANAATGACTACATCTATCCCCTCCCAGGGGCAGCTCCCACATCTCAGCTAGCCTCTCCGCTCTGGGCCCTTGATGTCCTATGACCCTGGAGAGTTCTCTTCACTGCACAGAGCTTCAGCTTTCTTATCTGCAGAGTAAAGTTAGCAACATCTTCCCTTCTATATGGGTTCTAGCAGTGACAGTGGAGAAGGCAGTGGCACCCCACTCCAGCACTCTTGCCTGGAAAATCCCATGGACGGAGGAGCCTGGTGGGCTGCAGTCCGTGGGGTCGCTAAGAGTCAGACACGACTGAACGACTTCACTTCTCACTTTCATGCACTGGAGAAGGAAATGGCAACTCACTCCAGTGTTCTTGCCTGGAGAATCCCAGGGACGGGGGAGCCTGGTGGGAGGCTGTCTATGGGGTTGCACAGAGTCGGACACGGCTGGAGCAACGTAGCAGCAGCAACAGCAGAGATACCTTGACTTGTCACAAGGAGTGACTGAAAGGTGCGGGATGTTGTTAAACATCTTACAATGCACAGGACAGGCCACAACAGTATGAGCTGGCTCAAAATGTCAGTAGTACCAAAGTTGCGAGTCTGCTCCATATCCACACCCTTGATAATCAAGAGTGTGACTAAGATCACCTGGGAGCTTATCTCTCAGGCCTGCTGCATAAGAATCTGTCTACATATTAAAGTCTGGAGTACTTAAAACATGAAGAGAGAATACATAGCCAGCAATTCAAACTACTTAAGTAAGAAACTAGACATGAGTTTCCACGTCAATGGACATGAGTTTGAGCAAGCTCCAGCAGATGGTGAAGGACAGGGTGACCTGGCGTGCTGCAGTCCATGGGGTCACAAAGAGTCAGACATGACTGAGTATCTGAACCACAAAACCAAACTACTAACCATATAGACCAAATTTAGGGCATTTGGGGTTGGAGAGAACAGAAGACAAACAGTGGTTGGTGGAAGGATGGATAGATTGGCGGAATTAAGATTTGCTGAGCACCTAACATTCTCCAGGCTTCACGCTAGATACTTTACATGGGTTGCCTCATTTATCTCCCAAACAACGTGGTAGGTTACCGATGCCTCTATGGGCAAAGTCTGGAGAGACCACACACCACCCCATGGCCTCCCTATCACATATCTTGAAGTTTTTCAACATCTTCCTACTCCCATCAAAACTGGATTATATAAAGAACATGGTTTCATACATAAACTTACATATAAAATCTTATTTACAGTAAACATCTAAATGTTAATTTCTAGTTTCTTACTCCGGAGAAGGCAATGGCACCCCAGTCCAGTACTCTTGCCTGGAAAAACGACATGGACGGAGGAGCCTGGAAGGCTGCAGTCCATGGGGTTGCTGAGGGTCAGGCACGACTGAGCGACTTCACTTTCACTTTTCACTTTCCTGCATTGAAGAAGGAAATGGCAACCCACTCCAGTGTTCTTGCCTGGAGAATCCCAGGGATAGGGGAGCCTGGTGGGCTGCCCTCTATGGGGTCACACAGAGTCAGACACGACTGAAGTGACTTAGCAGCAGCAGTTTCTTACTCAAACAGAGGCACATCATTTTTTAAATGTATTTATTTTTTAACTGAAGGATAATTGCTTTACAGAATCTTGTTGTTGTCTGTCAAACCTCAACATGAATCAGCCATAGGTATACATATGTCCCCTCCCTTTTGAACCTCTCTCCCATCTCCTTCTCTAGCCCACCTTTCTAGGTTGATACACAGCCCTTGTTTGAGTTTCCTGAGACACACAGCAAGTTCCCATTCAGTTCAGTCGTTCAGTTGTGTCTGACTCTTTGCGACCTCATAGATTGCAGCACACCAGGCTTCCCTGTCCATCACCAACTCCTGGAGCTTGCTCAAACTCATGTCCATCAAGTCAGTGATGCCATCCAACCATCTCATCCTTTGGCGTCCCCTTCTCCTCCTGCCTTCAGTCTTTCTAAGCATCAGGGTCTTTTCTAAGGAGTCAGTTCATCATATCAGGTGGCCAAAGTATTGGAGTTTCAGCTTCAGCATCAGTCCTTCCAGTGAATATTCAGGACTGATTTCCCTTAGGATTGACTGGTTTGATCTCCTTGCAGTCCAAGGAACTCTCAAGAGTCTCGTCCAATACCATAGTTCCCGTTGGCTGTCTATTTTACATATGGTAATGTAAGTTTCCATGTTACTCTTTCCATACATCTCGCCCTCTCCTCCCCTCTCCCCATGTCCATAAGTCTGTTCTCTATGTCTGTTTCTCCATTGCTGCCCTACAAATAAATTCTTCAGCACCATTTTTCTAGATTCTGTATATATGCGTTAGTATACGATATTTATCTTTCTCTTTCTGACTTACTTCACTCTGTATAATAGGCTCTAGGTTCATCCACCTCATTAGAACCGATTCAAATGTGTTTCTCTTTATGGCTGAGTAAATAGTCCATTGTGTTTATGTACCACAACTTCTTTATACATTCATCTGTCAGTGGACATCTAGGTTGCTTCCAAGTTCTAGCTATTGTAAACAGTGCTGCAATGAACATTAGGGTACATGTATCTTTTTCAATTTTGGTTTCCTCAGGGTATCTGCCTAGAAGTGGGATTGCTGGGTCATATGATGGTTTTATTCCTAGTTTTTTAAGGAATCTCCATACCGTTTTCCATAGTAGCTGTATCAATTTACATTCCCACCAACAGGAGGCACTATATTTTTATACATGCAAAAAATTCAGTCTCCTTGGTTTTCACTTGAAAGATTAATATACATTTTGTTTTGCTTTCAACAAACTTGTGTGGATTCTCTATAATCTGCATGTATTTCCTTCCATTAAAAGGATACACCTAAGATTAACATTAAAACTTAGTAACACTGAGTCTTTTTGGTCCCAAAGCTCAGTGATTGCAGCACAAGTGTATAATAACAATATCTCTGCCATTTATTAAACACCAACTCTTTGTGATAAACAAGCTTTACGTCAGTACCTCTAATCGGCCACATAAGCTTATTCAGAGGAAGAAGTGAAGGATTTCGGGCCATGGCACCAAGGGATGGGTTTAGATTTAGACTTGAGACCTGCCTGGCTCCAAAGCTCAAGTTCTTTGCCTGCTCCACCCAGCCTCTTGGTCAGTGTAGTCCTTGGATCACCCTGGAATGTCAGCCAAATATAGCTCAGGCTTTCAGCTCAACATTTTTTGTTCTAGCCAACCGCCCTCATTCAATCTCTGAGATCTTGTTTGCCCATGTCTCCTGCTTCCCTCCATCAACAGGCCCACTTTCCCTCCAAGCCCAGGTTAGCCTCGGACTTGGAAGGGACAGCACACCGCACAAGGGCCTTAGCACTAACGATGGATGGCTATTGACCTGGACTGATTGTCAGCAGATTTCTTCCGTAAAAGGAAAAGATATTCAGTAGCTTAGGTTCTTTGAGATATAGTTTCCTTCGCATTTCCTCAACTCTGCTATCACAACACCAGGGCAATCACAGACAATATGAAAACAAATGGATGTGACTACGTTCCAATAAAACTTTACTGATAAAAAACTCAGGTGGCAAGCCAGATTTGGCCCCAGGATATAGTTTGCCAACTCCTAACCTATGCAATCTCTAGGGTTTCTTCACACCCTAGTATTCTGTGGCTTACATAGAAGAAAAAATCCTAGAGGAGAAGTTGAACGTGGTGGTCTAAGCCACAACCAGCCCACCCCAACAGGTTATGGCCAACCCAGAATGTTTCTATTTAAAACACACCCAGAAGCAGTGACTAGTACAATGAACTCACATGAACCCATCATCCAGTTTCAGCAGCTATCACCCTTTACCAATCCCATGTCATCTATTTCCACTCCCCTCCCCTGATAGGTTTTTTGGGGGTAAATATTTTAAAGCAAATCCAGACATNAGGTTATGGCCAACCCAGAATGTTTCTATTTAAAACACACCCAGAAGCAGTGACTAGTACAATGAACTCACATGAACCCATCATCCAGTTTCAGCAGCTATCACCCTTTACCAATCCCATGTCATCTATTTCCACTCCCCTCCCCTGATAGGTTTTTTGGGGGTAAATATTTTAAAGCAAATCCAGACATCACATTACTTCACCATAAATACTTCAATACATCTTTCTAGCAAGATAAGTTCTTAAAAAAAAAAAAAAAACCGTTGCCATCTTAACAAAATGAAGAATAATTTCCTTATTAGCATCCAACACCTCTTACATATTTCAATTTCCCTAATTATCTTGAAAATGTCTTTTTACAGGTGTTTTGTTCAGATCCAAATAAGTTCTACTCATTGTATTCACACAGAGCTTTAAAATTTTTGAATTGGTTTTCAACATGTGAAAATGTGGATTTCACATACACATCAAATTTTCAACTTTTCCTGGGAGAAGAAAAGTTGAAATATTTGCAACTTGGCAGCTTCATCCTTCTGGCAGCAGCAACACGGAGCAGGCAGCGCACACAGAGGGTGAAGACTTGCATTCCTCACCCACCCCCATCCCACACCCCCCAGGGTCCCTGCAGGCATTAGAGTTTTCCATGCCTAGTCTTCCTACATTTTCTAGTCTTTCTCATCGTGAACAGAAAGTCGCTGGGGCCATCTCCAGCCCACTTTTTCCTCCACTCAATCCCAAACTGCCCCTTTATCATTATTTTTCCTCCATTAGAGTCTACAGGATTCCTCCTGGAATTGGGGGTGGGGCAGAGAGGAGGGGTTTATCCAGAAAGACTGACCAGCCCTTTGGCTTCTTGGGTGGCTGCCTCCAAGGCACTGGGAAAGCTCCCCTGCCCCTTAAAATGCTCCCAGCCGGCTCAGCTTCCGCCTGATGCTCAAAAAGAACAGGGCTTCCACCAGCCCCTCTCCCAAGTAGAGAACAGGTCTGCCGCAAGTTCACTGTGGGCCCTTGAAGGAATCAGTCTCCTTTTCTGAGCTGCAGTTGCACCTTCCACACAATGAGGGGGTTTGTGGGAGCAAAGTTAGGTTAGAGAACAATGTAAGTTGGGGTTCTGGGTGAGACATGAGTAATTCTGAGCCAGCAACCTGTGATCCTGTGAATCTGTTGGTCATGCATGGCCTCTCCATCCTATCTCCAGGGATGGTTGGCAGGGACAGGAGAGGTGCCTCCCAGGGGCGGCGGCGGAGGAAACAGTCTGCACCCCTACTTTCCCTTCCATCTTCCCAGGCCACCGTCTTCTAACTGCGGGTTCATGCTGGTTCCTGGTTCTCTCCTGCTCTGGATATTGACCAACTGTGTCTGCCCACACCAATCATCGGCACATACAGGATATCCACCAGGGCAGGACAGACACCCAGAAATGCTAACACTGCTTCTGAGCATGTGCAAGGGTGGGATGTCTGTGTATGTGCAAGAGATGGGATGGCAGTGGTCGCCTCAGGGTCTGAAAAATGGAATTCAGGCTAAAGCCCATCCTGGGGCGCTCCATCAAGCACAGGACTCCAGCTGCAGGGAAGCCCAGTGGCAGCCACAGCCCAGCAGGGGAGTCAAACACATAAACAAGCAATTATAAGAAAAAGTGATGAATATGAGAATATAAACCTGCATCAAGCATCTTGGGAACACAGAGGAAACGGTCTCTCTGTTTATCGAGTTATATATGCCTCCACTTCATTCCAAAAATGGTTTGAAGAGGCCAGCAAAGCTCAGTGCAGAAAAACAAAGTGAAAATGAAGTAAACAAGGAAAGAAAAATCCTGTAGGAGGAAGAAGGTGAAAACAAGGGTAAAGTTAACATCCAAAATATCCGCCAAGAGGTCTACACTCTGGCTAGAATCGAGGCATGAATTTGCCCGTGAGCTTCCTAGTAGTCAATGCAAAAGCAGAAACCCTCAGATTTGTACAGTTCACAGTGCTCCTTAGAATAAAGCGGGGGACTAACTCCAGAGGTGCATGAGCAATCCAGTGCCCGGGCACGAGAGAAATTCCTCTCCTAGTGGTTCTCAAGAAGAGACCTTAAAACTAGGTAAGGAATATATGGGAACTCTCTGGGGTATATTTGAAAGCTTCCTATAAATCTAAAAGTATTCCAAAACCAAAGGTTTATAATCAAAGGTTTATTTATCAAAAAAAGGTCATCCACAGATGGAGCCCCACCCTTGCTCCAGAATTGCCTCCACATTGCACGTGAGACGCAAGTTGCCACTGTTCCTACTTGCAGCTTCAAGGGGTGCCACTCACATCCACACAATCCCTGGCACCTAACAGGTGTTTGGTGGTTTTGTTTGTTTTTAAACTTGATTAACAATGTTGTGATAGTTTCAGGTGGGCCACAAAGGGACTCAGCCATACATATATATGTATCCATTGTCCCCCAAACTTCCCACCCACCCTTTACCACATAATATTGAGAAGAGTTCCCGGTCTGCTGTGCTTAAAAGGGATAACCAACAAGAGCCTACTGAATAGGTTTTTTTTTATATATATATATAAATATCTGCTGAAATAATTCTTGACTGGTCAAAATGGACATTCAAGGGACATTTAGAAGTGACTGGACATAATATAGAAAGGATATGGACTCTGAAGCCCCAAGTACTTTAGGGGTATTTTGGTGGGAAGCTGGGGGGGGGGGTTGTTAAGGTATCATATTGATGTACAGTTAATTTACATATACGTATTCTTTTTCGTAATCTTTTCCATTATGGTTTATAACAGGATATTGAACACAGCTTCCTGTCCTATACAGGAGGACCTTGTGATGTATCCATTCTGTATATAAAAGTTTGCATCTGCTCATTGGAAACTCCCAATCGCTCTGTCCCTCCCCTCCCCTCCCCCATGGCAACCACAGGTATGTCTGTCTATGAGTCTGTTTGTGGTTTGTGAATAAGCTCATCTGAGTCCTTTTTTAGATTCTACATATAAATGCTATCCTCTGACGTGTCTTTCTCTGATTTCGCTTAGTGTGATAATCTCTAGGTTCATCCATGTTGCTGAAAACGGCATTATTCCATTCTTCTCTATGGCTGGATAATATTCCACTGTATACGTGGACCACATCTTCTTTATCCACTCACCTGTCAGTGGACACTGAGGTTACTTCCATGTCTTCCACGGCTATTGCAAAGAGTGCTCTTATGAACATAGGGGCGTGTGTAACTTTTTGAATTATTGTTTTGTTCTGATAAATGCCCAGGAATGGGATTGCTAGATCATAGGGAAGCTCTATTTCTAGGTTTTTGAGGAACCTCCATCCTGTTTTCCTTTGTGGCTGCATCCGTTTACATTCTTTAGGGGCATTTTAAGCAACATCAACAAGAATCAATCTTTCTTTTTTTTTTTTTTTTTTTGTCTTCATTTACTAGTTTCTGCCAATGTCATGTCCCTGGGCAGTGACAAAGTCATAGAAAAGAACTTTACAGAACATCACAAGATTTAGGAGAATTACCATTTTGAATAAGCAAGTGGACTTTGACTCCTTTTTTTTCTTTTTCACAACTATTAACTTGAAAGTGACACAATAAATTTTTTTCAGTAAGAATATAGCTGCTCATGGCCAGAACATTATTGAGGACATCTGACCTTAAGGCTACAAGGAAAACAAGACAGTAGGAAGGAAATTATGGAAGGCATTATGCTGAATTCTGCATTTTGTGACATCTGCTTTATTTTAGTCACTCAAGATCTTATTCCATTTGAAATTTCTGGGTGATCTCTAGACCAGCTCGACAAACTATAGCATAAATCTTGGATGTGCCTTGCAATAAATCACAAGATTCTTAATCAGAACATGATTCTTAGATTGAAAAATGCAATCATTTTATAAAAATGCTGCAGTGTACTGTTTAGCTATATTTTTGTAATATGAATAAATCTATCTGAAGTTTCCAGCCTCCTCCCCCCTCAAAAAAGACCCTGGGTGATGGAACGAAAAGCAAAGGTCTCAATCACACTCTTGTGGTTGATACAACAATACAACAGCAAGCTTCCCGGGGCAGGAGTATCCAGCTCTGCCTGCAGAGATCAGGGAAGCCTTCCCAGAGGAGGTGACTTTGGACTGAGTCCCGAAGGATCAATAGGAGGTTGGAAGCCCACCAAGGGAGAGAGAGTGAAAAGACCTCCAGGCAGATGGAAAGGCAGAACCCAGTGCACCAGATGCCTCCCATTTGCCCCTTAAAAATGCTCTTTTTGCTCTGCTCTGGGTCCCCTGGCTGGACTGAGTTCAGCCAAGGGGATGCTGAAGATGCCAACGCATTACCCATGTCAGCTAGGCTTGACCTTCTGCCTGAACGTATGTGGTATCCTTATACGGCCAAGAGAGAGAGAAAAAGGGAGAGAAAGAGAGTGGTGGTCTGCCATGTGTCTCTTCTTTAAGGGCACTAAACCCCATCTTTAGGGCCCCACTTCCATGACCTGATTACCTCTCAAAGGCCCCACCTCCTAATATCATTACATTGGGGATTAGGGTTTCAGTGTGTGAATGTGGGGTTGATGGTGTTACAAACATTCAGTCTATAGCAGCAAGTTATAAACAAAGAGCCCCATCCAGCCTGCTCACCAGAGCTCCTAATTTTTCCAGCCTTGAGCCAAAAACCCCATCCTAACCCACCAGGAAAGCAGAGGAGAGAGGGTCACAGCTGTCTGCCTGAGTTCCAATCACAGGTCCAAATAGGTCATTTCAGGCATTTCCCCAGAAAGGACTGGAATGCTTGTCCAACACAGGAAGGTCAGGACAGGGTCAGTCACAAAGCCAGAGCCTGTGGTCTCAGAGAAGCTGCTCAGAAATGCCAGGGCTCCCATTCCTCTGCCCTCGCATCCTCTTGACCTTGGTTTTGTGGCATCTTTCCAGACATCACTAGGGAAAGATTCAACGATCAGAACAATAGCACTCAGGATGTAGTGCACATCAGAACTTGGGGAGCTTGTTAGCTTGTTGAGAATACAGACACTGAGATGGTTCCCAAGCTGCGCTGGCAGCTCTGAGGCACACCAGAGTTTGAGCCCAATGGACCAGAGAAATCCTGGCATGAATTTTTTAAAAAGTCTTCTCTATTTGGTGAGTATTTCTTATTGTCATGACTATTACTAAATCACTGAAGAACTGAATTTTATAGCAAGTGTTTATCACAGTCAAGTAGAATAATGGCAAAGGCGTCCCAGGTGACTTTAGTGGTAAAGAATTCGCCTGCCAATGCAGGAGACATAAGAGACACAAATTTGAGCCCTGGGTCGGGAAGATCCCCTGGAGCAAGGCATGACAACCCGCTCCAGTATTCTTGCCTGGAGAATCCCATGGACAGAGGAGCCTGGCGGGCTACAGTCCATGGGGTCACAAAGAGTCAGACATGACTGAAGCAACTTAGCATACAGAATAATGATAATATCACAGGTCTTGTACCTCACATGTACTAGGTTCATTACACATGGTAAAAATGCACCCTTATATAAAGAAAATATGGTATATGCAGAGTGGAATAGTATTCAGCCTCAGTAGTTGGATACAACATGGATAAACCCAGAGGATACTATACTAAGTGCAACAAGCCAGCCCCAATGTGTGTTTCCATTTACTTGAGATTCTGCAAGTAGTCAGATTCGTAGAGACAGAAAGCAAGAATGGTGGTTGCCAGGGGCTGAATGGAGATGGGAGCAGAAAGTTATTGTCTGATGGGTATGAATTTTCAGTCTGATGGTGATGGTTGCACAGCAATGTGAATGTACTTGACACCACTTAAAATAGTTAAAATGGTAAATTTTATGCTATGTATAATTTTGTACACACAAAGTGCTTACGATAAAGCTAGGCTGCAAGATGAACCATGAACTTCAGAGACAGGGAAATGTGAGCATGAAGCCCAACTGTCTGAGTGATTTCGGGCAAATATGTCTTGACCCCTCTGAGCTTCTACTTTCTCTTCTGTGATGCAGGCAGGAATGGGGGCCAGGGCAGGAATTAACATCTCAGGGTGCTGACAAGAGCAGTCATTTCACAAACAGCATCTCAAGTCACTGTCCCCCAGCACTGTGAGATGGGTGGGTATTATTACCCTCGCTTTGCTGAAGAGGAAGTTGAGACTCAGAGAGGTCTGTGACTCGTCCAAGGTCACACAGCTGGGGTAGAAGAGGTAGGCTTCCAAATATAAATATGAGTATAAAACCAGGCTCTGTGTTTCATGGGGCTTCCCAGGTGGTGCTAGAAGTAAATAACCCGCCTGCCAGTGCAGGAGACACAAGAGATACAGGTTCGATCCCTGGGTCCGGACAATCCCCTGGAGGAGGAAATGGCAACCCACTCCGTTATTCTTCCCTGGGGAATCCCATAGACAGAGAAGCCTGGCAGGCTATGGTCCATAGGGTTGCAAAAAGTCGGACACGCCTGAAGCAACTTAGCACGCATGCGTGGATCTGTGTTTCGTACACTGTGATCCCCCTGCTGCCCCCTTGATGCACACGTAGAATCTTGCTTTGGGTTTGAAGACTTGCAGGATACAAACCCAGGTGCTCAATTTAGGGGTTTATTCTTCAGGTTCTGATACAAAATGTATTGTTTTTGAAGCCAATACCCAGCATCTCTTGGATTACGGGCCTCCTTTATAAGTTCTACGAATGTGCAATTGAAATAGACCCCCAAAAAATGTGTCTCTAGAATCTTACGTGCTTGGAAATCAAAGCAGGACACATTGGTGAAGGGAGAAGCTGTTCTGAAAGCTGAAGTCTAAATTATGGGAATCAAGTTGAAATCTCAGTTCTGGGAGTAAAGTTCAAAATTCACAGCAAGCCAGACAAGATAACAGGTATCACTGCCAAGAGAAGGGAATGGAACTTCAGCAGGAGAAAAATAAACCCATAGAGTTCTCCACCTGAGAACTCAAGGATATAGATTTTCCATCCTCGCCTCACACCGTCACACAGAGTCACAGAGATTGTGCACACCTCCAGGGGGTGCCATTTTCATGCTCAAGAATACAAATGGCAACCCCTCTCCCCAAAGCAGCATGGCAACTCTCTCTGCCTTCAGGTTCGGGAGATTTCTAAGGACATCAAGCAGGGTGGGCATCCAAGGAGGACGGGGAAGAAAGATGTGGCAAATGTCCTGACTTCCTTAGGGCTTGGAGATCAGATTTTAGAATGTGAAAAGAAGCTCACCAATATGTGTAGAACTCAGGGGGTGCCTCTACCATGCTAGGCTTTCAGGCATTTTGTCTCATTTAATCCTTAGGGAAAATTGCTCAGAGGATTTCAGTAACCTATCTACAGTCACACAGCTAGGGAGTGCTAGAGCCGGAACTGGAACCCAGGGCAGTGGCTCCATGTCAGCACCTACCTATCCAGCTGCTAACTGGAAAGACTCTGAACTGGTCTGGATGCAGATTCATCTAGGCAAGAACGGGCCACTGAGCTACTGCAAAGAGATGCAAAGAGGAAATTATGCCACAGAAAGGTGACCTGAAGGGTTCAGGGATAAACAGAACAGGGGAACAGAGACTCGGTTCCTCCAGGTCTTAAGGACTGAAGGGACAGAAGTTGGTTTGACCAGTTATCAGCAGCAGGGGTGAAGCTGTCTCAGTCTATTCTCTCTTCTCTAAGTCACTGCCCTTCCAGCTCTCACTGATGAATGACCAAGCTGTCTCCTGGATCCCACACATCCTGAAGATGGCTCTGCGGGGACAAGGAAGGACTGAAACGCAAAACTCCGAATGGGGATCAGGAAAGCCTGTCTCAGGCACTTGGGTCCAGAGGTATCCTGTGGGCTCAGCACTAGGAGACAGGGGTCTGAGTTCCAGGCCTGCCTTGACCACTTTAGGCTTGATGTGGGCATGTATCACTCTTCTCTGAGACTTCATTTCCTACCTCCATTCAGTGCAGGCAGCTGGACTCAGTTGGTTATTTCTGAGCTTTTTCCCATCCCTAACATCCTTTGGTTCTAAAAATTACCTCTGCTCAACCAGAAAGGCCGAGGGAAGCCTTCTCCAGGGTGCTGGCCTGGTTTTGCCGGCTCTCTTGGTCTGGGTGGCTTGACTGGGTCCTGCCCTCCCCTGGGCCACACACTCCCAGGCTCGGGGTTCGTTAGTCAATCGACAAGGGGAGAAGGATGGGAGGGGAGCAGATTCATCTCGCCTTCCTGCATCCCAACACCTCCCTACCTTTCTAAATTTTTAAAAATGCCTTTACTCAGAATTCATCAAAGATTCATCAGCCTTGGGATTGGCCCAAGCATTTGCCTGCGGAGCCAAGTCGAGGTGAAATGTGAGAGGAGGCCAGGGGCCGGCAGGCTGGGCAGGCGCCTGGGTCCCGGAGCTGCTCTGGGGCTTGGCCAGCCCTGGCTTGCTGACTCGGTGGAACGGGGCTGAGACAGAGGAGGCGCCCTGGCCCCCCAAGGGCATTCCACCCGGCAGAGGAGGCGCCCTGGCCCCCCAAGGGTGTTCCACCTGGGCTCTGAGAGCCCTCCCTCCAGCACGTGGACGGTCCTGTCCTTAGAGTGGAAGCACCTCTGTCTGCCCTCCGGTTTACAGCAGGNCACCGTCACACAGAGTCACAGAGATTGTGCACACCTCCAGGGGGTGCCATTTTCATGCTCAAGAATACAAATGGCAACCCCTCTCCCCAAAGCAGCATGGCAACTCTCTCTGCCTTCAGGTTCGGGAGATTTCTAAGGACATCAAGCAGGGTGGGCATCCAAGGAGGACGGGGAAGAAAGATGTGGCAAATGTCCTGACTTCCTTAGGGCTTGGAGATCAGATTTTAGAATGTGAAAAGAAGCTCACCAATATGTGTAGAACTCAGGGGGTGCCTCTACCATGCTAGGCTTTCAGGCATTTTGTCTCATTTAATCCTTAGGGAAAATTGCTCAGAGGATTTCAGTAACCTATCTACAGTCACACAGCTAGGGAGTGCTAGAGCCGGAACTGGAACCCAGGGCAGTGGCTCCATGTCAGCACCTACCTATCCAGCTGCTAACTGGAAAGACTCTGAACTGGTCTGGATGCAGATTCATCTAGGCAAGAACGGGCCACTGAGCTACTGCAAAGAGATGCAAAGAGGAAATTATGCCACAGAAAGGTGACCTGAAGGGTTCAGGGATAAACAGAACAGGGGAACAGAGACTCGGTTCCTCCAGGTCTTAAGGACTGAAGGGACAGAAGTTGGTTTGACCAGTTATCAGCAGCAGGGGTGAAGCTGTCTCAGTCTATTCTCTCTTCTCTAAGTCACTGCCCTTCCAGCTCTCACTGATGAATGACCAAGCTGTCTCCTGGATCCCACACATCCTGAAGATGGCTCTGCGGGGACAAGGAAGGACTGAAACGCAAAACTCCGAATGGGGATCAGGAAAGCCTGTCTCAGGCACTTGGGTCCAGAGGTATCCTGTGGGCTCAGCACTAGGAGACAGGGGTCTGAGTTCCAGGCCTGCCTTGACCACTTTAGGCTTGATGTGGGCATGTATCACTCTTCTCTGAGACTTCATTTCCTACCTCCATTCAGTGCAGGCAGCTGGACTCAGTTGGTTATTTCTGAGCTTTTTCCCATCCCTAACATCCTTTGGTTCTAAAAATTACCTCTGCTCAACCAGAAAGGCCGAGGGAAGCCTTCTCCAGGGTGCTGGCCTGGTTTTGCCGGCTCTCTTGGTCTGGGTGGCTTGACTGGGTCCTGCCCTCCCCTGGGCCACACACTCCCAGGCTCGGGGTTCGTTAGTCAATCGACAAGGGGAGAAGGATGGGAGGGGAGCAGATTCATCTCGCCTTCCTGCATCCCAACACCTCCCTACCTTTCTAAATTTTTAAAAATGCCTTTACTCAGAATTCATCAAAGATTCATCAGCCTTGGGATTGGCCCAAGCATTTGCCTGCGGAGCCAAGTCGAGGTGAAATGTGAGAGGAGGCCAGGGGCCGGCAGGCTGGGCAGGCGCCTGGGTCCCGGAGCTGCTCTGGGGCTTGGCCAGCCCTGGCTTGCTGACTCGGTGGAACGGGGCTGAGACAGAGGAGGCGCCCTGGCCCCCCAAGGGCATTCCACCCGGCAGAGGAGGCGCCCTGGCCCCCCAAGGGTGTTCCACCTGGGCTCTGAGAGCCCTCCCTCCAGCACGTGGACGGTCCTGTCCTTAGAGTGGAAGCACCTCTGTCTGCCCTCCGGTTTACAGCAGGCGGTGAGGATCCACAGGGCAGGGGCAGGACCCAAATCTCTGTGGAAGACAAGTGGGTAGCCTCCCAGCTGACTTTGCATGTATGTGTTTAGTCGCTCAGTTGTGTTCAACTCTTTGCGACCCCAGGGACTGTAGCCCACCAGTCTCCTCTGTCCACGGGATTCTCCAGGCAAGAATACTGGAGTGGGTTGCCATTTTTCCTCTCCAGGGATCTTCCCAACACAGGGATCGAACCCCTTTCTCTTGCATTGGCAGGCAGGTTTTTTACTGTCTGAGCCACCAGGGAAGCCCTCCTAGTTGACTATAAAGCATTTGAGAGTCATTGGCAAAGAGCAGATGTCTGGGTAAGAGAGAAGCCGTGGGTCAGGCTCTCTGCCACTGGTTTCCAAGCTCCCTCTTTCCTCTCCCTTCATTTCTACAGAAGATTCTCTTCAGAAAAAAAGAGCACCTTTAGTGTTTTAAAGCTTGCAAATCACTGCAAAAATCCTTAAACAATCTACCCCTTCATTTTACAGATGACGAAACTGAGGCCAAGTGGACAAATGACTTGCCCAAGGCCACTGGCCAGTCAAGGGCAGATTTGAGACTAGATAGAGCCCAGGGTCCTGGCTCACAGGCTGGGAGCCTTTTCCTTCTCCACCGGCCTCACCTTGATGACACTTTCACAAGGCTGTGCCCCTCCCAAACCAGAGATGACCTTGCAGTGAGCAGACAGCCTGTCTGACATGGGAGGACCATTTCCTGGGTCAGCATAACTAGGTTGGGTGGAACGTCATCCATTTCCCATGATGAAATATTCTGGATTGTGTGTGCCTCGTCGGTGCCCTGGTTTGAGTCTTTCTGTGGAACAAAGTGAAGTTCCTCCAGTCTCAGTGGATACTTGGACTTTAGCCCTCAGAGCACTGGGTCATCTGGTTCAATTCTCCAGTTTACAGAAGATGCCGAAGCCCAAAGAAGCCACGGGTCAAACTGGCCCAAGGCCTCCCAGGCACCAGGTTAGTGCTCTTTCCACCATATCACCACCCCTCCCCAGGTCTCTGTCCTCCTCCAGAAGTATTCCTCCATCCCCACTACCCCCTCCTCCCCTAGGAGGTGTGACAAGTCCAGAAATCAGAGCAGACCCTCTCTGGGGGGGAGGGGGTGGTCTTCATTCCTATCAGAGAGTCTTGGCCATTTCTCAGCCCCAAACAACCACCTCGGACCTAGCGAGACAATAAACCATGATAATCATGTTTTTAATAATTGCCTGGAGTTTGTTTAACATACAATCTCAGCCAGCAATAAATCCAAATTAAAAGCCCAACTGGGAGGCCTAAGTTAACCTGCCTAGTTGGAAGAAGGAGGGAGAAGAGGGGCTGGAAAAAGAAGGGTGGGGCCAGGAGAAGGGGGTGCATTGTCCATGAGGGGGCCAATCCCCCTCATGGACAGGATGCCCTCAGCGGGAAAGGAAGGCACAGCAAGGAAGCTGGCAGGTCCAGGCCTGGCTGCAGCATCAACCCCAGACCTCGCCTGTGTGTGGCTTTCTTACCCGAAAGCATTTCTTCAATGGTCCCGGCAGAGATAATAGCTAAGTTCCCAAACCTCAGAGCTGTAAAAGAGACCATATTCATCTCCCTGCCTGCAGGCACACCAGCTCCCCACGGCAGGACCTTGCTTGTCATACACAGTTCTGCTTCCCCAGGCCCCTGGCATCTAACAGGCAATCAGCAAATATTTGCAGAGTAAACAAATGGATGGATGAAGGCGAGTGAAAGCTTCCCATCCTTTTATTAATTGCCTTGGGTTTTCCCCCTGCAAATATCTATTGCGTCTACGGCACCACTGGGATGCAGAGAAGCAAGATCCCTGCTGTCTAGGAGCTCACTGCCAAGGGGAACAGAAAACTGATAGATGATTTTGGTCTGTTTGATGTGCACTAGAGAGAGTGCCCAAAGGATAAAGGGCGGGGTCAACAAGGGCTTCCAGGAGGAAGGGGCTTCCCAGCTGGCATTGGTGGTAAAGACTCTGCCTGCCGATGCACGAGTCGCAAGAGGCGTGGGTTTGATCCCGGAGTCTGGAAGAGCCCCTGGAGGAGGAGATGACAACCTTCTCCAGTACTCTTGCCTGGAAAATCCCACTGACAGAGGAGCCTGGTGGGATGCAGTCCACGGGATCACAAAGAGTCGGACACGACTGAGTGACTGAGCGTGTGCACACCACTCACCAGGAGAAAGCTGAGTCCTGAGAGCAATTCAGTGCCAAGTTTGAGGGGGAGAGGGCAAGGTTGGAAGGTGACATGGACCTGAGCCTGGGGTTCCAGACAAAAGAAACATCCTGTGCAGGGGCAGGGGAGCGAGAGAGGATGTGGCAAGTTTAGAGCACTGAGGAAAGTTCTGTGAGCTGGAGAACAGAATTAGGGCTGGAAGATGAGCAGGGAGGGAGGCAGGGAGGGATGGGGTGGGTGGACATGGGCAGGGGCCAGATAGCAAGGCGATACGTGAGCATGCTAAAGAGTTTGGACTTTATCCTGAGGGCAAAGGGAAGTTATTGAAGGGTTTTAAGCCTGGCAAGGACATGACCAGAATTGCAGTTTGGAAAGCTCACTCTGGCTGCAGCGTGGAAAATGGATTCGAGGTGAGGGAGCCTGGGGCTAGGCAGAGAAGTTATAGGAGGCTGCCACACCGAGATCCTGGCAGGGAACGTGATGGCCTGGACCAGACAGCCGTGAGGAGATGGAGGGACCGGGACATGTCCACTGGGAAGGGTCAAAGACAGGGGCCAAAGAGCCACAGCAACTGAACTTGGGAGGAAGGTGTGGAGGCAGGGGCCCACGCAGGCGTCTTGGGGAGCTGGGTGGATGGACGCACTCCTGAGGATGGAAGCAGGACATGCCTAGCAGAGGCACTGGGTCTATTGCAAACACCTTTTGGGGAGAAAAGAGCCACTCGTCCCAGCGTCCATAACTCTACAGGGAAGATGGGCAGAACACACCAGAGCCACCCAGACGGAGAAAGCCCGCCACCCAAGGCCATCACCCCGGGCGGGAAAGACATATACTGATCTTCATGCCTGAAACAGAGGCCAAGTTCAGAACCCTAGGGGCCACTTGCCACCGAGCCTGTCATTTCTAAAGGAGATGTCTGTCCTTCCATAGGTCTGCTTTCAGTCCAGTTTGCTGCAGTGACAGGCCCAGGGCCTCCCCTGGAAGGTCAAGTTGTGAATCCTACCGTGTCTAAGCTGGAGCGGGCCTCTGAGAAACATCTCCCATCAACCCTTTCGTTTGACAGCCTCGGAAACCAAGCCTGGGAGGGCAGGGATTTGCCCAAGGTCACCCAGGGAGTTGGTGGCAGGGCTGGGAACAGAGTCCAGGCATCCTCACTCCAGGCAGAGACGGTCTACAGAGATTGTTCCGGGTGCTGAGTATCCGGCTGGCGCTCTCTGAGCCTCAGTTTCCTCAGCTGTAAAAAGAGAACCAGATGGGTTGGAGATAAGCACTGAATAAGAAGATGCACCTGAAAGGCCTTTGGGGATTCAAAGCACCACAGTTAGGTATCGGCTTCCTGCTTCCATCCTTATTTCTGAAACAAAGGTTTGGCCTGGTCCAGTCCAGAGGTGTCTCTAAATGCCATGGAGGGTGCAGAAGTGACTGACTCTGGGGCCACCAGTGGGAACGGCCCCTCCTCCTCTGGCTCTGTCCTTCCTGCCAGAGTGCCTCTTGCTGCCTCTGGCCTCACCCATACTCCCTCCAGCCCCCGAGACCCCACCCAGACCCATCAGCCCAGGGAGGGGACTACTGGCAAGCCATCCAGTATTCAGTCAACAGCCCTTTATTGTATGCTGAGCTCTCTGCCCCAGAGAACAGAGGACAATCTGATTGCCCTGAGGTGCAGAGCCGTCCTATTTGCAAACACAACACACTTGGATCAAAAGCCGAAGCCTTCCCGGGGGTCTCAGGGGTTGGGGGGATGGCCTACCACACTGACCTCATGGGCCAGGACTGTCTCTCCTTCAGGTCACTCCTGCCACAGGTACCCCACCCCCCCAACACACACACCCTTCCCTTCAAACAGGCCAAGAACGGTAAAACCACAAGGCCTTAGCATTCGCTATACCCTCTGCCTGAAATGCTCCCCCACAAATACCCACACAGTTCCCTCCCTCCCTCCATTCAAGTCCTTACATAAATGTACCCTACCTCGACAGGGCTTCCCTGATCACCCTAGCTAAGAGCCACCTCCAATCCCTTTCCCTCCCCCATCCTGCCTTGTGTATACATGTGTGCTCAGCTGTGTCCGACTCTTTGAGACACTTTGGACTGTAGCCTGTCCGTGGGATTTCCCAGGCAAGAATAAAAGAGCAGATTGCCATTTCCTCTGCCAGGGGATCTTCCCAACCAGGGATCGAACCCAAGTCTCATGCGTCTCCTGAATCTCAGAAAGATTCTTTACCACTGAGCTAGTGGGGATTCTTGCCTGGAAAATCCCATGGACAGAGGAATCTGGCAGGCTACAGTCCATGGGTTTGCAAAGAGTTAGACACTACTGAGCGACTTCACGATTTTTTTTTTTTGAGGAAGCCCCACCCTGCCTTCCATGTCATCGAAACTCTGACTATGACCTTCATCTTCAGTGACTTAGATTAGGTTTTTAATAGGTTGTTTGTTTGCATTTTGTTTCTCCCAATGGAATACAAGCCGCATGAGATTTTGTTTTTGTTCATTGCTTCATCTCAGTACCTAGAACAGATTCCATAAATCTCGATGGATGGATTGAATGAGTAAATGAATGAAGTCAATCCCTGTGGTCCTCAGGCCACGAGAGAAGCACCTACTGTGTGTCCCTGTTTCTAAAAGGCAAACCTTTGAAACATCTGCCAATTCTGAAATGTAGATATGCGTACTTAAAGCAGGGTTTCTTCCCCCCACCCCCACAAGCTATTATGAAATCGATGGTGCGTCTCACAATCAATGGCCTCTTCCAGTTGAGGAAATGCACAGGAACCCAGAGAGGCAGGGACTCCTCCTCCCCAGGGAGACTTGCTGGAAACTTCCCCGGGCAGAGCACATTTAGCAGAGCATTGAGGGATGAGTGAGCATTTTCTGTAATGAGGTTGTAGAAAGGGCATTCCAGTCAGGAGAAACAGCAGACACAAAGGCACAGGTGTTATCTTCTCTTCTTGGGAGGTGAATAACATTATAATTCCCATTTCACAGATGAGAAAACTGAGGGAACTATCTCAGCACCTGCCCATGCCTGGTCCATGTGTGTCCATGTGTATCACTCAGTCGTGTCCAACTCTTTGCGACCCCATGGACTGTAGCCCACCCCGCTCCTCCGTCCATAAGATTTTCCCTGGCAAGAACAGTGGAGTGGGTTGCCATTTCCTCCTCCAGGGAATCTTTCCCACCAAGGGATTGAATTCGTGTTTCTTGGTTCTCCTGCAATGCAGGCTGATTCTTTGCTGCTGAGCCACCTCGGAAGCCCCAAATGCCTAGTCCATAATAGACACTTAATAAACACTTTATTTTCCCATAAACGTTAACTGAGCATCTCTTGTGTACAGGTGCTCTGGCAGCTTCTACTTCTAAGTAATGTCTATACCTCTCATGCTCATTCTGGTCCCTCTGCATAGAGGCCTTTACCACCTAAAAAACTCCCCTCGATACTTCAAGATGCTGCTCAGATACCATTTTGTCTGTGGCCTCCCCAAGCAGGACCTGTCACTTCTACTCAGCTTTCCTTTACTCCACAGGGCCCTCTGTACAGCACAAAGAGGTTCACTTCTGCTTCCCCTTCTTTTAGGGCAGAGACTGGGCCCCACACACCACCTGGCATGCATGCATGCGTGCATTCTCAGCTGCTTCAGTCATGTCCGACTCTGTGACCCCGTGGACTGTAGCCCCGCCAGGTTCCTCTATCCATGCGATTCTCCAGGCAAGAACACTGGAGTGGGTTGCCATGTCCTCCTCCAGGGGATCTTCCCAACCCAGATATATAACCCATGTCTCCTTCATCTCCTGCATTGCAGGTGGATTCTTTACCCACTGAACCACCTGGAAAGCCCCTGGCACTCAGTAGGGTCTTCAAAACACGCTGACCGCTTGTGACAACCAAGTGATCCACAAAAAGGTGCTGCCCTAATGGAGACCAGAATCAAAAGGGAAAACCAAGCAGAGCTGGAATATGTGTCGGAGAAAGCCAGCCTCACCCTCCTCTGTTCAGCCAAGCCCTGGAACGCTACAAGCAAGGAGGGAGGGTTTCTGGGCTTCCTCCAGCCAGAGGCAGAAGATGAGGAAGGTGTTCATGGAGGAGAAGCTTTGCACAGGGCTTTGGATGGGGACAGGAAGCCCTTTCCTAGGAAGAGAAAGGGGGTTGAGGACAGCCAGGCAGGCTTGTCCTGACAGCAGCCACGCCTGGGGAAACCAGGGCCTAGAGTGCTCATTTAACAAATGGAGCTGGCATTCCACAGCCCTTCACCAGCAGAAGAAAAGTAATCTTTGGATTTGCAGTTAATTTGTTCTTTTAATGGACCCATCTTGTTATCAGCTATTAAAATGGGCTTTCCCCATTAGCAATTGGAGTCCAGGGAGGCAGCTGGATTTCCAGCCCCTCTGCCTTAACAAGGAGCAAATGGGCTGGCACCTGTGTGTCCAGGCACCTGGGGTCAGGGGGAGCTGCTAACTTGCCAACACACACACACACACACACACACACACACTAGCTCAGACGCATTTGCCCCCGTGGATGTGCACAATGAAACTTACACAGGGTATGTTGAACACAAAGAGTTGTGGATGTCACAAATGTCTGCACAAAAGTGTGGAAAAGACTTAGTGACTCCTATCTATATAAACAGGCAGTGCTGAAAAGGGCCTTAGGGACCACTGAGCTTAGAGTCCCTCTTGTGATAAAGGGAAAAGCCCAGAGAAGGAAAATAACTTTCTTGAGGCCGCACAGCACCTTGAAGCCAGAACCTGACCTGGAAGTCAGGTCTTCCAGTGTCCAGTTGCTCTGGTCTCCTAAAATATCAGCTACAAAGACTGGTCCAACTCCCTCAGAACTGGGGTTCCCAACAGTTCCCTAGGGTCCCCCTTCTAGTTCATTTTCCACTGCACCAACCTGTCTCCCAAATCTAAATCTGATTATGGCATCACAGCTCAGCTCCCAATAGTTATAATAGCTACACTCGCAGGCCTGTGTGCAGCACTTTACAGTTTACAGACCACTCTATCTCATTAACTCTCCGTCTCAAAGGTAAGCAGAGCTGGTATTATTTTAATCCCCATTTTCCAGATAAGGAAGCCAAGGCTCAGCGCTGGTAAGGGATTTGCCCAGGCTCACAGCTATTGGAACGATAAGGCCTGGATTCAAAGTTTCAGGCCTCCCAAATCCAAATGCCAGTACGCCCAGGGCAGCATTGTGACTTCCGGGTGCAGAAACCAAGGCTCCTTCACCTATAAAACATCCTCAGAATCACGAGCTTGCAGGCACACACATACACCCATCATCCCAAGACATGTGTCTGCACAAATGAGCAGGGCAGAAGTGTGTGCACAAATAGCCTCCCTCCACTCACATACTCCTCCCCCCAGCCAAGGCTGGCCCCAATCTGCCGACACTCTGGGCACTTAATAGGCAAAAACATCAAGTCACTCAATCAATAAGCTCAGCTGTTGACAACAAGCGAGGGCCGCGTGCTCCTAAGAGCTAATAATGCTTTGAGCTATAAACATGGCCATTAGCCGGGCTCCCGCCCTGCCAAGCGGGCTCTGCCACGGTGGGCAGGGGCACCCGCGCCTGCAGCCGGCAGCCATGGCATTTCGAGGTTGGTTGAACCCACTCAGCCTGCCCAGATTGTGTTGCTGCTACCATCTCCCTCTCCTGACTTGAGTCCCGCTGGGGACCCCTGCTCAGGACCCAGGAAGGAGCTGCCAGACTGAGGAGGCCCCAGCTGGGTGCTGCCAGAACGCGTGGGAACCCCAGAACGCGTGGGAACCCCGAGGGCCACCTCCAAGATTGCTGACTTTGGAATTCACAACCACCAGTGCCACCCTTGGGGAGTTGCCAGGGGAAGATGTTACACACCAGACCTCAAGGGGGCGCATTTTCAAAGAGGCTGTCTGACTCCTGGCTGAGCCATTTACCAGCTCTAAGACTCTGAACAAATTACTTCTCTGTACCTCAGTTGCCTCATCTGCAAAATGGGGATAACCATGATCTCCCAAGGTGATTGGGAGACTTGAGTATGATCCCTATGCCTGGCAGAGTGCCCAGAACAAAACAGATGCCTGATAATTAAAGAAGGAGGAAAGTGACCCCAGAAACCACCTGCAAGGCTGGGAAAGCCATCACAGTGGGACTGGGGAAGGAAACAGGAGCCAAGTGACATACCTTGATGTCAACCTGGTCAGGCAGCCAGCAGGGGGTCTGCCTGTTTTCCCGGCTATTTCTTCCAGATGACGCCTGACCTTAGAGATCTGACTCGGCCAGGGCAGGTGGGGTATTAGCCAACCTGGATGGCACTGGAAGACAGTGACCTGCCAGAATGCCAGCCCTGGATTAAGGAGGGCACTGGGGTCCCATCGCCGATCTAAATGCAGGCAGGAGATCCCACCAGCCTCTGCTTTGAAATGAATCAGCCCCGGCAGGATGTGGCAACATCTGAGGGTTGCCCTTAATTAGTTGTTGTTTCAGCAGATAGAATCAGGGGGCATGTACTCCCCCAACTTCCCAGAGGAAAATAATATGCCTTCTTAGTAAGTAGGATTATTTGAAAGTGATGTCAAAACAAATGCCATTTTTTTTCCCCTCTCTGGAAATCTCTCAGCATTTCTGAATTTCCAGTGGCTTCTCCCACCTGCCTCTCTCTCTCTCTTTCTGTGTGTGTGTGTGTCTTCTCTATGTTCTCGTCTGTCTCTCTTTCCCTATGTGTCTCTGTTTTGTCTCTCTTTTATCTCTGAGAATGTCTGTGTGTACTCATGAATGTATACTCAGTCTTATTTCTCCTACTGACTCTTGACTCAGTTCAGAAATTCTGGAAACTTCTGGATAAGAGTTCCCACCAGTGACCCAAGACTGACAAAAGAGAATTGCCTTCTGGTTAGGGGGTGGGGGTGGTGGTGGTGATGGTTCAGGACCATGGACAGAGTTTCGTGTTGTCCACACAGGACTTCCAGGCCCAGAGGAAGAGGTTCTGGGTCAGGGTGGGATAGGGTGTAGAGAGGCTGGGCAAGATGATACGAAGTAGCTCCTGGAACTGATGAAGGCAGAATAGGAGGGGCCTGAAGTGAAGACTTGATGCTTTTTCACTGTGGTGTTGGAGAAGACTCTTGAGAGTCCCTTGGACTGCAAGGAGATCCAACCAGTCCATTTTGAAGGAGATCAGCCCTGGGATTTCTTTGGAAGGAATGATGCTAAAGCTGAAGCTCCAGTCCTTTGGCCACCTCATGCAAAGAGTTGACTCATTGGAAAAGACTCTGATGCTGGGGGGGATTGGGGGCAGGAGGAGAAGGGGACGACAGAGAATGAGATGGCTGGATGGCATCACTGACTCGATGGACGTGAGTCTGAGTGAACTCCAGGAGATGGTGATGGGCAGGAAGGCCTGACATGCTGTGATTCATGGGGTCTCAAAGAGTCGGGCACAACTGAGTGACTGAACTGAACTGAAGCGATGGGAATGGGGTGAGTTGGGGACATAGTGAGGATTAAAATAGAGTGAGGGTGGAGGGCCTCACTCTATACAGTGAGTATAGACGCTACGAGTTGGGGGTCCTGGAGCAAGAGTCAGGTGAGCAGAACTCCGTACACCCGTGAGTGTGTGCAAGAGCACGTCTCTTTATTTGAGCGGATGTGAAGGCAGATGTGAGGGATGCACAGACGGGTTAGAGCCAACCCAGACTTAGAACTGGGTTGCTCTCAGTCTTTCTGTTCCCTCCTCCTTGTCTCCTGGGAGGCAGTGGGAGCCACTCACAGGGCTCAGCCCCAGGGCAGGGGCGAGAGGCGGGAGAGCTGAGCTCACACACTGGGTTCCGCTTGTGGAGGGGAGGCAGCGAAGGGAAGCAGGCCATTCCACCAGGCTGGTGGGTAAATATTTAGAGGGCTGTTTCCATGAGTATAAAAACTCAGCCCGTCTGCTAGGCTGTGTTTNTTTTTTTTCCCCTCTCTGGAAATCTCTCAGCATTTCTGAATTTCCAGTGGCTTCTCCCACCTGCCTCTCTCTCTCTCTTTCTGTGTGTGTGTGTGTCTTCTCTATGTTCTCGTCTGTCTCTCTTTCCCTATGTGTCTCTGTTTTGTCTCTCTTTTATCTCTGAGAATGTCTGTGTGTACTCATGAATGTATACTCAGTCTTATTTCTCCTACTGACTCTTGACTCAGTTCAGAAATTCTGGAAACTTCTGGATAAGAGTTCCCACCAGTGACCCAAGACTGACAAAAGAGAATTGCCTTCTGGTTAGGGGGTGGGGGTGGTGGTGGTGATGGTTCAGGACCATGGACAGAGTTTCGTGTTGTCCACACAGGACTTCCAGGCCCAGAGGAAGAGGTTCTGGGTCAGGGTGGGATAGGGTGTAGAGAGGCTGGGCAAGATGATACGAAGTAGCTCCTGGAACTGATGAAGGCAGAATAGGAGGGGCCTGAAGTGAAGACTTGATGCTTTTTCACTGTGGTGTTGGAGAAGACTCTTGAGAGTCCCTTGGACTGCAAGGAGATCCAACCAGTCCATTTTGAAGGAGATCAGCCCTGGGATTTCTTTGGAAGGAATGATGCTAAAGCTGAAGCTCCAGTCCTTTGGCCACCTCATGCAAAGAGTTGACTCATTGGAAAAGACTCTGATGCTGGGGGGGATTGGGGGCAGGAGGAGAAGGGGACGACAGAGAATGAGATGGCTGGATGGCATCACTGACTCGATGGACGTGAGTCTGAGTGAACTCCAGGAGATGGTGATGGGCAGGAAGGCCTGACATGCTGTGATTCATGGGGTCTCAAAGAGTCGGGCACAACTGAGTGACTGAACTGAACTGAAGCGATGGGAATGGGGTGAGTTGGGGACATAGTGAGGATTAAAATAGAGTGAGGGTGGAGGGCCTCACTCTATACAGTGAGTATAGACGCTACGAGTTGGGGGTCCTGGAGCAAGAGTCAGGTGAGCAGAACTCCGTACACCCGTGAGTGTGTGCAAGAGCACGTCTCTTTATTTGAGCGGATGTGAAGGCAGATGTGAGGGATGCACAGACGGGTTAGAGCCAACCCAGACTTAGAACTGGGTTGCTCTCAGTCTTTCTGTTCCCTCCTCCTTGTCTCCTGGGAGGCAGTGGGAGCCACTCACAGGGCTCAGCCCCAGGGCAGGGGCGAGAGGCGGGAGAGCTGAGCTCACACACTGGGTTCCGCTTGTGGAGGGGAGGCAGCGAAGGGAAGCAGGCCATTCCACCAGGCTGGTGGGTAAATATTTAGAGGGCTGTTTCCATGAGTATAAAAACTCAGCCCGTCTGCTAGGCTGTGTTTGCAGAGGCTGGGAGGGGAGAGCTGGATCTAGGCCAGCCGGGAAGCCTGTTTAAACCCTCAAACACACAGCTCCCCCAGCCCACGCTGCACCGGCCTTCTGGCTCTCAGAGACACACACAGGGCACTCAGCCCACTGGCACACACACCTGCACTCACCAGCACCCTGCACACGGGGATGTGATTATACACACACACAAACCAGCCCCACTATATCACACACAACCAAACCACATAGTTCCCATATCATTACAAACACACCCACAGTGGCCCACCCAGTTCATACAATAATACATACACACACTCGGTTCATGAGGCATCATGCCCACAGATGTACCTGTGACTTAAACACACAGAGATCAGTCATCATGCGTGCATGATAAGTCGCTTCAATCAAGTTCTGCTCTTTGCAACCCCATGGACTGTAGCCCTCCAGGCCCCTCTGTCCATAGGATTCTCCAGACAAAATACTGAAGTAGGTTACCATTCCCTTCTCCAAGGGATCTTCCAAACTCAGCAATCAAACCAGGTCTCTTGTATCTCTTGCATTGGCAGGGAGGTTCTTTACCACTAGCACCAGCTGGGAAGCCCCTTAGTCATCACAGATGAAACAATGTCACAGGAGGAAGGACCAGCCACATACACAGAATGTATACATGATCCCTCCCAGGAGTCAAAGTAGACTTGACATAGCATGTCACTTACACACATAAGTACAGGCACACACAGAGGCACTGAACACTTGAGGGCTCACACATCTTTGACATAACCACAAGCAGTTTATTTATCAAAGGCCCTAGATGTGTCCTGCAGCATCACATGCTGTCTTGCCCAGGTGACTCGCCACTCTCTGAAACGCTTCATGCTGCAAGTATGTTCATTTAGTGAAAGTGTTAGCCACTCAGTCGTGTCTGACTTTTTGTGATCCCATGGACTGTAGCCTGCCAGACTCCTCTGAACATGAAATTCCCCAGGCAAGAATACTGGACTGGGTAGTCATTCCCTTCTCCAGGGGATATTCCCGACCCAGGGTTTGAACCTGTGTCTCCTGAATTGGAGGTGGATTCTTTACGATTTGAGCCACCAGGGAAGTCCCATAATGTTTATAGGATAATGGTTAAAAGACTCACTCTGGAATCAGTCAGCAAGGGTTAGAATCCCACCAGTGCCATTTATGAGCTGGTCTTGGGTGGAGGGGGGCATGTAATAATTCAACAAATTCATGAACCTAGAATGGTACCCAACACGTGGTGAACACTCAGAAAACTATCGATAATTTTCACAGAGTCTGCATATATAATTACTGCCCTTATGCCATAACTAAGGAAGTTAAGGACCAGAGAGTGGAAATGACTTGTCTCCAGTCATAAGAATGATGACAAAGATAGTGGTAGGGATGTTGCTGCTGATGGTAATGTAACAGTGGATACGTATTCTGCATTTATGAAAGCCAGGTATTATTCTAAGTACTTTCATTATATACTATCTCATTCAATCCTCATAACAAGCATAGGAGAGAGGCCCTGTTATTATCTCCACTTTACAGCTGTGGAAACTGAGGCATAAAATTGTTGAGTAACTTGTCCCAAGCTACACAGTAAGGGTTAAGCAGGAGGTTGTTTCAGACTCATTGCAGAGCTGAGTAGACCCTGCCTGCCGTCTTGGTCCACTTACTCCCCAGCCACCCTCCACGTGAACTGCAGGCCCCTTAAGTGACCCTGTGGTTTCTTTCTGAGACTCCTACTCTCTCCTTCTGCAGGGGCCTTTCTCACTGGCTGTTAGGACCTCTTTTCTGGCTTGCATTCTTTTCCAGGAGTCTCAGCCTTACCCTTGGTCCAGGACATGAGAAACCCAACAGGACAGGAACCAAGAGCCTAGACTCCACTCCCAGGTCTGTGACTCAAGTAACCCAAGGCCTGGCCACGTTCCCACACCTCTCTGGCACCCAGTTTGCCATCTGTGGAATGTGGGTGACTGTGTCTCCCTCGGATAGAATGAGCACATTCATGAGCACAAATGGCCTTTGTAAACTGTAGGGCCATCGATAGATACTGATGGCAGCATCGGGGAGATAGTATCTCCCAGAAACCTTGGCTCTCAAGTTCAGGGTCTCAAGTGTACTCTGGTGGGAATGTCCACATACACTGGCGTCCTTCTTAAGAAGTGTTTACGGAGCAATGTCCTGGGCCCAACAGGTGCCTTAGAAGCGAACTGGCCTACTTGCATTTTTACAGCAATGAGGGAAAGCTATATCTCAGGCAGGATGGGTCACGTTACACTGTGGCAACAAATAGCCCAAAATCTCAGTGGTTGAAACCAGAGTATTTCTTGCTCACACTAATATCCATCCGTAGGCAGCGGGGAGCTCTGCTCCTGGTCATCACTGGATCCAGACTAATGGAGTATCCTGTCGCCACTCACTACTTGAAGGACAAGAGAGCTCTGGGTCTCACTTTGGCAATTAAGTGCTTGGCCTGCAAGTGACAGATGTCAATTCTGCTCACAAGTCGGGAGTCAGAATGAATGTAGAGCCCCATTCGAGGAGACCGGGCAATGTGATCCTACCACGTAGGTGAAGACAGCTGGAAATAACTGGATCACGGTCCTGATGATGACCACAGGAGGAAGGCTGAGCAGCTGTGACGATGCAGGGTGCCCGGCACCCCGCAGCCGCAGCTCCCGGGGAGACAACCTGTGTGGCAAGCATGCACAGTCCTGTGAGTCATCCCCTCCCAGTGATTTTCCAGAACTTTCCAGAAGGCCACGGACTATGGCGACCCAGAGGCCTGGACTTGAACGCTGGCTCTGTGATGCCATGCTATGCTATCACAGGAAGTTCTGTACTCTCTGAGCACGTTTTCTTCTGTAAAGCAGAGTAAACTCCCTACCAGAAACAATGTCGTGAAGATCGCACCTGTCTTGTGCTTGCCACCACACTTGGTACATGCTGCTGCTAAGTCACTTCAGTCGTGTCCAACTCTGTGCGAGCCCACAGACGGCAGCCCACCAGGCTCCGCCGTCCCTGGGATTCTCCAGGCAAGAACACTGGAGTGGGTTGCCGTTTCCTTCTCCAATGCATGAAAGTGCAAAGTAAAAAGTGAAGTCATTCAGTCATGTTCGACTCTTCGCGACCCCAGGGATTGCAGCCCACCAGGCTCCTCCATCCATGGGATTTTCCAGGCAAGAGTACTGGAGTGGGGTGCCATCAGGCACTGAATAAATGGTGGCTTCTCCTCCCAAGGGCTCAGGTACCAAAGAGACCCATCCTCTAACCTGGCTCCAGCCTTGCCCCCTGGGTCTCCCCTACCCTGTGAGCCCCCTGCTGGCATGGGTCTCCACAGCTCCATCATGCTTTGCAGTGAGGCTGACCCATCTCCCGCTGGTGGTACCCACCCCTGTGGAAGGAGAGACAGGGATGCTGGCTACCTGGCAGAGGGTGATCCGAAGACAACCTCAGTGGCTGGTATGCATGAAACCTAGGGACTGGAGAGGGAGAAAGATGTTCCAAACAGCACAGATACCCTGATCTTGAGTCGTATCCTCCACAGAAGGGCCAGTGGGAAACTCCCAGCTCAGGTACCCGGTGAAGGGGGAGTTTTTCCTCTATATGTCCATCCCCGCCCAGCTTCCCCATCTTCTCTCTCTCTTCCTTCTTCCATGCTCCAGGCCCAGATGCCCTTTTTGTCCTGGGCACCCCTGTGTCCGAGTCCAGAGACAACCCCAATTCAACCTGCCCACCCCTCTCATTGTCTGTCCCCAGCCCACCCCAAACCTGGTCTTCCCCTCACAATCCCTATGTCTGTGCAGGAATTTTTGAAGCTATTCATTTCTTCCACGTGGTTGTGATGCTGTCTGCCTGCCAGGAGCTGGGGATGCTGAGATGAAAGACATGGTCTCGGCCCCCAGCAAGTTCTCTGTCTAAAGGGGAAGACAGACCGGGACCAAGAACCCCAGGGCAATTGCAGGGGCTCATGGGGCAGGCAAAGGAGGGACCGACTTCGCAGATGAGGCAGAGGGTGGTCAGGAAACTCCCAGCAGAGGCCATCTGAGGGATGAGTGTCCTGGGAACAGCTGGGAGGGGGCGTTCAGCACAATGCTAAACAGCATGGTGTGTTCAAAGAACACAGTCCTCCGTGGCAAAAGCATCAGGGCAAAACTGGATGAAAGGACGGCTTCCCCGGTGGCACTAGTGGCAGAGAGCCTGCCTGCCAATGAGGAAGACTAAAGAGGCGCGGTTCCATCCCTGGGTCAGGAAGATCCCCTGGAGGAGGGCATCCAACCCACTCCAGTATTCTTGGCTAGAAAATCGCATGAACACAGGATCCTGGCGGGCTACAGACCATAGGGTCACAGAGAATCGGATACAACTGAAGCGACTTCAGATGCACGCTTGCACAAAAGGAGTGAGTGGGGGAAAGAAGGGTGCAAACAAGTGGGGCCGCTTATTCAGTGCTGCCTTGTTGGGTCTCTCCCTCCACCGATGGAGGCGTCGTTGGTAGGAAACACGGGAAAGAGGTGGTCTTGCCGGGGAGCTGGAGCTCTCTAGGGATCCCCTAGCAGAGCCCTGGGGCCAGTGGAGCCTCCAACCTNAGATGTTCCAAACAGCACAGATACCCTGATCTTGAGTCGTATCCTCCACAGAAGGGCCAGTGGGAAACTCCCAGCTCAGGTACCCGGTGAAGGGGGAGTTTTTCCTCTATATGTCCATCCCCGCCCAGCTTCCCCATCTTCTCTCTCTCTTCCTTCTTCCATGCTCCAGGCCCAGATGCCCTTTTTGTCCTGGGCACCCCTGTGTCCGAGTCCAGAGACAACCCCAATTCAACCTGCCCACCCCTCTCATTGTCTGTCCCCAGCCCACCCCAAACCTGGTCTTCCCCTCACAATCCCTATGTCTGTGCAGGAATTTTTGAAGCTATTCATTTCTTCCACGTGGTTGTGATGCTGTCTGCCTGCCAGGAGCTGGGGATGCTGAGATGAAAGACATGGTCTCGGCCCCCAGCAAGTTCTCTGTCTAAAGGGGAAGACAGACCGGGACCAAGAACCCCAGGGCAATTGCAGGGGCTCATGGGGCAGGCAAAGGAGGGACCGACTTCGCAGATGAGGCAGAGGGTGGTCAGGAAACTCCCAGCAGAGGCCATCTGAGGGATGAGTGTCCTGGGAACAGCTGGGAGGGGGCGTTCAGCACAATGCTAAACAGCATGGTGTGTTCAAAGAACACAGTCCTCCGTGGCAAAAGCATCAGGGCAAAACTGGATGAAAGGACGGCTTCCCCGGTGGCACTAGTGGCAGAGAGCCTGCCTGCCAATGAGGAAGACTAAAGAGGCGCGGTTCCATCCCTGGGTCAGGAAGATCCCCTGGAGGAGGGCATCCAACCCACTCCAGTATTCTTGGCTAGAAAATCGCATGAACACAGGATCCTGGCGGGCTACAGACCATAGGGTCACAGAGAATCGGATACAACTGAAGCGACTTCAGATGCACGCTTGCACAAAAGGAGTGAGTGGGGGAAAGAAGGGTGCAAACAAGTGGGGCCGCTTATTCAGTGCTGCCTTGTTGGGTCTCTCCCTCCACCGATGGAGGCGTCGTTGGTAGGAAACACGGGAAAGAGGTGGTCTTGCCGGGGAGCTGGAGCTCTCTAGGGATCCCCTAGCAGAGCCCTGGGGCCAGTGGAGCCTCCAACCTGCACTCCACTTCCTCCTTGCCTGTGCTCGTGTGACCCCTTCAGATTCTGATTCTGCCTCATTTTCCTGGCCTCTTTCACACTCTCTAGTCCCCTGGCTTCCCAGGTGATATGGTGGTAAATAATCCACCTGCCGATGCAGGAGACCCAAAAGATGTACATTTGATCCCTGGGTTTGGAAGATCCCCTGGAGGAGGGCATGGCAACCTACTCCAGTATTCTTGCCTGGAGAATCCCATGGAGGAGCCTGGTGGGCTGCAGTCTGTGGGGTCCCAAAGAGTCAGACATGACTGAGCATGCATGTGGCCTCTATCATTTTTCTAGTCCCCTGTGTCTTGGGTTCCTGCCCCTCAGTTAGGTCCACCCCAGGTCCAGCTGGCTGAGATCTAGGGAGGGGGCCTGTGGCTGCCCCATGTGGGTGGGGGTGTGAGTGAGCAGCCCAGCCACCTCCAGGTCTAGTGCTGGGGAAAATCCAAGGAAGAACTTGGACCCCAATTCAAGGGTGATGCAAAGCCGTAGAGAGGTTCTAAAGAGGGACGTGTTAGCGCTGGATCTGTGAATTAAACAGATGATGGGAAGATGTGAGTGATGGCCCCACTGAGTACTTGGCCGAGAAGAGCCTGCTGGGCCGCTCAGGAGGAGGGCAGACCTGGCCCATCTGCCCGTAAGGCACAGACTGCACTGAGCGCCAGACTTGAAAGAAGTCCGTTTCCTTCTCTGCAGGCGGCAGGGCTCACCCATTCCCACCTCTTCACGCCCATCAGAAGCTCAAGGTCACTGTATGAGCTGGTACGTGAACTAAGCAGGCGCCCAGTCTCCAGTCTTGGGTAGCAGAGCCTCTGTGGCTGAGAACTGACATGGGGGCCTCAAGGGAGAGAAGAAGCCATTTGTGACCCCCTGCAAGGGCACAGGGAGCTCCACAGGCCCCACCCCAGCTCCCTTATGAACACAGTCTGAACCTGCCACCCGATTGCTTCCACTTCCCCATTTTTCTGGATTTAACGTGACAAAGGCAAGGGGAGCCAGATCAGCACCATTCACTGGCTGCCGAGAGGGCAGGGCTAGGGAGAGCTAGAAAGCCAGGGTGGGAGTCCCAGCGTCGTTCCTGTTGTCCAAACAGAAGATTCCCACGAGCTGCAACTCAACACATGGTGACGCGTGCATGACCGTATAAACACCCTGAAGCCAGGCTCACAGTCACAACCCTTCAGAAGCACCTCAAGGCAGCACAGGCTGTCCCTTCTTGGTTGTTTGTTATTTAGTTGCTAAGTCGTGTCTGACACTTTTGCAAGTCCATGGACTGTAGCGCAAGCCAGACTCTTCTGTCCACGGGGTTCCTCAGGCAATAACACTGGAGTGGGTTGCCATTTCCTTCTCCAGGAGATCTTTCTGACCGAGGGGATCGAACCCACGCCTCCCGCTTGGCACGCGAATTCTTCTTCTTTTTTTTTTTTTAATTTAAATGTATTTATTTTAATTGGAGGCTAATTACTTTACAATATTGTATTGGTTCTGCCACACATCAATATGAATCCGCCATGGATGTGCACGTGTTCCCTATCCTGAACCCCCCTCCCACCTCCTGTACCATCCCTCCGGCTCATCCCAGTGCAGATTGTTTATCACTGAGCCGCCTAGGAGGCCACCGGTCCCTGCTCTAGGCAGGCCTCACCCTGAAACGGGACAGGGGCCGCGTGAAGAGACCACCGCACAGAGTGGCAGGCGACCGGTCCTGCTTTTCCTCCTGGGCCTCGGCCTCTGAAATCTCCTCTGACATGTTCCTGGTTGCTCTCCTGCTTCTGTCTCTGTCTCTATTTCTGTATCTTCCTGGATCTTAATGAGGCTTTCAGCTACGTCTTCTCTGGTCTCTCTGGATCTCTGTCTTGGTCTATGTGTGTCTATGTCTCCATTTCACTGTTTCTTTCTATCACTTCCTCTGTTCTGATGACTTTTTTCTGCAGCACCATCACAGACTAGCAGGGTAGAAAGAAAGAGCCCTCAGACTTCCTCAGGTCCCAAATGTACTTGTGGAAATGAGAAAACCGGAGCCCACCAAGGGGAAGGCAAGTGGCCCTGGGCAGACACCTGGGCTTGTACTGCTGCTGCTGCTGCTGCTGCTGCTGCTAAGTCGCTTCAGTCATGTCCAACTCTGTGCAACCCCATAGATGGCAGCCCACCAGGCTCCCCCGTCCCTTGGATTCCCCAGGCAAGAACACTGGAGTGGGCTTGTACTACTATGGCCAAAGCTCTCTTGCTGTATCAAAGCTAGCACCTTTCTCACCAGTTGATACTGATGCCAAGCAGGAGGAGGAAGCACAGGAGAGAAGACCATGGTAATTCTACAGCAGCGAGGTGAGGACAGGACGAGTTTTGAGCCAGTGACCAGAGCCCAGTTCTAATAATAGCTTGTTGGTGAGGCTGCTGTTGAACCTTGGTCATGGTTCAACATACCATCATCAAGCCTCAGTTTTCTCTGCTGTGAAATGGAGATGATCAGAGCAAGATTGCCTGTTTCCCCAGCCTCTGATTAGTTTTTTATTAGATGAAGGATAGAGAAGTGCTTTGAAACAAACTGTAAAGCCTCAGGCAGGAATGGAGGGCGGAACCAGGGAAAGGACTGATGACAGTGATAATGACGGCCCTTGGTGTGGATGGTGACGGTGATGACGGTGCTGATGACCTTGACGGTGGCGGTGACGATGATGGTGGTGCCGATTTTAGTGGTGCTGAGAGTGGTGACCGTGATGGTGGCAAAGAGCGCGATGGTGGCGGTGATGGAGATGGCGCTGAGCGCTGGGATGATGGTGCTGGCGCTGGCGACCGCTGTGATGCTGGTGATAGTGAGAGTGGTGATGTCATGAGAATGACGCTGGAGATGGTGCTGATGGGAGTGATGATGGCGGCAGTGGTGACGATGATGAGGGCTGTGATGAGAGTGACTCTGCTGGTCACAGGGGTGTTGATGGTGATCATCTTGTAATGTCTTGGATTCAGCCTTCTGGGGCTGAGATGTATTCTTTGGCACGAGAGCACCCCCTCCAATTCCCACTTCCCCTTTAAATCACCCCAAGCTGTAGATCCAGGCCTCCAGCCTTCCTGCCTCCTCCAGCTCCTCCCCTGCAGATGCCGCACTAGCCCGAGCCCGTGTGCCACCTCTCTCTCCGCAGCCTCAGCTCCCCTTCCCCAGCCACCTTCCCAGCCTGTTCCTTCCCTCAACTCACTCCTACGCCCAGGCAAGGAAAAGGAGCACGCTCACCGTAGCTATTTATACCCAGGAACACCTCACATTTCTCCTGCCTTGGCCTCCTCCACTCCCCACCGGCCTGCAGCCAGCTTTCTAAGATAGGAGGTAAGGTGGATAGAGCCCTGCCTACTGCCCCCCCACTGGCCCCCCACCACCCTGCTCTTCCTTCACCCCCTGGGACCACTGCTGGGTGACCTCACGAGGTGACACCACCAGGTCCAGCACCCTGCCTCAGTTTCCCCACAAAGAAGTGACCTCTCAGTCTCCAGAGACAGTGAGAAGAGTTTCCTGCCTGGCACAGGTGAGGGTCAGTGGCTTCCAAACTCTGTTATCACCCTGGCCAGTCCTCAGCAGACTGGAGCCAGCAGAGTGATAGGAGGCTGAAGGATGGGTGGAGTCTTATCTGGGTCCTGGGATATCCATACCCTCCTCTGTGGCCCTCCTCTCAGCACAGGGAAGAGTCGGGACTGGCCAGGGACCAGAGGGATGGAGAGAAGGAGGGAAACAGAGCTGTTGGCCTGAAATGAAGGCAGAGGGTTTCTCTGGAGGCTCAGTGGTAAAGAATCCGCCTGCCAATGCGGAGACACAAGTTCGATCCCTGATCTGGGAAGATCCTGCATGCCTTGGAGCAACTGAGCCCATGTTCCACAACTACTGAGCCTGTGCTCTGGAGCCCAGGAGTCCCAACTACTGCAGGCTGTGCACCCCAGAGCCCTTGCTCACCCACGAGAGAAGCCAGTGCAATGAGAAGCCCGCACACCGCAGCTAGAGAGGAGCCCCCACTCGCCTCAACTAGAGAAAACCCTGGGTGGCAGTGAAGACCCAGCACAGCCACAAATAACGAAGTAAAACATTTTTTAAAAAGAAATGAAGGCAGAGGTCTGAAGCTCTGGCATCCACATCCCAGTAACATCTTCCCTCTCCTCTTGTGCCTCAGTTTACCCTCTGCAGGAGGCAGAAGCCCATCAGGTGCCCTCCCCAAAGAAGCAGTCAGGGACTGGCAGCCTCCCACCACCCTGGCCTCCCCAGGGTCACTCAAAGACTCTGCCCGCCACCCCGCGGTGGCTGCACCTTTGACAAGAACCACTGGGAAATCAATCACCCCAGCAGAGCCAGGCCCCGGCCCCTGACATTCCAATTAAACACTTCACTCTGACCTTGGTTGCATCATCTCGGCTTGGAATAACGTCATCTATCTTCCCCAGACGGACGGAGCCTACAGGCCAGGCACGGGGGACCAGAAGTCTCCCACCCTCTCCCCACCAGAGCTGGCCTCAACAGGACAGGGACACATTTCAATCAGGGGGAATGGCAGCACTTTCAGGAAGAGAAGCCGTCAGCCTTCCCAGGGACAAGCATTCATCTCCGCAGGGGGAGAAGAACAGCCTCGGTCCCGGCCAAGGGGGGCCCCATGTTTACGCCTCTGCCCTTCCCATTAGTCGGGCTGCCACCAACCTGCCGGGCCAGCCCTGAACTCTGAAATCCCAGGGAAGGGGCCAGCAGGGGGAAGGGAGACCTAGGACAGGGTCTGATGGGACCTCTTTGGGAGAGGGCAGGGCTCCTGGGTGGGGTGCTCTTCCCTAGTGAGGCAGCTTCAGTCTTTCCATAAGGAAGCCCTCAATCTGAGAAGGGCAGGTGTGGTCCTACCCCAGAGCCTCTTCCAGACTGACGACAGCCTTGCTTTAGGGGAGTCCCAGATTAGGAGGAAGGTCTGCCCTGGGGAACCCCCTTTCTGAAGGGGGAGACATAACTCTGCCTTGTGGAAAGCCCAATCTGAGAGACAGTCCCTGCCCAGGGGACCTACCACCTTAGGCACAAAAAGGCAGACACAACACCCGCCTTGGGGAACATCATTTAACAGCTAAGCCTGGTCTCTGCTCATGAACACATGTTCTGCATGCCCGCCTTGTGGGCCCTGGGGATTGAGAGCCCCTGAGGCAGGGCTTCTCAAAAGATCCTTGGCATCAGGCAGGCTTGACCTGAATTTAAATGCCAACTCTCTGCTTTCCTTCCTGTGTGTCCTTGAACCAGTGACTCAGCTTCTCTGAGCCTCCGATCTTTAACCCAGAACAGGGGACCTGCCTTGAGGAGGAAGTGGGAAGGCTGTGTATGTGAAGCACCCAATGGAGTGTCTGGCACACAGGGACCCTCAGTGGAGGGCCATGGCCTCCGGGACAGGTCAACTCACAGGACCGGGCAGAGAGGCAGCCTGGCCAGCTCAGGAAACCCAGCCCTCGAGAGAGGGGGAAGGAGCCCACGTCCCACGAGGTAGTAACTGAGCCAGCAGTGGGACCAGCAGTAGGGCCCCCACAGCCCTCCTGGGGCATCAGAAGATGTCACAAGGCCAGAGGCCCACAGGTATACTGAAGATGACCCAGCGGCTTAGAGTCTGGGGGCAGAAAGCCAGGACCCACCACCCAAAGCAACTCCAGATTTTAAATTAGAATCTATCACCCCAGAAGCAACAGCAGAGGCTTCTTGGACGCCCCCACCTCCAAGGAACAGCTTCAGGGCTGGCACTGCTTCCCTTGGGGTTATTTTTAGCTTGTTGTCCCAGTAATGATCATTTTGGGTAGATTTCAGGGTTGTGGCTGCGTGCTTTCTGGGAGACGAGAGCAGTATCCATACAAAAAAAAAAGAGAGAGAGAGGGAGAGAGGTTTTTTTATTCATAGTAATTCAACTGGATTTGTAAAGTTATTATTAAGCATTTGTCATCACAAAAGTCACTTTGATTTGGTTTCCTTTGAGCTGCCCTCCCTGCTCAATTTTGCTTGCTTATCTTACACAGGACACCTAGGGAGTTTGGGGGTCCATCAAGAACACACAGGGGAATAAAAATTAAAAAATGAACACCACTCTTCACAGAAATCCCAGAGGGTTTGCCTCTCAGGGAGGAACATGAAACTGATAGCGATGATATGAAACATGCAGAGAGTTTACCAGTTACTGTTCCCAGGTGCTTGGCCACGCTCCTAGGCAGGTACCATCACTGTCCTCATTCTACAGGTGGGGAACTGGACACAGAAAGGTTAAATCCGTTGCCCAAGGTCACACAGATAGTAGACATCAGAGCCCGGGATTTGACCCCAGGCAGTCTGACTCCAGGAACTAGACCCAAACCACCCTCTAGACTTGCTCAGACAGTAAAGGATCCGCTTGCAATGCAGGAGATAAGGGTTCGATCCCCGGGTCAGGAAGATCCCCTTGGAGAAAGGGCTGGCTCCCCACTCCAGTGTTCTTCCCTGGAGAATTCCATGGATAGAGAAGCCTGGTGGGCTACAGTCCATGGGATTGCAAATGGTTGGACATGCCTGAATGACTAACACTTTCACTTTCCCCACTAGACAGCCCCTGGTAACTTCCCATGAGTTTCTGAGAGACGCGGTGAGGTGGAAACCAAGATGCCTTCCAATTAGCCTGAGGATGGGGGCAATCTCCAAGGAAAACATTGTAGTCACTTCAGACTCTTTCTGGGATTCCCCTGCTGCTTGATTCTGAGGTGGGCTTGAGGAGTCCTGGGGAGACCATTTGAGAGGGTATTTGTAATCCCGTGTGCTCTGAACAAGTGAAAGAGCACAGGCTTTGGGGCAGACAGAATCGAATCCCAGCTCTCTCACTTTGAAGCTGTGTGACTCTGAGCAAGTTGCTTTGTCTCTCTGATCCTTAGCTTCCTCATCCCTCAGGGGAGATAATATTTATATACGGGTCAGAATTATACTGAAGACTCAAAAAGGTAACAAATTGGAAGTACCTAAGATATTGCAGGACACTGGTGTCCAGACCATTGCCTTTTTTGCCCTTCATTCATTCGTTCACTCAGTAGAGATTTATTAAACACTTAAAAGCTTGTATGGGACTGCATTCAGTGTTGTGGGAGATTGAAGGATGAATAAGATATAAGCTTTGTCCTTAAGGATTTTATATGCAGAAGCTAAGAGAGCAGGTGAATTCCAACTACAAGGCAGACAGTGATTGATTCCGTCTGGAGTGATGAATAAGGCTTTGCAGAAAAGGCTCCACAAGGAGGTTGGAAAGGAGGAACAGGTATTCCGAGCAGAGATTATGGCAGGCAAAAGGCACCAAGGCAAAGAAGCGTACAGCCTGTTTAGGGAAAAGTGGTCAAAGGTGGGCGGGGAGTGGAGAGCTTCTCCAGTAGCTGAGGTATAAAGAATCCCCCTGCAATACAGGAGACGCGGGAGACAAGGGTTCAGTCCCTGGGTTGGGAAGCTCTCCCTGGAGAAGGCCACAGCAACCCGCTGCAGTATTTTTGCCTGGAGAATCCCATGGACAGAGAAGCCTGGAGGGCCACAGTCCATGGGGTCACAGAGTCGGACACGACTGAGCGATATAGCATGAGTATGCTCAAAGAGGGAGAAGGTATGAATCAAGCACTAAACGCAAATCTGAAGAACTGGGAATTAATCCTCTAGGCAGTGGGGTGCCATAGACATTTTGTAATTTAATGTTTCTTTATGTTTGGCTGCCCTGGGTCTTCAATGCTGTGCACAAGCTTTCTCTAATGTGGCAAGCAAGGGCTACTCTTCATTGCAGTGAGAGGGCTTCTCTCGTTGTGGAGCACAGGCTCTTGTTCCTCGGGCTCAGTAGATGAGCTAAGTTGCTCCGAGGCATGTGGGGTCTTCCCAGACCAGGGATCAAACCGGTGCCCCCCTGCATTGGCAGACAGATGCTTAACCACTGGACCACCAGGGAGGTCGCCATAAATGTTTTGGTAACAAGAGTGAGACGAGAGGAAACTGAGAATCAGACTTGAGAGGTGGGGTGGGAGGCTAAAGCGAAGATTTCCATCTTAAGGGAACAGGAAGCAGAACCTGGATTTTGATCCAAGCCCTGAAATGAGTTCCCTCTGTCCAGCAGAGGGATCTCTCACTGCTTTGCTCTCCTTCCCGCCTGTAACACTCATTGATTTCCTGGATGGCCTCTAACAATCACACACATCAACGGTGCAAGGACTTCCTCCCCAGTCGTGGCTCCCCTCTCATCTTCCCTGGCAGCCTAGCCCGGCGATCTCTACCCAAAGCAAGAATCCTGGGCACTGCCAACCCCAGGAGCCGGGCAGAGCTGGTTCGACAATTCTGTGGGGATGCAGACGATGGCTGGGGAGGCTCTGGGGAGAAGTTGGGTCCCTGGGTCCTTCCTCTTCCCCCTGCAAGTGGCAGCCAAGTTGGTGAATGAAAGAGAAGCTGAGTAAGTTGTAGGAACATCACAAGTTGACTGCCATTTAGCTGCTGGGCTGTGGCAAAGAGAGCGTGCTTGCTCAATCTGTATCTTTCTCTCTCTCTCCCTCTGGCTCTGACTCTGTACTTCTCCGCTGCACATTTGATCAGAGCTCTGCCCTGGAATTAAGCAGAGCTGCGTGGGGGCGGGGAGGAAAAGACGGGAGAGCACAGCCCAGCCCGCGTGGCCTGAGTCCAAACCCTCCCTTGGCTGGGTGCCTGGGGGGGTGGTGCTAGCTCACTGTCTTCATGTGCCAGAGGGAGGAGGGACGGGGGATAGATGGCTAGATCGGGGTTTGGTAGGGGGAGGGGTGGCACAGAGTGCGCTGCCTGCTGAAGAACTCAAGGCGGGGTGCTCCAGGGAAATGAGAGTAGAAACCCTGTAAACAGACAGTTCAGGGGGCAGCTCATCTTGTAAAGAGTTGGGGTGTGTGCGTGAGTGTGTGTGCGTGTGTGTGTGTTTGTGTGTGTCTGCGCACGTAGGCGGTAAGATGCTTTACAAGCATCTCTGAGTCTTTGACCAGTGTACATGTGAAGTTTGGTGCAACTGAACATCATAACCCAGGGGCACGCGTCATCACAGGCGCATACCTTTGTGTGCAGAAGCTGTGCGCCCGCTCATCTCGCCAGCCTCCCTCCCAGCACCTGACCCCCAGCTGTCCACGCTCCAGACTTCTGCTTCCTGATCACACTGTATTCCCCCCTCCACATTAGCACTTCATAAATAATCTGCTCCTTCTTCTTACAACAGCCTCTTCTCTCCCCTCTCCTCTCCATCTCCCTGGCCCACACCAACTTGTCTTTCCTTCAATGAAGCTCAAAGCTCACCTCCTCCAGGAAGTCCTTCCTTTTCCTGCAACACCCATGACCTAGGCTAGATGCCCCTCTTTCCAGGCCCCGCAGTGCCCATGCTCCCTCTACCACATCCCTCACAGCCACCTTTCTGTCATAATCCCATGTGTCTGCCCACTTACCTCTTTCACACAGTGGTGAGGTCCTTGAAGACAGAGACCATTTTATTTAGCTAGCATAGCTCCAGATACATAGTAGCTGGTTAATAATTTATTTACTCAATAACCATTAACTGATGTCTTGAGAGTCCTTTGGAGATCAAACTAGTCCATCCTAAAGGAAATCAACCCTGAATATTCATTGGAAGGACTGATGCTAAAGCTGAAGCGCCAGTACTTTGGACAGCTGATAGGAATAGCCAGCTCACTGGAAAAGACTGATACTGGGAAAGATTGAAGGCAAAAGAGGATGAGATGGTTAGATAGCATCACTGACTCAATGGACATGAATTTGAGCAAACTCTGGGAAATAGTGAAGGACAGAGGACCCTGCGTGCTGCGATCCATGGGGTTGCAAAGAGTCGGACACGACTTAGCGACCGAACAACAGCAACAAGCTGATGTCAGGTGAGGGGCATACCATAGGGACACTCTTTAAAGGAGGAGACAGACAAAGCCACACACTCTGACATGTGCTTAGATGCAGGAATCGGGGGCTTGGAGGTGCACAGAATAGGGGTGGGATGTGGGCAGTGTCGAGGAAGGCTTCAGAGAAGAAGAAACGTCCAAAGTGGAATGGAATGTGTGAACGAGGATGTAAAGACAATTACTAAAACTGGAGTCCAAGATTTGAGCTAAAGCAGCAGCCACACTGAATCAGGATTGAACTCTCAAAATAATGACCTGGGGAGCCTCACCCCCTCCATCAAATGGAAGATTGGTTCCCAAGTCCATGGTGGAACTGAGCCAGGTACTGAAACTTCAGGGATGGGAACACTGTGGGGAGGGAGCCGGGCCCATCCTTGCCAAGGGGTATACTCCTGTTTGTGTCCTTGGGCCAGTCACTCACTCTCTCTGGGCCCTATTTTTTTTTCCAGTGTATTAAATAGGAGTGTAAATTCTGACCTACAGTCCTAATCGAGAACATGACCTCATCCCAGAGGGGATTTACTGTGTAGTGATGACTGGGTCAATCCTAAAGGAAATCAGTCCTGAATATTCATTCGAAAGACTGATGCTGAAACCAAAGCTTCAATATTTTGGCTACCTGATGCGAAGACCTAACTCATTGGAAAAGACCCTGATGCTGGGAAAGACTGAAGGCAAAAGGAGAAGGGGACGACAGAGGATGAGAAGGTTGGACGGCATCACCGACTCGATGGACATGCGTTTGAGCAAGCTCGGGGAGTTGGTGATGGATAGGGAGGCCTGGCATGCTACAGTCCATGGGGTTGCAAATAGTCAGAGACGACTGAGCGACTGAACTGAACTAATGTCTGGGTGCTCAAGATGCAGAGAAAACTGGAGCAGAGGGCAACGAGAGCAAGACTTGAACCCTGACTGATTCTCCAGACTCTGTTCGTTCCTTTTTCTCCGTGAGGTCATGTACCACTATCACACTGAGTCTGGGAAGACTCTTGAGCTGGAAAGTTAAGATGGGTGGATTTCAGTTGGCGGAGAAGAACACCAGTGAAGCGGGGAGTACAGCACAAGCAGAAGTGTGGAGGGAGGGATGGGTCCAGCAGGAAGAGGGGCACGCCTGGTGCTGCTGGTGGCCGGCCTGGCCCGGTGGGGCAGAGGATTCAGGCTGGGGAATAGTAGGAGACGCAGATGGTTCTTGTGTCTTCGCCCAAGCCCCTACTAGTCAGGGTGAGGTTGGCATGACAGCTGAAGGAACTCTAGCCTCAGCAGGGACTAGGGCACAGTAGGAGCTGGGACAACCACAAGGAGCATCAGGAACAAAGGTGACCGGGGCAGTGGCCTCCTAGGCTCAGGAAAGTCTGGGGAGTGAGGTTCCAGGCAGAGCCCTCAAGTGAACTCAGCCCCAAACCTGACTATAAAGACTGGGTATGATCAATGATCCAAGTACAGAAATCAATGAACATGGATAAATAATCCCACCTATTTTTTTGAATGCATATGCCAGGCACTCTGGTGAAGGCAATGGCACCTCACTCCGGTACTCTTGCCTGGAAAATCCCATGGACAGAGGAGCCTGGAAGGCTGCAGTCCATGGGGTCGCTGAGGGTCGGACACGACTGAGCGACTTCATTTTCACTTTTCACTTTCGTGCACTGGAGAAGGAAATGGCAGCCCACTCCAGTGTTCTTGCCTGGAGAATCCCAGGGACGGGGAGCCTGGTGGGCTGCCGTCTATGGGGTCACACAGAGTCGGACACGACTGAAGCGACTTAGCAGCAGCAGCAGCCAGGCATTCTGGGCACTGGGGTACACTAGTGAACAGTTCATAAGAGCTTACATTCTATCATAGGAGACAGATTAAACAAATTATAAAATTAAATGTCCACTGCTGTGGATCGAACTATAACAAGGTGGGACTTCCTGGGTGGTCCAGTGGTCAAGACTGTGTGATTCCAACGCAGATGATATGGGTTCGGTCGTTGGGTTCCCACATGCCACGAGGTACGGTCAAAGCAAAACAAAACTAGAGCAGGGCATGAGGATAGTGCGATGGGGCAGAGCGAGAGTTGTGTTATTTTAAATCAAGTGGCCAGGGGAGGTGTCTCAGAGGAGGTGATAGTTGAGCAGTACCTGAACAAAGTAAAAGAGCAAGAGGCAAGTTCCAGGGGAAAGGCGTGCCAGGTGGAGGTAAGGAGAAGCGGAAAGGCCCTGAGGCTGGGATATGTTTCATACCATGGCAGGGAATCCTTTGTGGCCCCAGTGTAATAAAATAGAAGGAGAGTGGTAAAATGAGTTTGGGAAAGTAGCTAGGGGTCAAATTATCTAGGGCTTCATAGACCATAGTGAGTTGTGTGATTTCAATAACCGTAACAGTCAACATTGCAGAGCATGCGTTTTGCCCAGTACTACCGGGCAATCACTATGCATTAGCTGGTAAGTGACTAGGGCTTGCTATGATTATCTGCATTTAACCAAGGAAGAAACAAACTAAGGCTTGGAGATGTGAGGCCCTGAGCATTTGCTCTTAGCCGCTGACAGTTTCCCAGTCTCCCAGCTTGATGTACGCATCAGTGTGTGCATGCGTGTGTGCAAAGTGGCTTCAATCATGTCCAGCTCTCTGCGACCCCATGGACTGTAGCCCACCAGGCTCCTCTGTCCATGAGACTCTCCAGGCAAGAATACTGGAGTGGGTTGCCATGCCCTTCTCCAGGGGACCTTCCCAATGCAAGGATTGAACCCATGTCTCTTATATCTCTTGCACTGGCAGGTGATTCTTTACCCCTAGTGCCACCTGGGAAGCCCTTGAGGATTGGTATTGGTCCTGGAATCTGACCTGGGAGATCAGCCTTCAGGGTTGAGGCAAGAGATTGTTGTAATAGCTACACACATGCAAGACTGTGTATTGACCGGGTGTATATCTTTTTTTAAAATTAATTGTTAGCCACACCATGTGGCATGTGGGGTCTTAGCTTCCTGACCAGGGATCAAACCTGAACCTCCTGCATTGGAAGTGTGGAGTTTTAACCACTGGACCTCCAGGGAAGTCCCAACTGGGTGCATATCTAAGAGCATGGAGGTTTGAGTCTGGGTGCTGAGGAAGGAGAGGCTGCGGAGAGAGCCCAATCCTTTCATCGCAGGCTCCTGTGCCCCTAAACCCCCCTGCTGGCCTCCGCAGCACTGCCCCCTCCCCAAACTGAACGACTTGTGGATGCTGGAGTCACAAAGGAGGGCTACTTACTGTAGCCCCTCCAGCCAGGAGTGGGAGCTTTGTCATCTATGTACACCTCATAGTAAAGTGATTCAGTGGGTTACATACCTGAGCTGTGGCTCAGCTACTTTCCAGCTGTGTGACCTTAGGCAAGAAACTTACCTGTTCTGAATCTCAGCTTTCTCATCTGAAAAATAGCAGTAACAATGGTACTAGTATCTACTTAACAAGGTCCAGATAATGTATGCAAAATGCCCAGCACAGTGCCTGGCGAGTAAAAAGTGAAAGTGAAGGTGTTAGTCCTCTAGTTGTGTCCAACTCTTTGGGACCCCATGGACTGTAGCCCGCCAGGCTCCTCTGTCCGTAGAGTTCTCCAGGCAAGAATACTGGAGTGGGTTGCCATTTCCTTCTCCAGGGAATCTTCCCAATCCAGGGATTGAACCCAGGTCTCCTGCATTGCAAGCAGATTCTTTACTATCTGAGGCACCAGACACGTAAAAAGCACTCAGTAAATGTTAGCTATTAATAGGACTCGGCGCTCAATATGGGTTTGTGGAATTAAGCCCTTGAACTTCCCCACCGGGGTCTTGTCTGTCTGTTCAACCTATATATTCTGCTACCTAGCACAATGCTGCACACACAATTTAGAGCTCAATTTTTTAAAAAAAGTCAAGGTATTTAAGAAAATGAAGGTATTTGCAGCTGTAAAATGAGAGAGCTAGCTTAGAAAATCCCTGAGCTCCTCCCCAGCTGAGCCAGCCTAGGATTCCAGGGGGATCCCATGAGCCTCGCGCAAATGGTCAGCTCCCTCAGGCCCACATTGGCCCGTCCTATCTTCTTCTATGGGTGTGCATGCACGCTAAGTCGCTTCTGACTCTTTGTGACCCTATGGCCCTTAGCCCGCCTGGCTCCTCTGTCCATGGGATTCTCCAGGCAAGAATACTGGAGGGGTTGTTGTGGCCTCCTCCAGGGGCTCTTGCCAACCCAGGGATGGGACCCACATCTGTTACGTCTACCTGCCTTGGTAGGCCGGTTCTTTACTACTAGTGCCACCTGGGAAGTCCTCTTCTATGGGCAGGGGTCCTGCAAAACAGGGGTGGATGTCACTAGGTCCACCATGGTGGCAAGTCAGGCAGAAGAGGAAGAGGGGGCCAGATTCTGTGTAGGTCCCTGGTGGGCATCCATGCAGGGCACTGGGCCCAACTTCAGCCCAGCTGCCTGGCAGGAGGCTGGGACTATTCCTGGGCCCATGAAGGTGGACTCACATAGAAGGTAACTGGAAGAATCTGAGGCTGAAGTTACATTCTCTGATGACAGCGAGTTGCCTCCCCACAACGCTTCCTGACTCTGTGCCTCAGTCTTCTCCATAAGATGAGCAAGAAATGTTCACGTTTTAATGCAGCATATCCTATCACAGCTGTAATCAATCCTATACTTAGTGTCTGCCTTCCCCCCACCCCCAGAATGGAAGTTCCATGAGGACAGCCTAGGTCTGTCTTGCTCACTGTTTTGAGCAAGGGCTTGATGTCAGAAATATGCCCCATCTCTTGTAGGGACAGAGGGAGGGAAGGAGGAGGGAGGGGAAACTGAGTGGGCCAAGGGAGATGAGCTTCTTGTTACCTAAGGCTGTAGGTGGCAGGGAGTGGAGAGAAGAACCAGAATACTGAGCTCAGTGCCCAGTCTCCAGAGGAGTCCAGGAGAATGGGCTGAGGTTGCTGATCCATATCCTGGGGAAAGTGGGTCCTCAGCTCGGAAAAGCAAACGTGTCTGTCCTCTGAACTGGGCCCCTTCCTTGAGGGGAGGTGGGCAGAGGTGGGAGACCTCCCTGCCCACACCCCTCATTCCTCTACCCCAGCAGGGTCTCAGGAGGTAGTTTCCCCCTTTCTCCCACACAGAGCTTGATTGCTGGCTCGCCTCTCAGTGGGATGGTTAATAAGCCCTTGGGTGACATTAATTGCCAGCAGGCATTAGGGGCCTAATGAGAATCGCCTGCCTTGATGACTCCAGCACCTTCCATCCCCAGGGCCTCCGAGGGCCAGGCCAGCTGGCCCCAGGCTGCACGTGGGAGCTCCAGACAGATGTTGGGGCGGGGGGGTGCGGAGCTGCTCTCCACAGGCCCCCACACCGAGCTGAGGAGCCACAGCCAGCAGGCTGGGAGGAGGGAGGCTTCTGAGAACGGTCCAAGCCCATTTTCCAAACAGGAGATGTCACTTTTCTAGATGAAAAGGAAACTCACCGTGTCGGAGATCTAGGACCAGTCAAGCAGATTGAGGGACAGAGAGGAAGCACCCCAGGGGGCCTTGCTCTGACCTGCCTCTACCCACATTCTCAGTCAGGATGGGTGAAGAAGTTTGGGGGGATGACCCTAAAGGTCCACACACCACCGCCCCCACCCCAAAAGGACTGAAGACCCTCTTCCTTCAAAGTAGAGTGGGATTGAGACCCAGCCCTTGGAGTGTTGGGGCTTGATACCCAACGAGGCTGTAAAATCATTTCTATTGATCCGATGCCTGGCTGACAGCTGACGGTTGACTTGTCTGGTCTGATCTGGGTTGCGCTCTAATGGAACGGGCCTGACGGTAGGAGCGAATGCCACCCCAGCCCCCCTCCCCACCCCCCATCAGCAGGTGCCTGGGTGAGTGTGCAGGAGGGCAGCTCCCCACCCCTATGCCACGTCCCTTTAAAGGTTTGCAAAACAACTTGTGGGAAGGCACGTTCCCTCCTCTCCGCGCCCCCTCCATCCCCAGCAACCTAGAGCTTTTCCCGGGGGCTGGCGCCCCGGACCCCATCCCCAAACGAAGCTGGGCGCGGTCAGGCTGACTGCCATCCGGAGCTCTGGAGAGACCCCACGCCCAGACTCTTGGGGTGTGGATAGGGTACCCTCGCCCCGCGCCTCTGGCCGAGAGGCTGTAAAACGGCTCTGACGCCCGGCAAATAGCGAGCATCCTTTGAAAAGGGACAGCAGGAGGCTGCGGTTGGCGTCTACCCCGGGCGAAACGCGGCCGCCGCAGCCGGCCGGCGGGCCCCACGCGGGCCCCAGCGCTAGCCTACACTGGGGAGGAAAAAAATAGAGGCTCGCGGAATCGCGAGGTCGGCCCTCGCCCAAGTCTCATTAAGGAACCGCGCGCGCCCCCAGGCTGGGAATGCGGAATGGACACGTGGACCGGGGAGGGGGAGTCCGGGCGGGGTAGGGGGGGGTCTCCGTGGCGCGCGAGTCGTGGGCCGCGCGCTCCGAGGCCACGTGACCACGGGGAATCTGGGAGGGGAGGGCGGCAGAGCGAGCGCGCCCGGCTCGGCGCCCGCTGCTGCCGCCGGGGTGGGCGCTCGATCCCGGACGGGGGAGGAGGGCGAGCGAGCGCTAGTGTGTGTGTCTCTCTCGAGTCATTTACGGCGGAGCAGCCGGCGCGATCGCCGAGGAGGCGGCGGCGGCGGCGGCGGCTGCTTCGTGCAACTATGGCCCCCCTCCACCTCCTCTTCCTTTTTGCTCCTTGATTTTTCTTCCCCCCTCTTCACCTCCCCACATTCGTCCATGGGGAGCCGGCCCTCCTGCCGGCACCTCCTCTCCGCTTGGCCCGGTAGGAACCAGCTGCCGCCTCCCCGGCCGCGGGCTGCGCCGGCGCCCGGTGCCCCGGCCCCTGGCGTGGCGCCCGGGTCTCGCCGCCCGCAGCCCAGGCTGGCGCGGCGCTCCGCTCACCCAAACTGACTCTGCGAGAGGAAGAGAAAGCACGAGCGGATGCCCGGCTACACCGAGACCTCGAGCGTCCGGGGGCAGGGCGGGGGCGGCGGGGAGAAGGAGGTGTCGGAGACTCTGAGCCCCGGAAAAGTTCAAGGTTTGTGCAGCCTCCCCCGGGGAAGGCGAGGAGCGCGGCGGAGCAGCGCACCCCTCAGCTGAGACAGCGAGACCCGGGAGGAGAGGGAGGCGACCCGGGGTTGCCGCGGGCTGGTCGAACCCCTCTCCATCCCACTACTCTAGCGGCCAGGAGGCTGGAGTCGGCGCCCGGGGCAGGAAAGGTTGGCTCGGGCGATGTAGCCCGCCTTCCCGCTCCGTAGCTTCTCCAAACCCCATCTTCATGGGGCAGCTCGTTCCGGCCGCCCCACCCTCGCCCCAGCCGCGGTGCCGCTGCCCGGGCAGGCGGCGCTGAGCCTACCCGTTTGGAGCCCGGGCCCTGGAGAGAGAGCCAAGCAAGGGAGCTCGGGAAAGGGACCAGCTACTGGCCACCCACCCCGGGGCCCACGGTGCGGGCGTTGTCTAGGGTCGTGGCGACCCGCGCCGCCGGTCTCAGCACTGCACGGAAACTTTTCCTTCTCTAGATGGATTAAAGTTGCTTGGATTTTCTCTTTCATTGCGAAAGAAATTAATCATTTGCGCCTAACCTGGGATTTTTATGCTGGCGCTACTGCTGCTGTTGCAGGCTGTTCGGGAGGAAGAAAGCCGCGCTATCCATGTGGGGTTACTACCGAAGCCGAAGAAACTGGGGCTTGCTTTGGAAACCTACACCCTCCAGCGAGTTCGGATTCGAGCTGGGCCGCGGGGCTAGGGAAACGGACACTGGGCTTTAGGCNAGAGCTCAATTTTTTAAAAAAAGTCAAGGTATTTAAGAAAATGAAGGTATTTGCAGCTGTAAAATGAGAGAGCTAGCTTAGAAAATCCCTGAGCTCCTCCCCAGCTGAGCCAGCCTAGGATTCCAGGGGGATCCCATGAGCCTCGCGCAAATGGTCAGCTCCCTCAGGCCCACATTGGCCCGTCCTATCTTCTTCTATGGGTGTGCATGCACGCTAAGTCGCTTCTGACTCTTTGTGACCCTATGGCCCTTAGCCCGCCTGGCTCCTCTGTCCATGGGATTCTCCAGGCAAGAATACTGGAGGGGTTGTTGTGGCCTCCTCCAGGGGCTCTTGCCAACCCAGGGATGGGACCCACATCTGTTACGTCTACCTGCCTTGGTAGGCCGGTTCTTTACTACTAGTGCCACCTGGGAAGTCCTCTTCTATGGGCAGGGGTCCTGCAAAACAGGGGTGGATGTCACTAGGTCCACCATGGTGGCAAGTCAGGCAGAAGAGGAAGAGGGGGCCAGATTCTGTGTAGGTCCCTGGTGGGCATCCATGCAGGGCACTGGGCCCAACTTCAGCCCAGCTGCCTGGCAGGAGGCTGGGACTATTCCTGGGCCCATGAAGGTGGACTCACATAGAAGGTAACTGGAAGAATCTGAGGCTGAAGTTACATTCTCTGATGACAGCGAGTTGCCTCCCCACAACGCTTCCTGACTCTGTGCCTCAGTCTTCTCCATAAGATGAGCAAGAAATGTTCACGTTTTAATGCAGCATATCCTATCACAGCTGTAATCAATCCTATACTTAGTGTCTGCCTTCCCCCCACCCCCAGAATGGAAGTTCCATGAGGACAGCCTAGGTCTGTCTTGCTCACTGTTTTGAGCAAGGGCTTGATGTCAGAAATATGCCCCATCTCTTGTAGGGACAGAGGGAGGGAAGGAGGAGGGAGGGGAAACTGAGTGGGCCAAGGGAGATGAGCTTCTTGTTACCTAAGGCTGTAGGTGGCAGGGAGTGGAGAGAAGAACCAGAATACTGAGCTCAGTGCCCAGTCTCCAGAGGAGTCCAGGAGAATGGGCTGAGGTTGCTGATCCATATCCTGGGGAAAGTGGGTCCTCAGCTCGGAAAAGCAAACGTGTCTGTCCTCTGAACTGGGCCCCTTCCTTGAGGGGAGGTGGGCAGAGGTGGGAGACCTCCCTGCCCACACCCCTCATTCCTCTACCCCAGCAGGGTCTCAGGAGGTAGTTTCCCCCTTTCTCCCACACAGAGCTTGATTGCTGGCTCGCCTCTCAGTGGGATGGTTAATAAGCCCTTGGGTGACATTAATTGCCAGCAGGCATTAGGGGCCTAATGAGAATCGCCTGCCTTGATGACTCCAGCACCTTCCATCCCCAGGGCCTCCGAGGGCCAGGCCAGCTGGCCCCAGGCTGCACGTGGGAGCTCCAGACAGATGTTGGGGCGGGGGGGTGCGGAGCTGCTCTCCACAGGCCCCCACACCGAGCTGAGGAGCCACAGCCAGCAGGCTGGGAGGAGGGAGGCTTCTGAGAACGGTCCAAGCCCATTTTCCAAACAGGAGATGTCACTTTTCTAGATGAAAAGGAAACTCACCGTGTCGGAGATCTAGGACCAGTCAAGCAGATTGAGGGACAGAGAGGAAGCACCCCAGGGGGCCTTGCTCTGACCTGCCTCTACCCACATTCTCAGTCAGGATGGGTGAAGAAGTTTGGGGGGATGACCCTAAAGGTCCACACACCACCGCCCCCACCCCAAAAGGACTGAAGACCCTCTTCCTTCAAAGTAGAGTGGGATTGAGACCCAGCCCTTGGAGTGTTGGGGCTTGATACCCAACGAGGCTGTAAAATCATTTCTATTGATCCGATGCCTGGCTGACAGCTGACGGTTGACTTGTCTGGTCTGATCTGGGTTGCGCTCTAATGGAACGGGCCTGACGGTAGGAGCGAATGCCACCCCAGCCCCCCTCCCCACCCCCCATCAGCAGGTGCCTGGGTGAGTGTGCAGGAGGGCAGCTCCCCACCCCTATGCCACGTCCCTTTAAAGGTTTGCAAAACAACTTGTGGGAAGGCACGTTCCCTCCTCTCCGCGCCCCCTCCATCCCCAGCAACCTAGAGCTTTTCCCGGGGGCTGGCGCCCCGGACCCCATCCCCAAACGAAGCTGGGCGCGGTCAGGCTGACTGCCATCCGGAGCTCTGGAGAGACCCCACGCCCAGACTCTTGGGGTGTGGATAGGGTACCCTCGCCCCGCGCCTCTGGCCGAGAGGCTGTAAAACGGCTCTGACGCCCGGCAAATAGCGAGCATCCTTTGAAAAGGGACAGCAGGAGGCTGCGGTTGGCGTCTACCCCGGGCGAAACGCGGCCGCCGCAGCCGGCCGGCGGGCCCCACGCGGGCCCCAGCGCTAGCCTACACTGGGGAGGAAAAAAATAGAGGCTCGCGGAATCGCGAGGTCGGCCCTCGCCCAAGTCTCATTAAGGAACCGCGCGCGCCCCCAGGCTGGGAATGCGGAATGGACACGTGGACCGGGGAGGGGGAGTCCGGGCGGGGTAGGGGGGGGTCTCCGTGGCGCGCGAGTCGTGGGCCGCGCGCTCCGAGGCCACGTGACCACGGGGAATCTGGGAGGGGAGGGCGGCAGAGCGAGCGCGCCCGGCTCGGCGCCCGCTGCTGCCGCCGGGGTGGGCGCTCGATCCCGGACGGGGGAGGAGGGCGAGCGAGCGCTAGTGTGTGTGTCTCTCTCGAGTCATTTACGGCGGAGCAGCCGGCGCGATCGCCGAGGAGGCGGCGGCGGCGGCGGCGGCTGCTTCGTGCAACTATGGCCCCCCTCCACCTCCTCTTCCTTTTTGCTCCTTGATTTTTCTTCCCCCCTCTTCACCTCCCCACATTCGTCCATGGGGAGCCGGCCCTCCTGCCGGCACCTCCTCTCCGCTTGGCCCGGTAGGAACCAGCTGCCGCCTCCCCGGCCGCGGGCTGCGCCGGCGCCCGGTGCCCCGGCCCCTGGCGTGGCGCCCGGGTCTCGCCGCCCGCAGCCCAGGCTGGCGCGGCGCTCCGCTCACCCAAACTGACTCTGCGAGAGGAAGAGAAAGCACGAGCGGATGCCCGGCTACACCGAGACCTCGAGCGTCCGGGGGCAGGGCGGGGGCGGCGGGGAGAAGGAGGTGTCGGAGACTCTGAGCCCCGGAAAAGTTCAAGGTTTGTGCAGCCTCCCCCGGGGAAGGCGAGGAGCGCGGCGGAGCAGCGCACCCCTCAGCTGAGACAGCGAGACCCGGGAGGAGAGGGAGGCGACCCGGGGTTGCCGCGGGCTGGTCGAACCCCTCTCCATCCCACTACTCTAGCGGCCAGGAGGCTGGAGTCGGCGCCCGGGGCAGGAAAGGTTGGCTCGGGCGATGTAGCCCGCCTTCCCGCTCCGTAGCTTCTCCAAACCCCATCTTCATGGGGCAGCTCGTTCCGGCCGCCCCACCCTCGCCCCAGCCGCGGTGCCGCTGCCCGGGCAGGCGGCGCTGAGCCTACCCGTTTGGAGCCCGGGCCCTGGAGAGAGAGCCAAGCAAGGGAGCTCGGGAAAGGGACCAGCTACTGGCCACCCACCCCGGGGCCCACGGTGCGGGCGTTGTCTAGGGTCGTGGCGACCCGCGCCGCCGGTCTCAGCACTGCACGGAAACTTTTCCTTCTCTAGATGGATTAAAGTTGCTTGGATTTTCTCTTTCATTGCGAAAGAAATTAATCATTTGCGCCTAACCTGGGATTTTTATGCTGGCGCTACTGCTGCTGTTGCAGGCTGTTCGGGAGGAAGAAAGCCGCGCTATCCATGTGGGGTTACTACCGAAGCCGAAGAAACTGGGGCTTGCTTTGGAAACCTACACCCTCCAGCGAGTTCGGATTCGAGCTGGGCCGCGGGGCTAGGGAAACGGACACTGGGCTTTAGGCAAGCCTGCGAGACGCTAGTGGCCACCCGGCCCGGGGACCGCACGTGCGACTCCCCCCCCCTGCTAGCCGCACTGATCCTGCAGGGGGCACCAGACGGGGGGAGTTAGAGGTTCCTCCCGCCCCGAGCGGCGCCCCCACCAGTTCTGAGGGTGTAGCCGGCGGCGCCTGGGACGCCCCCTCCCCTCAAAGTGCCCCCGAATTGTACTCCCGGGCCCCCGGAGCCTCAGCAGAGACAGCCGGGCGCCCACGGCCACCTGAAGTTGCATGTGACCAAGCCCAGCCTGGGACCAAGTCGTCGTCGACCGCTGCCCCCTGCCGCCCCCTCCTCGGCCGGCCATGGCCCCAGGGATGCCGGGCCGCGGCGGCGCCGCCCTGCTCTGCCTCTCGGCGCTGCTCGCCCACGGTAAGTGTCGCGGCGCCGACTCGGGAGTGAAGATGCGGCGGGTACCACTGGAGCCAGCAGACAGGAGCCTGGAGAAGACGAACCCCCACCCCCTGGACTCGCAGCCGCCGCTCCCAGCTTAGCATCTCGGGCTGCAGCTCGAGTTACCTCTAGCCCCCTCAAACCCTTTGGCTGCGAGCCCCGCCCTGGGGGGCCGAATACGGCCCAGGAAAAGGGCGGGAGGGCGGGAGGGTATCCCTTCAACCCTCTCCGGATTAGAAAGAAAGGTCCAAACCCGGGAGTCTTGGGGGCGTGTCCACCCACGGAAATCTAAAGGGACCCGAGGGATCTGGCGGATCGCGTCCGGGCCACCCCTCCTGTCGCTCCCAACCTGGCAACCGGCGGGGCCCCGGGGAGCTGCTGGGGTCCGCGGGGATCGTGTCTACCCCGCCACTGGCGCGCAGCCGGGTGCGGGGCCGCGCCGCCCACTGCCTCGCTCCCTGCGGCGGTGTTGGAGAAGGGGAGAGGACTGACAGGGGCCCGGGGAGCCGCGGCGACTCGCCCGCCCGCCGTCCTGTGAGCCGCATCTAAATGGCCGGCTGAGCCCAGCCGGAGGGCGGGGGTCTGGGCCTCGGGCGCAGGCCGGGGCGGCGGGCGGAGGGAGCGGGCTCCGTGTTCTCTCGGTCGGGTTCTGCAATCTGTTGCTTCTGCTCCCCAGGCTCGCCTCGGGCTCCGCGGTAAAGCGGGTGGGAGAGGGAGGAGCCGGGGTTGGCGCGCTTTGGCAGTGGGACAGCAGGGATACGGCTGGGGGCCCGAGGGTCGCGGAACAGCACCCCCCACCTCCACCCCCGGAGTGGGAACTCAGATCCGACGCAAGGAGGCTGCAGCGGGCCTTATGCAAGCTGGAGGCGCTCCAGGGGGTCGGGGCGCTGACCAAGCGGGGAGGGAGAGAGCTGGGGGTGGGGAGGGAGAGAGCTGGGGGTGGGGAGGAAGAATGAAGAAAGAGAGGCTCCGACCCCTCCCAATGGCAGACGAGCGGAGCTGGGACACCCTTAGCCAACCCTCAAGGGGGTGGGGGGCCTGGTTGCCTGGGGTGAGCCTGGCCAGCCTGGAGAGGGGCTAGGATAGAGGGGGCGGAGGGCTCTCCGCATGGGCGGAGGACCATCCATGTGCCACGCTCAGCTTTTGCCCACGTCGACAGGGTTCTTAGGAACCTGACCAGGCGGGCCGTGAGCGCAGCCAAGGTCTCTAACCAGCGGCCTCTCTTACCCTGAAATAAAACCAGGAATAGGCTCTGGGAATCTAGGATCCTGAGGCTAGGAATGGGTGGGGAATGGTCTGACTTCCCTCTACTAGTAGACTGGTTCTCCCCGGCTTCAGGGGAAGGGGGTGGCTGGGGGGGGGCGCTATTTTGTGTTCATTTCACCAAGAACGGCTAACCTCAGTGCTTTATCAGAAGAATGGGCTGGGGGAACGCAGCTGGGAACAAGAAATCCGGGTCTCTGCGTGCAAGACTGCGGGTGGGGGCGGGGGGAGCTGGAGGGGGACCTCTGGATGCCTGAGCACTGGACCCGCAGGGGCTGTACTTGTGGCCCGTTCCCAGGGCATTTGGGGAGCAGTAGGAAGGAAACACAGCTCAAGGCTGGGTCTAGGCATGGTTCTGCCCCCAACTCCCTATGTCTTGCTACCAGAATTCCCTTCCAAAAGCCCAGCATGGGTCCCACCTCCAGGCAGCTCAGACACTCTCAATAGGTTCCCACTGTGCACCCTCCTACCCCTGAGTCTCCTATTAAGGATCCTTTGGCCTCCCTCACCGGCTAGAATCTCACCTGCTTCCTGAAACCCAGCTCCAGTAGGGCCTCGGTGTCCTGGCTTTGCTTCTCTTGGAGTAAATCTATCTACCTTGCTTTCTCCTTGGATATCGGTGTCTTCTCTGTGCTCAGTTCTGAGTAGTGCAGGCAGGTGGTGGGCTTTTTCTGCTCTGTCCCCCACACCGCCAGGGCTTAGCGCAGTGCCGGGAACACTCGGGGCCCTGGGTGGACAAGTGATTTGTTGTTGTCCAGTCGCTAAGTCGTGTCCAACTTTTCTCAACCCCATGGACTGTAGCCTGCCAGGCTCCTCTGCCCTTGGGATTCGCCAGGCAAGAATACTGGAGTGGAAACATATACACTAACATATGTAAAATAGATAGCCAGGGGAAACTTGCTGTGTGACTCAGGGAACTCAAACCGGGGCTCTGTGACAACCTAGAGGGGTGGAAGGGAGTGGCAGATGGGGCGCAAGGCTCAAGAGGGAGGAGGCATATGTATACCTGTGGCTGATCTGTGTTGATGTATGGCAAAAACTATCACAATATTGTAATTATCATTCAACTAAAAATAGATTTAAAAAAGAGAAAACTGTAACGTGGACACATTTTGCTAAAAAAAAGAAAAGAATACTGCAATGGGTTGCCACTTCCTTCTCCAGGGCATCTTCCCAACCCGGGGATCAAACCCTAGTGTCCTGCCTTGGCATGTGGGTTCTTTCCCTCTGCCACCAGGGAGACCCTAGATGGGTGGTCAGAAGAAAGCAATTTGAGGAGATGGAGCAGGGTTCCCCACCCCTCACCCTGCAGGCATTTCCCGCCCCCCCCCCCCGGTTTTATGTCTCCCTTTCCAAGTTTCTTCCCTGAATCNATCAAACCCTAGTGTCCTGCCTTGGCATGTGGGTTCTTTCCCTCTGCCACCAGGGAGACCCTAGATGGGTGGTCAGAAGAAAGCAATTTGAGGAGATGGAGCAGGGTTCCCCACCCCTCACCCTGCAGGCATTTCCCGCCCCCCCCCCCGGTTTTATGTCTCCCTTTCCAAGTTTCTTCCCTGAATCCCCATCCCATGCCTCAGTCTCCACTTCCTTAGGGGAAGGTACCAGCAGATGTTCAAAGCTTGGGAACCACCCTCAGATGGATAAGGCCAAAGAAGTTCCTTCCCCCGAAATATCATCTCCCCTGGGCCTTCCTCCTTCAGGAATACCTAACACCCGCCCACCGGAAGCATGCCTCTATCCGGAAAAGGATACATGGATTCAGTCTCATTTCAAGCTCACTCTTCGTTGGGTTCTGGGCTCTTTGAAGATGCTGGGGTGGAGGTGGGGGTGCAATTGCAGCTTTTGATGCCTGGCAGGCTCCTGAGGCCGCAGGGCTCTGACCACACAGCGAGACTGGGAGCCAAATAGCCTGGGTTTCTGACTCTGGCGCCATCAGGTGGGATGACCTTGGGCTGCCTCCCTCACGTTCCCCATCTTTCCCAAGCAGTGTGGCCTCTGGCCCATCCCTCCTCACTGTCTGTCAAGACTCCTGGGCCAATGGCGTCTGGGAACAGAGTCCTGCTACCTTTCAGGGCCCAGCTCGGCCCCGGGGTGGCAGTCCCTACGCTGCTGTCACTGTCAAGGCTTCTGCCAGAAGCCATCTGAGAAGGCCACTTCCCTGCATCTGGTCTCTGGGGAGGCCTTCTGCTCCATTTTTAGTTTGGATAGGAGTTTAGTGAGGCCTGGTGGTGGTTTAACCTATTCAAGGACTGATTATGTCAGCTTCCCACTCAGTAGCCCTCACTGGTTCCCCACTCCCTATACAATCAAGGATATACCCTTTGCCTTCTTAACATACAAAGGCTTTTCTGTTTATGTCTCAATTTACATCTTCACTTCTGTGGTACTGTCCTCTCCTCATCCTCCGTGCATCTTATGAGATATCATTCTTCTCACCTTTCTGCCTTTCTGCTTTTGCACCCACCACCCCCTCTCTATCTGGAATACCTTGCCTCCAGAAATCCTTACCTTGCCTTCAAAGCCCAACTGAAATGTCACCTCCTCAAGGGAGTCTGCCTAGATTACTCCTTGGCTTCTCAGCAGCAGCATCAAACCCCCAACAGAAATAATTGGTCTCTTTCTGGTGCTGCTTTGGCCCCCCATGCTGCCTTCGCAGCACTCCTCAGGGATAGCAGTGTGTGTGTGAAGGGTTTGGGCATATTTACGGTAATATTTATATGTGTACCCCTCCAGATCCCCACATACCTGCATTTAGGGCAGGAGCCATGTCTTGTTTTTGCCCCACTCTCCAGTTCTTGACACATAGTAGGCACTCAGAAGAGATGAATGGTGTGGGAAGACAACTCTACTGTGGGGCTCTCATAGTATTAATTGCAAAGGGAGCTCTGGGCTGTGGAGCATAAGGGGGGCAGAGGGAAGGGAGAGAGACACCAGGAAGAGAGCAAGGGGGTGGGCCAGGGCTGCACCACATCTCTTAAGTGGCATATACAGGATACACGTGTCTGGGGTGACATGTTATATAACAGACGTGAAGGTAATGTCTCATGATGCTCCGAGCACGTGCCCTCAAGTGCCTGTGTCCTCACCTCTATGGTCACCAGCATGGCTTCCCTTCCAGGCCGTGCCTGTCCACTCCCCGCCCCACTGATCACCCAGGCTCTGGGCTCCTTGGAGATGCAGGAAGGACATGGCAGGAGGACAGGCCAGCAGGGTCACTGCTGGCCTTGGGAGGCTCCCTCGCTGCTGGAAGTGAGAAGTGATGCTCCCCCGCACCCCCAACACACACACCCATCTTCCAGGCCACATGGAGCCCTACACAACACAGCCTTGTTAATGTTTAAGACCAGTAGGTGGGGATGTGTTATAAACTTGGTGGCAGAAAATGAGCTTTGTTGGAATCCATTCTGAAGAGAGCTCAGTGCTTGGCTGCGGGAGGTAAGGCCACTTTGGAATACCAGGGCAGGACCTGGGTATCTCCTAGGTCCTCAGTGGGGGCTTGTCTGCAACTGATAGATTCCCTCAAGCCTGAGATCAGTCGTAAGTACTTGTGATACTGCAGACTGAGACCCAGAGAGGCACCAGGGCAGAGGGATGGAGTGGCCGGGGCAGGGGGGGGTCTCTCTTTGTTGCCCTGCCCACAGTGATGTCCATTCACAACCCTGAAACTAAAAGAGATCACAGAAGCTTCAATCCAGCCCTCGTGTGGAGGTGGAAATGGACTCTCGGGGAAGGACCGGCCGAGGTCATCCTGCCAGTTCATTCTGGAAGCAGAACTAGCACCGGAGTCCAGCTTTGGAGACTGGCAGTCTGCTCCTGGCCCCGCGGCAGAGGTTCCACCTCCTCTCTCTTACCCTCTGTCTGCGGCTTCAGCTTCATGCAAAGATACACTTCCGGCCTCAAGCTAGCCTCGGGTCCCACACAGTCAAGAGAATCCATCACCGGTAGTGTTAACAAACCTTGCCAAGTACTCCAGAGGGCACGTGGATGGGCTCAAAACCTAGTCATCAGCTCCTTTCCATGAACTTGAAGTCCAGTTGGGGAGCAGAGAAAAAAAGACTCTGATTCTGATGTTCAAGGCAGTCTGGCATCAGAGTCCCCCCAGGATCCAACAGAGAGGGCTTCAAATCCGGACCTGGTCATCACCTGCCGTGTAGCCACGGGACAGTCACTCCATCTACAAATCCTGTTTTTCTCCTCTGCCGAGTGAGAGCGGGTGATGCCCAGCCTGCCCCCTTCCAGTTCACAGGCTGTGCCACGGAGAAGCCTCTGGTCACCTCCCTGGTCTTCCCATCCTTGGAGACTAGCCACAGATGCTAACGACTGAATACTATTCTTCCTCTCTGTCCCTTCCCCAGGTCTTCTTTACTTCTTCCTCGCCAGTGCTCCGCACAAAATTTTAATAAGAGATTAATGAACCAGTTGTGGGTTTGTTGTGTTTTTTGTGTTTTTTTTTGAAAATATTTTTTTTTTCTATTTTCCGGTTCTGTCTTTTTAAATGAAAAGTGGGCCTCCTTATCATCAATTCAGCTGGCGATGCCATACTCCAGCAGTTCCCAAGGATGGGGCAGTGTATCAGGAAGCGCCAACGCTCTGTCGGCTACCGCATCCATCTCCAGAGGATCACGAGGCTGCCAGGGTGGGGAAGGGTGCCCTAAGACAGATGTGGTCTCGTGGGAGACAAGCTGAGGGTCCAGAAGTCATTATCTCCTTTCCTCTGATGTGTTCGCAACACTACTTCCCCAGCTCCGCCTTCTTACACCTCCACCCCAGGCCGTCCTGGCTGGCAGACAACCCAGCAGGATGAAGTGGAAAATGGAAGCAATTACCTGGATTATTCAATGCTTGTTACACAAATGAATGAATGCAAGAATGAATAATTCAGTGCAAAAAAAAAAAAGAAAAGAAAAGGTAATTGAAGAAAAAAAATTTTGTCCAAATTATCTAGATAATTATTTGCTTTTGCAAAGTTCTGCTTTTTGTCAAACTTGAGTCCTTTCTGCTTCATTCTCACCTTTACTTTTTTTGGCCCATGAGGGTGGACAACTGGTTACTCTCTTCTCTTGTGTGACTTCCTGGTCCGTTCAAGCTGTAGGACAGTGGGCAGGCTGTGTGCTTGCTGGAGGAATTTCTCGGTTTGTGTCTGTTTCCTGAGCCCACCATTTAGGGTCCTTGGGGCTAGGAGAGTCACCTGGATAGAGGATGATGCTCAAAATGGTCCAGGTCCTCAGAGGCATCTCATCCAAGGATCCAGGTCTGAACATCATCAGATCCTATAGGACGGGCCCCTCACTCTGGGAGAGAACAGGCAGCCAGGGCACCCTTAAGCCTGACCTCCTTCTCAGGGACACCACCTGGTGGTGGTGGTGGTCAGCCCTTAAACAGAATCAGCCAGCATCACATTAAGTGACAACCTCACTGCTATTCTGGGGGAAGAGGGGAAATGATTCCTGCCCACTGGGAGTGCCTCCTATGGCAAGGGAGGCAGTCTCATCTTCAGAGAGGCCCCAGTCTGATGAGGGAGGCCCCCATCTGACGAGAGAGGCACTGCCCCAGCCCTCAAGGGTGGCCTTTGTCCTCCTGCACGTTGGGGGTCCGATGGCGAGAAACAAGATGGCCTCGTTGGCCCAGCAGTTGTAGGACTCCACTTTTCAGGCCTCCCTTCTCCTTCCCCCCAGCCTCCAAGGCTGTTGAGGAGCCTGGCTCGGGGCCAGAAGCAAGTGTATTTTTGGCATCTTGGGACAGACGATGCTGCAACTTGTCACGGCAGGAGAACAGTGTCGGTGGCAGCTGGCAGTGCGATGTGCTCAAATGCGCGCCCACAGTCATGGGCACTCACCTGGACGCTTGAGGGTCCCAACGGTTCTTTGGAGTTTAGCTTCGCGATCCCATTTGATTCTCCCAGCAGCCGGCAGGTAAAGGCAGCAACTATGATCCCATTTTACAGAGGGCAAAGCTGAGCCCCAACGGAGTCCTGGCCACACCAGTTCTTGCCGTCAGGTTTTCTGACCCTGAATATGGAGGTCTTCTTGCCCTACCCCTCTCTTTCATGCATACAGGGAATCAGCCCAGACAGGGACCGACGGCCATATGCCCACGTACCTGAGTGAGGCCCACCTATCCTACCCCACTCAGCTCGCCAGTCCTTTAAATGAGTCACATTCTTTATGTCAGAGCCTCCTGTACATCCTGTTCCCTCTGACCAGAACACTCTCCCACCCCACCTCCTGCTTAGCCTTCAGGCCCAAGTGTATCCACACTTCCTCCTGGAAGCCCGCCAGATTCTGAGTTGAACACAGACCCACCATCCCCTGCTACCCTTTCGCTTTGCCTTCTTTGTAAACTGCACAGCCTAGCCTCCCTGCTGGCTGTAAACTTGGATGGACCTGGAAGATATGGACCACCTGCCTGCTGCTGTATCTCCTGGGGTCTATCAAGATGTTAGGAATAAAGTAGGCATTTAACGGTTTGTCAGATGAGTCAGTGAACATACAGTCAGTCACTCAAATACATGTAGTAGGGACCTCTTCCTTTTCTCTCAGCAAGTATTCAGCTAGTGTCTACTGTTCTAGGTACTTGGTCTTAATCCATGAATGTAGCAAAAAGTCTTGTACTCCTGGAGCCTTATTCCTGTGCAGGTGGAAGGGAGGCAGATAGTAAGTAATAAATGTGAAAGTGCAAGTCGCTCAGTCGTGTCCGACTCTTTGTGACCCCATGGACTGTACAGTCCGTGGAATTCTCCAGGCCAAGATACTGGAGTAGTGGGTAGCCTTTCCCTTCTCCAGGGGATCTTCCAAACCCAGGGATTGAACCCAGGTCTCCCACATTGCAGGCAGNGTGAAAGTGCAAATTGCTCAGTCGTGTCCGACTCTTTGTGACCCCATGGACTGTACAGTCCGTGGAATTCTCCAGGCCAAGATACTGGAGTAGTGGGTAGCCTTTCCCTTCTCCAGGGGATCTTCCAAACCCAGGGATTGAACCCAGGTCTCCCACATTGCAGGCAGATTCTTTACCAGCTGAGCCACAAGGGAAACCCAAGTATTAAACACATACGATAAATGAATTATATGATGTGTTAGAGGCAACGAGAACCAAGGAAAATAAAATGGTAGGGTATGGGAACTGGGGACTCCAGTGTGTGTGAGCATGTGTGTGAGTCTGTGGGAAGGGGTTGTGCAGTATTTAAACGAACGGTCACTTGATTAAGTGTCATTAAGCAGACATGAATGAGGCAAGAGAACAAACTAAGCNTTTAAAACAGCTCTGCTCACCCCTTCCTCTGCCCCGACCCTGCTCTATTTTCCTCCTTCTGACACACTATACAGTTATATCTCTGTTTGTTCATAACTGACACCCACTCCCCTTGGAATGGAAGCCCCCGAGAACAGGGCAACATCTGTTCACAGCTGTACTCCCACCACCTGGACTGGCGCCTCACCCAGAGGAGATGCTCAGCATCTACTGTGTGGAGTGAATGAGCAGAAAGGTTGCTTCTTCCCCTGCTCTCAGGGTTTCCTCCCAGGGTACCAGCAGGAAGAAACGTCTGGCTACTGAGTGGATGACAGGGACCAGAGGGGTGCTGTTTATTTCTCTCCGCCTACTTGTGCTTAGTCACTCAGTCATGTCCAGTGCTTTGGGACCCCATGGACTGAAGCCCGCCAGGCTCCTCTCCATCCATGGAATTTTCCAGGCAAGAATACTGGAGTGGGTTACCATTCTCTACTACAGGGTATCTTCCTGACCCAGGGATCAAACCCACATCTCTTGTGTCTCCTGCTTTGCAGACAAATTCTTTATTACTAGCGCCACCTGGGAAGCCCCCCCCCCCACCTGCCTGCCTTCATTCAAACATTCAGCTGCCGTGTCTTGGCTTTGAGGTCTCAGGAAAATGACTTTACAACGCCGTGGCTTAGTTTCCACACCTATAAAGTGGGATAATAAGAGTTCTTTCCTCATAGGGTTGTAGTAATGAACAAATAATTAATTCATGGAATGTGCTTGGAGCGGAGCCTGACTTGTAGTACGTGCTCAATAAAAAGTAGCTACAGGTTGATTCAGCATGGGTTTTTGAATATCTGCTTCATGCCAAGCACTGTGACAAATACCAGTCACGTGGCAGGAAGATATGGTTACCGGCTAATGTGGGTAGAGGATGCAGATAACTTCAGTGCAGCAGGGAGAGGCGAAGGCAACCAGAGCCTGGCTAACCTGGACTTCAGAGAGATGCAGCCAGTGCCAAAATCTCTGTGATCTGGTGTGATGAGTTCCACCAGCCACATGGGGTGACCTTTGTCCACCTGCTACAGCAGTGAAAAGTCCACAGCACCACAGCCAGGAACCCCGACTCTGCCACAAACCCAGAGGGAGTTACGTCTGTTCCCTAAGCCTCAGGCTTCTTATCTGTAAAGTGGGAGAATAGCAAATACCATCTGCATCTGAGATCGCGAGGATTCAATGAGGTGATGTGTGTAGAGTGCCCAGCACTGCCTAGAGGCTGGATAGGCAGGAGTTGCTATCAGTCCCCTCCCTGCTGAAGTACTGGCCAAAGGGAAGAGAGCGTGTGAACCTCCGTGGGCAGCGCCTGCGTGCAGCTGGCCCTTCATCAGCGCCTGTTGGATGCACTGGAAGCTGGTTTGCACCCTGAAATCCTCTCTAGACTGTGGCACAGAGGGGCCGCTCAGTGGGAGTGGGGGAGATAGATGGGAGCTTCCAGCATCTCTCGTCCTGGAAGCACGCCTATTTGGAAGGTGGGGAGACTAAGGTCCAGAGAGGGAACCACACACAGCAGTCAGGAGTGGCAGAGCCAGACCTGAGGCCCAGGTTTCTTCTCCCAGCGAGGGGGCTTGCTGTTGTGTCTTCAGAGGTTTTACAGGAGGGTGTTTGAGGTTGAGGAGCCAGCACGGCCAGCCGGAAACTGATTGGTCACAGATCAGAGCGCCCCGCCCCCACTTTCAGCTTCCCCAGGGGCGGGCGTTTCCAAGGGATGAGCCAGCCGGCATGCTGTTTACATGGCGTAACCAGATTCCATCGCCAATAATCACATCACAAGCAGCCTGAATATAAACTGCGGGGAAGACTTTGATCAATGATTGGCCGGTTTTCTCACTTTCCCTCCGTCTCCCTCCCTAGGATCCCACTCCTCTTCCACATCACATGCGTGTGGACACACACGCACCCACACCCCTGCATTCCCCAGGCATCCCCATCAGGCCTCTGATCCCAGCTCGGGGAAGGCCAGTTTTGTCCTAGTCCAGCCTAGAAGTGTGAGTTCTCCATCTTGGGGGTGGGCTCGAAGGGCGGGTATTTAAAAGTCAGGTCCTCAACCTTGAAGTTTCCCCCTGTTCTCCATCATGACCAAGGCTCCTGGAGCCACTGGCAGTTGAAAAAATGGCTACACTTTACGACCTTATCACAGGCAAGCCTCACCTGTGAGGTTGACATGCCCGTCACGTGGATGGATGAGGAAACTGAGGCTTCCAGAGGGGAAGTGATGGGCTCGGGTCTCAGAAGAGAGGAGGTGGAGAAACTGTCTCCCACTCCCCCCTGGGCCCTAATCTCCTGAGTCTGCAGCTCTAGGTCCCAGGGCCCCGTCTCTGGGCCCCAATATCCTAGAAATGACACACCCATTCAGCTTGGTCCCCATGTGGTTCGTTCACACCTGCAGATGTCCTGATTACAGAGGAGGAAACTGAGGCGGAGCGGCTGGCTCACCCACCCGTGACCCCTCTTCCCGCCGCCTCCTACGTCTCAGCCATTTCTGCTCAAGGCACCCTCCCTATTCATCCCTTTTCCTCAGTCCCTGGCTGCTGCCTAGGGCTGTGGGGGGTGGGGAGGGGGAGTGCTCCCAGCCAGATTTATCAGCCTGGAGTCCTACCCTCCTTCCCACACCTTTAAGAATCCAGACTCTCCTGCCTTCTCCATATCCCTGCAAAGCCCATCTGCATAAAGCCATCCCCAGGCCCTGCCTTTAAAAGTCTTCATCTTTTCTCTTCTCCCTAAACGGCCCCTAAATGATTTCTGTAAATTGCTCTAAGTAGCTCCAAAAAAAAAAAAAAAGAAATAATAATAACTCAGCCACTGCCTGCCTGACCGGAATGTTGATGGCTCCCCTCCTGCCTGGCCGCAGCTCCCAGCGTCTTGCTGCCAGGCACCCAGATGCATGCTCCTCCGCTCCAAACCCAGGAAGGGGTGCACGGCCTCTGAGCCCCAGCCTCGCCTCCTCCCTAAGGCAGGAGGCTGCCCACGTGCGTCTCTCATTAGACGGGGAGCTCCCCCCAGGCAGCAGCATCTTTCCCCTCCTTTCCCTCACCCCCACCAGACTGCAGACTCCCCCAGGAGACAGCTGGGTTCCATCATCACTCTGGGGCACCTCCAGAGAGTGATGTGCCTCTCTCATCAGACTAGGGGCTTCCCCAGGAGAGACTGCCTGCCAGGGGATTCTCTCTGGGCAGGGCTGCGGGGGGCATTCAGCAGCCCCTCTGATTCTAACTTTCCTGGTTCTGCAAGCTGCTCCCTAACAGGGCCTCGTTTCTTTCATCCTGGATTAGAAATCGAGGTCTTGCTTCCTAGACTGAGATCTGCTTTGTTTACTCCTTCCTTCCTCACTCATTCTACAAAGCTTTCCTTAATACTTGCTGTGTTCCAAACGCTCATCAGACACATGTCCTTCTGTAGATGTGGCCCCTTTGAGGTGCTCCTGTGACCAGAGCCCCCGGACCTAACCTAGTTCTCCATGGAGTAGGGAGTCCAGCCAAAGAGCCCCATGGACATGAGTCCAGCCTCAGCCCCTGGTCACCACCCATGACCTCCTGGCCTCTTTTCAGGGTGGACCAGAGAGGGGTCCCTCTTGGAGGGCAGAGGCTAGAGGTGGGAGGTAGGTGCTTCCTACAAGACCTCAGCCTGGCTCACCTTTCCATCCAATCCTCATCTCACGTCCTGCCCCTGGGGCGCCACCATCTCCTGGCCACTAGGGAGTGAGATCAGGGCCAGCAGACCTGGATCCAAGCAGCCTAACCTCTAAAATGGTGGTGGTGTGTGGACATGAGCAAGTCTCTTCCACTTTCTGGATCTGTTTCCTTTTCTGAGATGTGGCAGGATTGCACTCAATCATTAATTCTCTTTTTTTAACCAGAAAAATGCATAGTACATAGAACATATAATACATTATACTATACAACATATTCGGAGAAGGCGAAGGCACCCCACTCCAGTACTCTCGCCTGGAAAATCTCATGGATGGAGGAGCCTGGTGGGCTGCAGTCCATGGGGTCGCTAAGAGTCGGACATGACTGAGCGACTTCCCTTTCACTTTTGACTTTCATGCATTGGAGAAGGAAATGGCAACCCACTCCAGTGTTCTTGCCTGGAAAATCCCAGGGACGGGGGAGCCTGGTGGGCTGCCGTCTATGGGGTCGCACAGAGTCGGACACGACTGAAGCGACTTAGCAGAAGCAGCAGCATACAACATATTGGGCTTCCCAGGTGGCTCAGCAGTAAAGAATCCACCTGCAGTGTAGGAGACTTGGGAGACTCAGGTTCAGTCCCTGGGTCGGGAAGATCCCCTGCAGGAGGGCATAGCAACCCACTTCAGTATTCTTGCCTGGAAAATCCCATGGACAGAGGAGCCTGGAGGGCTACAGTCCACAGAATCGCAAAGGGTCTTTGGACTGAAGCGACTTAGTACAGGTGGTATATAATGTAGATCAGAGGAGAGCCGCTGGTTGGATGGAGAGCAGCAGTTTCTCCCTGTTATCTGTCCCACGACGTCACCCTGTGGTAGCCCTGGAGACCCGAGGTGAGCCCAGCTGTAACCTGTCCCTGGGGCCCTGATGCTCTGCCATTGAAGGAATCTGGATGGTGCTGCTTGATGGAGGGGAGGTCCCTTCACTTTGGCCACCGATTCTTTAGGATCCTACTCAGTTTGGGGGGCAGGGAGCCCATAAGAAGAATCGGCTCTTGCCTGGGCACCCAGCACCCACTAGGACCGTTGAATGAGTCCAGCAACCAGTTAGAAATACAGGCATGAGAGTCGCTCAGCAAGGGGCAAGGGGCCCCGGCCCAGGACAGCCCCACCCATCCCAAAAGAAAGCAGGACTGTTTCGGATTCACAAACCCCGTTTGTCATCCTCCTGCACCCTCTTTGATGTGCAGAAGAAGGAAGGAGGGGAGAAACAATCACAGACACAGCCCTCCACTCCCTCTCTGATTTAATTGGAACCCAATTAAGGGAGTAATTGTTACAAATGTGAAATCACCTTCCAGCCACCTGAGGATGGAAGCCCATGCTCAGCGTGAGCCTGTGGGACCCAGGCTGGGACTGGCCTTGGCTCAGCAGTTGAGGGTTTCCACGGGGTGACCTACAGAACTCCTGACCACTCCACCCTGTGGGAAGAGCTTCAGAGCAATCCAGTCCAGTCTCTGCTGCTGGAGCGCAGCCTTGGGCCTCCAGCCTCTGGTAACCACACTGAGCCACACGATATTGACCCAAGGTATGGACCTGCCATCCCAGGTCCCAGCAGATAGAAATAGTGTCATCGTGGAGGCACAGACCTGAGTCCCAAGGAGAAACAGAGAGATGGAGGGGAGTAGGGAGAGAGGGCAGGGATGAGTTTTGGGTAGGTGCAGGGGTAGGGAAGGAAAAGCTTCTGTGAAAAATAGAACAACCCAAGCCATGATTCTCAGGGTTGCCTACACAGTCAGGTTTTGCGTTGTATTGGAGTATAGTTACTTTGGGCTCACCCTGGTGGCTCAGAGGGCAAAGAATCCTCCTGCAGTGCAGGAGACTCAGATTTGATCCCTGGGTCAGGAAGAGCCCCTGGAGAAGGGAATGGCAACCCACTCCAGTATTCTTGCCTGGAGAATTCCGTGGACGGAGGAGCCAAGGAGCCTGGCAGGCTATAGTCAAAAAGAGTCGCAAAGAGTCGGACACAACTGAGCAACTAACACTTTCGCTTTTTCATAGTTGATTTCTAAGGTTGTGTTAGTTTCTCCTGTACAATGAAGTGAATCAGCTATGTGTCTACATATTCCCCTCCCTCTGGGCCTCCCTCACACACCCCCATCCCCACTCTGGGCCATCACAGAGCACTGAGCTGAGCTCCCTGGGCTCCACAGCAGCTTCCCACTAGCTATCCGTTTTACACGTGGTAGCATGGATATGTCAAGCCTAATCTCCCAATTTATCCCCCGACGTGTCCACACTCTGTTCCTGCCCTGGAACTAGGCTCCGTACTATTGTTCTAGATTCCACACACATGTGTCAACATACAATATTTGGTTTTCTAATAAATGCATGTGTCTTGGATCCCAGTCCCAGGGATTCTGGATCCACTGGTCTGGGGTGCGGTCTGGTCTCCCGGGTGATTCTAAAGGGAAGGAATGATTGAGGCTCGCTACTAGAGCTGAACAAGTGTATGTGGACTTCCCTTCCACTTGGTTTTGCTGTGAACTTAAAACTGGTCTGAAAACTAAAGCCTAGGGACTTCCCTGGTGGTCCAGTGGCTAAGACTCTGCACTCCCAATGCAGGGGGCCTGGGTTTGATCCCTAGTCAGGGAACTATATTCCACATGCCTCAACTGAAGGACCCGTGCCATAATGAAGATCAAAGAACCCGAGTGCCAAAACTAAGACCCAGCATAGCCAAATTAATTAACTTTAAAAAAAATCCAAAAGTCTGTTTCAAAGAAAAAAGCTCTGTATTAGCAAGTTATTCAGGGTTTTTTCTCCCTAAGTATGAAACTTTTAGAACTGTTCCAAAGGACATGTACTTGGGCAAACTCCAGGAGATGGTAAAGGACAAGAAAGCCTGGAGTGCTGCAGTTCATGGGGTCTCGAATTGTCAGGCATGACTTGGTGACGGAACAACAGCAACAACTAGAGCAAGACTCTCTAAATGTGGTGGGGGGTTGGAAATGGAGTAGGAGTCCCCTCTCAGGAACCCCCCCCACCCAGAAATTCTGGATTAATTCGGCTGGGGAGGAGCTTGGGAACCTGCATTTTATAAGGCTCTCTGAAACTGGGATGATCCTAGAGGGGCCATCCCAATGCTGGGGGTTCCACTGGGGAGGGGAGACTCGGAAGCCCCAGAGGAGAGGGCCCTGGGAAGGAGGAGGCATGTGGAGAAGGTGTTGATGATTGGACTTGTCCTATTTTTAAATGATTTGCAGGGAAACTTCTTTCTCTCTCCTTCCCTTTCTCTCCCTCACTTAGGCCTCTGTCCTGGGACCCAGACCAGTGTAGAACCACTGTTCAGTCTCATGATAACGCACAGTAGGTGCTCCGTAAATATTTATGGGGTGGATGATAAGTAACAGCTCTTTGGTGGACTACCCGGGAGGTAGCTGCTATTGATAATATTGTCTCTATGGAGAAAGGGGTGGAAATGTGTTTCCAAGTTCTAGCAGCCAATTTTCAGGTGGACCATGGACAAGTTGGAGAGAGGGTGAGAGAATGTCTGGCCTCATTGATCCTAGCATAGACTCCACCCTTGGGGGTCTGTGCTTTGTAATACCGGCACCCAGATTGAACCCAACAGTGTCTATGGAGATGGAGAGAGGAAGACTGTCAGAGGGAGGTGGGCCTGAATGATGGCTGGAGAGGGAAGCATGAGGGAAGAGCCAGGGAAGGGGTGGTCCTTAAGGGAAGGCAGACCTGTGGAAGGGAGGGGTGGGGCTAGAGTGGGAGCCCAGGAAGGATCTGTGAAGTGCACAGAGTGTTGGGGTACTTTCCACACAGCCTCTGTCAGCGATGCAAGGACAGTCCTGGCAGATCAGACATTCCCAGCAAGAGAAAGACAGGTGCAGCTGGGGCGGGGCAGCTATGAGCTGGAGGCCCTGAGGTCTCAAAACCAGTGACCTGGTCACAGGACCAGCTGAGCCCAGGCCCAGCCCCCAGTGGGTGCCGTGGGAAGGAAAGGGAGGAGGGACAGTCCCCACCAAGCAGCAGGCAGACACCAGGAGGGGTTTGGGGAAGGGGGGAAGTGTCCTGCCGGCCTTCTCGTGGTATGGGACTTGGGCAGTAACAGCCAAAAGTGATCCTGGTGACAGTGTCACCAGAGGCCAAGGAGGGCTCCAGCTCTAAACCTTCTAAGGGTTTGCAGGAGACTCCGGTTTGATCATCGCCCCAGCATCACCCTAGCCATTATGGTGGAAAGTGGAAAGAGAGAAGCGAAGCCAGTCTGGAGGCCCAGGCCACCTGCCCTTCTGTGAGCTTCTGCAAGGAGCATGCTTTGGGCAGCATCTCAGAGAAGCCACGCTGATCAGCCGGCCCCAGGGGAGCCCTCTCCCTCCAAGGGGTGGCTGTGGAGCTCAGAATGAGGGGTTTGGGAAGGAGCCCCAGCTTCCGGGGCTGCCCCGTCTCAGATCAGGCCGTCTCTCCTGAAGCCAGGCTCCGCTCTGCAGGGCGCGCCGACCCCTGGCCACTAAGGCTGTCTTTGTCCCCAAAGTTGCAGCCCTACTTCCTGTTGACGGAGGACACTCCAGAGAGGCGGCTTTCATTAGGGAAGATGACCCTAATGGCCTTGGGGGAGGGGGCCACCCGCGACCACACAGGGTGACAGTGATTAAACATACCGGCAGCTGGGCCATCGGGGCCCTCCCTGCTGCTAATTTGGGTCAATTAAGCCAATTTGTCTTTGTCGACTTGAAGTCCCTCCTCTGTAATGGCTCTGTCCCTTCTGGGGCCTCCAAGAAGGGAAGGAGGGAAGGATGGGGCAGTGCCCTGGCTACAGGGCTGCCTCCCTCCCCCTTCCTGTCCCAAAGCCCTAGGTTCAGGGACATTCCTGAACCTGTGATCCCTTCCGTGACACTGCCCAGGAGACTCCACAGCTCACCTCCCTGCAACCGCCCTGTTAGGCAGGTCAGGCAAGGTTAATCCTGCTCGGGCAGATGAGCAATTGAGGATCCTCGGGGGAGGACCAGAAAGGATCTGAGCCTGGCACTCTGTGCCCTGGGTCAGTCCTCCCCTCGTTGCGTCATTTGGGCTCCGAGATCACCTCCAGGTGCTCCATCTGTGGTCCCTGGGGAGTCCTGGCCCCGGAGGGTTCTCAGGAACGCAGTTTGGGAACCACTCCCCCACCCCATCAGGTGGTGGGATGAGGGGAGAAGAGGCTAGGAAGTGAAGTGCTCCCTCTCTATGTCCATTCCCAATGGGTGTGAGCGGAGGGGACACGTGTCACCTTGGGAGACCGGCAGAGCTTTCCAGTGCTCTTTCAGGGGCCTGAGTTCAAGTCTCAGCCCCATGGAACCAGTTAGAACCTAACACTCATTGCAGAGGGAGTGCATGAACCAGGCAGTGGTTGCTGAAGAGGTCGTCCGGGGAAGAGAGCCTGGGAACCATGCACCAGCAGGGCCAGTATCCACTACGGAATTGGCTAAGCTTCCCGAGCCTGGGAACCATGCACCAGCAGGGCCAGTATCCACTACGGAATTGGCCAAGCTTCCCGAGCCTGGGAACCATGCACCAGCAGGGCCAGTATCCACTACGGAATTGGCCAAGCTTCCCGAGCCTGGGAACCATGCACCAGCAGGGCCAGCGTCCACGACGGAATTGGCTAAGCTTCCCTTTCAGACCCTGCCAGTTGGCTGCCTTTAACCCATTTTGCGACCAGAATCATGTACATCAAGGGCGGAAGGTGGGAAGCAGGGTCTAAGTGGAATGGAAGTAATCGGACTGTCCGCAGAGAGAAAAGAGCCACCTCTCAGGAGATCTTCCTGGAAATGCTGGTGCAAAACACCAGCAGCAGCTGCAGGAGGCAGGGTGGGAGTACTATCTCCCGGGGCAGGGGGGTCCTCCTGCAAGATGTGGCCCCCTGGCCGAGGCCTGGCTTGCATGTGATGGAGATGGACCGGATGGTCTGTGCAGGGCCCAGAGGTAGTTTCCGAGGGTTAAGTTCTTAGATTAATTCATCTCTGTGCCTGCGTCTTGGCTGATAGAGAGTGGGATGGGGGAGGGTCAGGGTGCAGGATGGTGACGAATGGAGGAGACCGTTCCCTCCTGTTTATCGTCTTCTGGCTTATTCCCTTTGAGGATAAGTCAGTGCTGCATCTCAAACCTGTGTGAACTCAGAGTCCCCAGCCAATGTGTACGGGGGACACCACAGAAAGAGGCTGCAGGTGACAGCCCACTCAGAGCCTGAGGGCAGAGGTCATCAGGCCTGGATGGATTTTCAGGGAACCCCCTCCTATTATTACTGGTGGGGAGACTGAGGCCCAGATGGTACACAGCCTGTCTGAGGTCACACCATAGGGGTGCTCCCTGGAGGCCAGCTGATGACCCCAAGGCTCAGTCAAGTGTTGCTCTCTTGATCATATTTCATAAGCCTCGATGCCATGCCACAGTGGACTGGTTTCAAATTGAGAAAGGAGTATGTCAAGGCTGTATATTGTCACCCTGGTTATTTAACTTAAATGCAGAATAAGTACATCATGTGAAATGCTGGGCTGGATGAAGCACAAACTGGAATCAAGATTGTCAGGGAAAAACATCAATAACCCTAGACATGCAGATGACACCACCCTTATGGCAGAAAGTGAAGAGGAACTAAAGAGCCTCTTAATAAAAGTGAAAGAGGAGAGTGAAAAAGCTGGCTTAAAATTCAACATTCAAAAAACTAAGATTATAGCATCTGGTCCCATCACTTCGTGACAAATAGATGGGGAAACAGTAACAGACTTTATTTTGGGGGGGCTCCAAAATCACTGCAGACAGTGACTGTAATCATGAAGTGAAAAGACACTTGCTCCTTGGAAGAAAAGCTGTGACCAACATACTCAGCATATTTAAAAACAGACATTACTTTGTCAACAAAGGTCCATCTAGTCAAGGCTATGGTTTTTCCAGTAGTCATGGATGGATGTGAGAGTTGGACTGTAAGGAAAGCTGAGTGCCAAAGAACTGATGCTTTTGAACAGTGGCTTGGAGAAGACTCTCGAGAGTCCCTTGGACTGCAAGGAGATCAAACCAGTCAATCCTAAAGGAAATCAATCCTGAATATCCATTGGAAGGACTGATGCTGAAGCTGAAGCTCCAATACTTTGGCTGCCTGATGTGAAGAGCTGACTCATTAGAAAACACCCTGAGGCTGTTTTCCTTCCTCCAGGAAGAGAAGGGGACAACAGAGGATGAGATGGTTGGACGGCATCACCAACTCAAAAGACATGAATTTAAGCAAGCTCTGGGAGATGATGAAGGACAGGGAAGCCTGGTGTGCTACAGTCCATGGAGTCGCAAAGAGTCAGACAGGGCTAAGCGACTGAACAGCCATGTCATGCCGGGTACCATGGGAAACGGGGAGGTGTCCTGCCCCACCTGCCCCTGCATGGGCATAAAGTGGGCAGGACCCGCAGTGGACAACGCAGGTGGTGATGCTGAGCAGACCTTGGCAGGACCCCAGAGGGAGCCCTCAGGGGCCAGTCCTTCCCTCGTGTGGTCTGTAGCATGCTCCTCCTCTGGCCAGCTCTTCCCTCTGGGTGTCTCAGTGCCCTCTGACCCTGCCTTCTTAGCCCCATTGCGGCTCCTCTTCAATGCCCACCACGCTCAGCCATGGGCCTCTCTGGGCAGCCCTGCCCTGTGGCATCTCAGCCATGCTCAGAGCCCCGAGTGCCTGGCCTGGCCCCATCCACCATCTCCTTAGGGTTCCCATGGCTTCCCCAGGCCTGGTCCCCCTGCTCTTCCCCCGTCTCACCCAGTGGAGCTGCCCTCCTTCCATCCAGAGGTCAAAGTGGGACACTTGCCTGTCNTGCCCTGTGGCATCTCAGCCATGCTCAGAGCCCCGAGTGCCTGGCCTGGCCCCATCCACCATCTCCTTAGGGTTCCCATGGCTTCCCCAGGCCTGGTCCCCCTGCTCTTCCCCCGTCTCACCCAGTGGAGCTGCCCTCCTTCCATCCAGAGGTCAAAGTGGGACACTTGCCTGTCGCCCCCGCTCTCTCCCTCTCCCCCTTCCTTCCTCCCCACACCTGGCCTTGGGTCTGGTCGACTGTGCTGCTCTAGTGAAGTGAAAGCCACTCAGTCATGTCTGACTCTTTGCAACCCCATGGACTAGACAGTCCATGGCGTTCTCCCGGCCAGGATACTGGAGTGGGTAGCCTTTCCCTTCTCCAGGGGACCTTCCCAACCCAGGGAAAGAACCCAGGTCTCCCACATTGCAGGCGGATTCTTCACCAGCTGAGCCACCAGGGAAGCCCTGTGCTGCTTTAAAGTAACAGCAAAAGCAGCTGTCACTAACTTGTGCTTACCCACTTCCAAGCATCTTTTTAAGGGCTTTGCACACTAGCTCATTTAATCNGGACCTTCCCAACCCAGGGAAAGAACCCAGGTCTCCCACATTGCAGGCGGATTCTTCACCAGCTGAGCCACCAGGGAAGCCCTGTGCTGCTTTAAAGTAACAGGAAAAGCAGTTGTCACTAACTTGTGCTTACCCACTTCCAAGCATCTTTTTAAGGGCTTTGCACACTAGCTCATTTAATCCTCACCACAACCCTCCAAGGTGGGTCCCAGTGCTGTCTCCACTTGGCAGACAAGGAAGCAGGCCCAGAGAGGGTGGTAACCTGCCAAAGGTCACACAGCAGCAGTTAAGTGTGGAGCCAAGACGTGGCTCAGGCAGACAGGCCCTGAAGTCTGTGCTCTTTGGAATGAATGGCTTTACGGGAAGGGTCCCCTCCTTCCTCACCGTCACCATGCCCCTCAGGCCCCCCATCTCTCCCCTGGGCCACTGCAGTCACATCCATAGTTCTCTGCCTGGTCCCAAGCTCTCCCCTGGGACCACCCTCCAGGAGAATGTCTTTTTTTCTTCTTCTTCTTTTTGCCTTGCCATGCAGCTTGCAGGATCTTAGGGACTGAAATCCAGGATGTGGCAGTGAAAGGTGAGAATGTTAACCCCTAGGCCATTAGGGAACTCAAGAGTGCTTCTTTTCAAATTGAAAATCTGACTAGGTCACCACTTCCCTTCCACCGTTAATAGCTCCCATCTTCCGTTGTGTCTGTTTTGGATGGCTCCTCCGAGCTCGCCTTAGTGATACCCAACGCCCCATGATCTGGCCTTGCCCATTCTATGTCATCACCCATCTCTGCCTTCTCCCCTCCAAACACACACACTCAAAGTGCTGCCCCCACACTAGTTCCTGAACGTAGCGAGCTGTCACCCTGCCCCTCTCATCCCTTGCTCCTCCTGGCAGAGCCCTACTCACCCTCCCAGCTAAGGGCTCTGCTGACTCTCCAGGCCAACTCCATCATCCCTCGCTCCACACACCTTCAGCCTCTTAGCTGCCTGTGGATCTGTCCCCTCAGAGACCAACCGTGACCTCCCTGTGTCCCACCCAGCCCGTGGGAAGCCTTTAAAGGACCAAAAAGGAATGAATGCTTCTTGAGGAAAATAAATTCCTGCGTCTAATGACAATGGTTAATTATTTTTTAATGATTATAAATTGAATAAGACTGCAAGGAGATCCCACCAGTCCATCCTAAAGGAAATCAGCCCTGAATATTCACTGGAAGGACTGATGGTGAAGCTGAAACTCCAATACTTTGGCCACCTGATGTGAAGAACTGACTCATTGGAAAAGACCCTGATGCTGGGAAAGATTGAAGGCGGGAGGAGAAGGGGACAACAGAGGATGAGATGGTTGGATGGCATCACTGACTTGACGGACACGAGTTTGAGCAAGGCTCAGGAGTTGGTGATGGAACAGGTAGCCTGACACGCTGCAGTCCATGGGGTCACAAAGAGTCGGACACAACTGAGTGACTGAACTGAATTATTATAAAATTATTTAATAATGATGATGTATTATTTTTAATGTTTATTTATTTGGCAGCGTCAGGACTTTATTGCAGCACAGGGGATTGTCATTGAATGATTCGAGTTCTTTCATTGTGGCGCTTGGACTGTATAATTGCGGCATGAGCTTAGTTGCTCCATGGCACATGGGATCTTAGTTCCCCAACCAGGGATCGAACCCATGACCCCTGCGTTGCAGGGTGGATTCTTAACCACTGGACCACCAGGGAAGTTCCCGGCCCATTATTAATAGCCCTTGCTCACATGTATCACTAAGCACTTCTGTGCCTGGCTTCACACACAGGACCTGCATTGGTCCTCAAGGCAACCCATGGAGTGTCTACTACTGTTGGAGCCCCTTAGAGGAGAGATGGCAGAGGCTTAGCGAGGGTGAGCTGCTTGCTCAGGGTCACACAGCTGGAAAGAAGCAGGACGGGTATTCAAAGCCAGGTTTATCTGAGTCTGGAAGCGAAGCTGCAGACTTCTGCTGCCTGCAACCCAGCTGCCCAGAATACCAAGGCGGAGGGCCAGCGAATGCTTAGGCAGCGCTGAGAGAGACGTGCCTGTCCCCCGCTGCCTAAAGAGCTGCTTGCATTTCCTTATGTAATCAGCCGCGGAGCCCTAAGTGAGCAGACTCAGGTCCCTCGTCCCTGACTGTCACACGGGCAATTGAGGCACTTGGAGCGTGAACTGTATGATGAGACAGCACGGCTCCAGAACCACGTGGCTCTTCAGAGCTCAGCCCAGCAAAGATGCCTCCGTTTGGAATGAGAGGGGCCTCAGTCGTGGGGTCAGCGGCCCCTTCTGCATTATCCAGAACAGGCTCTGTTGGGCCAGGCTCCCCGAAGACATCCCCAGCCTCAGAGCAGCCTGGCCCTGTCCTGCTGTCCCCCTTGAGCCGTAGGGAACCGCCGTGTGCCTCCAACAGGCTGTGGCCTTGTCTACGGGCAGAAGGGCTGAGCCAACCCCTCAAAGCACTCCCTCAGCACCAGCATTCCATGCATCTAGGAAAGATGTATAAGTCAGCTATGACCATGATAATGCCACATAACAGACTGCCACCAAAATTGAATGGCATAAAATACTACACATTTATTTCTTGCAAGACTTCTGCTGTCTGGGGTTTGGCTGTTCCAGACTGGGATTGGCTAGCAGGACTCCAAGCTGATGTTTACTCCTTTTATGCGTGTTTCTTGCGTCTTTGGACTGTGTGCGACTTGAGGCCTATTATTCTGATGAAAAGGCCCAATTGTGCAAGCCCATTTCAAGCCTCTTTGTGTGTGTCGCTTGCTAAAATCTCATTGGCTTAGACAAATCCCATGGCAAAGCCCCGAATCAGGACTTGGGGAAGCAGATCCACTCCCCACAGGCTGGGGCAGGGGCATGGCTGTGTCATATTGCAAAGCCCAGACGAACAGAGACGATAATTCTGTCTACCATGCAGGGAGAGAGTGGTCCAGAGTCCGAAGTGGAAAGGGCCCGAGAGGTCACAGGTACAGAAGCTGAGGCCCCGGGAGGGGAGGGGAGGGGCCCATGTCACACAGCAGACGCTAGGCAGAACTGGGCACCCAGGGTTCTGGTTTGGCTCTGCCTCTCAGGAAAAACTGAGGGCAGGAGGAGAGGGGGGCAACAGAGGCGCAAATGGGCTCAGCATTGAAGAGGATATCTTCTGTGCTTGTACAGCCTCTTCTGGAATCTAGGGTTGTAGGGATGTCAAAAATGTCTAGGTGGGTACGCCCATCTGATGCCAGGAGCCAGGAGGGTGAAGACCGTGAAGATGTGACGTTGAAACCACTGTTCCCATCCAGCACTCAGAGCAGACATCATTTACCGATTGTCACTCTCTTTTTCCCTGAGTGAGGGCTCAGCTTCCGAACCACTCTCAGCTCAGGTTCCATTACAGCAGCCCAGACAGGCTTCCTGGAAGAGGTGGGATTTCAGCATCTTTTACATTGGTGGGTGAATCACAGTGAGCGGAAGTGGGGAAAGCGTGATCTGGATGTGGTGTTTGGGGGGATGTCTGGGGAGGGTCCTGTGCTCGGTTCTGCACGTGGGCTGGAGGACCAGCCTCTCGGCTACTCTGCTTCTCAGCACTCTCATGACAGGTGCTGGGCAAGGACAGAGGAGGGGATGGATTAAAGCAGGGTCAAATGGGGATGGGAGAAGGAGGAAGGGGAAGGCAACTGTGAGCAGAAATGGCCATCAGGTGAGAGGGGGGTGAGCTGGGGAAGGTGCCTGCTGGGGGTCTCTGCCCCTTCACCTCAGGATGTCAGGAGTTGAGCCCGAGGCAGGGAGCCCAGGCCAAGCTGCCAGGGTGTTGAGATAACAGAAGCTCAGGAAAGTAATCATAGTGCTTGCCTCTCACGCTGTGTATCAGCCCCTTGCAGCAGCAGCTTTTTCCATCTCTCCTGCTTTTGCCCTGCTGTCTTGAGGGTATATGGGGGGAGGGGACAGGGAGACAGGGCCAGGCACCACCTCCTGGTGTCACTCCCCGCCGCTCAAGAACGCTGGCGGCTCCCCATCATCCATGGCGTGGTGGGCAGACTTTCAAAGGCGTAGGAGCCATTATTTCCTAGATGGAAATGCGTGACTACCAAAGCTGATGGCGATGGCTGTGAATCCTCCCCACGTTGGACCTGGATCCTTCCATGGAGCCTCAGAGCGCCACAGAATACAGTTTGAAAATCTAGGATGAAATCCACAGATGCCTCTGCCTGGCATTCGAAACCCTCTGCTCCCTGATGCCCACCCAGTCTCTACTCTCCCTGGGACGTGGCACTCAATCCAGAGCGGCCTTTAACCCCCCTGGCCCCTTTGTCACGCTCTTCTCTCCACCTGAAAGGTCCTCAACACATCCAGGCAGCTGTTAAATTCCCACTTATTCTTCAAGACCCTATGGTCCCATCCCTCCTCCTCCTCCTCCTCCTCCTCCTCCTCCTCCCCCCCCCCCCCCCCCNATCCAGAGCGGCCTTTAACCCCCCTGGCCCCTTTGTCACGCTCTTCTCTCCACCTGAAAGGTCCTCAACACATCCAGGCAGCTGTTAAATTCCCACTTATTCTTCAAGACCCTATGGTCCCATCCCTCCTCCTCCTCCTCCTCCTCCTCCTCCTCCTCCTCCTCCGCCTCCTCCTCCTCCCCACGTTGCTTGTGTAGGCATCTGACCCTTCTTCCCATGCCCAGGGAGCTCTGCTCTTCTGGGAAGCCTTACAGCACTTCCTACCTTGTAGCATGGTTATTTATGTACTTATCTGGTCTCGCTGGTAGCCAGCAAATTCCTTAAGGGCAGAAACCATCTTCTTTATCTCGGTCTCCCTGAGCAGTTCCCAGCAGGGTCTTGAGCGGAGAAAGGGCTGAAAAAATATTTATTTGTTGGCTATCTTTATTGAGGGTTGGTTACGATATGGTACTAGGCAGTCAGGCTGCAGAGTGAAGGGCCCGCTGCCTGCCCTCAGCAAGGCTTCATTCTAAGAGAAAGCAGAGGACTCGCCTGGTGGTCCAGGAGTTAGCACTGTGGAGCAACTGAGCCCTGCTGCACGACTAACGAACGAAGCCCCGCATGCCTAGAACCCATGCTGCTCAACAAGAGAAACCATCTCCGGGAGAATCCTATGCACCGCAGCTGGAGAGTAGCCCCTGCTCAGTGCAACTAGAGAAAGCCCACACACAGCAACCAAGACCCAGTGCAGCCTAGATAAATTATTTAGGAAAAAATAAGAGAAAGCAAAATCTGTAAACGAACAGCACAGAGGGAAAAAAATACAGCACAATGTAGGCAGGCGGATCTTTACCACTGAGCCATCAGGGAGGCCCATTATACCGTGACATTCTGAGCAAACCAAGAGAGACTGGTACCCCCGTGCATTCTGCAGAAGGTGAGTGGGAGCCCAGGTCTCTCCTTGCAGGTGCTGGTTCCCTGGTCCTTGAGTTTCTTCCAACACACACACGCGTGCACACACACACACATTTTCCTCCTTCCCAACCGCCTAAGTGCAAGGGAAAAGGCTTCCATCTCAGGACTGCTGTCAAGACATTAGGGATGGTTCTGTGGACCAGCAACAAAATCTTACCTTTATAATCATGCCTGAAGCTCCAATACTTTGGCCACCTGATGAGAAGAGCCAACTCATTAGAAAAGACCCTGATGCTGGGAAAGATTGAGGGCAGGAGGAGAAGGGGGCGACAGAGGATGAGATGGCTGGATGGCATCACTGACTCAGTCAACACGGGTTTGAGCAAGCTGGAAGAGAGTGAAGGACAGGGAAGAGTCGGACACGACTTAGCAACTGAACAACAGCAACAGTCATGCCCACCCGCAGTGCCAGTCTGGGAACAGTTTGATCGCCTGGTCTCAAACTTCCAGGCTCCAGTGCTCTTTCTCAGTGAGCTCAGGGAACTCAGAGGGGCTGGTGGGGCCTCACCCCAGCTGTGTGTCCCTGGGCAAGCCCCTTAGCCTCTCGGGGCTTTGGGTTCCTTCATAGGCCAAAGCACAGATGCTAGTCCCCAGGGTTATCAGTGAGGAATCTGGGACCCAGTCCAAGTGCCTGCTCTCCATAAGCAGCCTCTAAATATGAACCCCAGGCCCACCCCCCACCTCCGGAGTGTGTGTGTGTGTGGGGGGGGCGGGGCGCTGCTGTTGGCTACAGCTCTGACCTCCGACCTGATGGAATGAGCTAGAACAGTGACGTGGTTCTCCAGCTTCCCCCAGAGCCTTCCCCGCGGGAGCGGCAGGGGAAGGAGAGTGTGTGTGTGATGAGGGAGGCCCAGCTCCAAACCCACCCCCACTCACCGCAGGCGCACTCAGGAGCACGCTCTCTCTCTCACACACACACACTTTCTTTTTCTGTTGTTTGCGGCTAATTGTTTATTAGGAGATGCAGGCGGCCGCGCCAGTGGGAAGGCTCAGCTTGCTCCGCTATAATTAGGATAATGCGCATTAGTCATTTAGTGAAACTCGCAGAGCAGCCCCCTCCCCCTGCCTCCCCTCCCCCACCGCTCCTGCTGCAGCCCCTGGCCGGGTTGTACCGGTTTGCCCAGGTTCCCGGGTTGTGAGCGGCGGTCCTGGGCCTGGGCCCCCAGCCCCCAGCCTCCTCATCCCTATGCCCTCTGCTCATCCCTCATCCCTCATCCTATGCCCACCCCTCATCCCCTGCCCTCTGCTCACCTCCTCCTCCACCCACTGGCCACCCTCTCAGATGGAGTTACCTCCTCTCTGTCCCCCACCACTCTCCCCGCACCGCTGTTCCCCACCCCCACCCCCTGCCATCCTTGCCTTATTTCTGCTTTTTCTCTCTCCCTCCCCGAGCCCTCCCTGGCAGCCTGACCAGTGGTCTGGTTAGGTCGGTCAGTGAGCAGGTCAAGGCCGGGTTTCCATGCCCTTGGGGTGGGGCCGGTCCTCCTGGGTGGGGTGACCCCCCCCTCAGGCTTGCTCCNTTGCCTTATTTCTGCTCTTTCTCTCTCCCTCCCCGAGCCCTCCCTGGCAGCCTGACCAGTGGTCTGGTTAGGTCGGTCAGTGAGCAGGTCAAGGCCGGGTTTCCATGCCCTTGGGGTGGGGCCGGTCCTCCTGGGTGGGGTGACCCCCCCCTCAGGCTTGCTCCCTTCGAGGGTACCTGGCCCCCGCCCTGCGACTGTCCACCCCTCTTCCCTGCCCGAGGCCCCTGATGCTTGCTTGCTCAAGGACTGGACTGGCAAAGGCAGCCCTTTGTCTTGAAAGGGCCCTTCCCACGTCAGTGAGGCTCCGCCCCTCACTCATTCAGGGAGGGGCTTTATGAAGTGGGGGCAACCAGGCTGCAGGAGAGGTGAGTGTGTTTGGGGTGAAGGCGGGGGCTACCCGAGGGCTGAGTCCCCATACAGACTTTTGAGGCACTGAAGAGACATCACATCCGGCCCACTAGGTGGGGCAGACAGAAGTCTGGGGCCGAGGTCATGCCCTGGCCTTGCAGGTGGTCACCGGGGTCAGCGGTGAGGATGGGGTCCCTCCAGATTTTCAGGAGTAAATCAAAGAGCTGTTCTGGGTGGGGGGGGCGTTGAGTGATGCTTGCCTGAAAATACAGGCCTCCTTGTCTTCAGGAGCCTGTTTTGAGCCTCTGGTTCTGATTGTGAGGTCACAGATGCAGACAGACTAAGAGACAGACACGTGCTCACAACTCACAAGGACAGGCTCACGGAGCAGGCACTAGGGAGGTGGCCACCCTCAGCCCAGGTTCACCGTCTGAGTGGTCTGTTTCTCAAGGTCCTCGCCCCCCAGGAAGTCCACATCCTCACCCCCCATGCTACCTTTTCTCATCCTCCCTCTATGTCGTGGGTCCCAAGGCTCTGTTATGTATGAAAGTGAAAAAGTCACTCAATCGTGTCCGACTCTTTGCAACCCCATGGACTATGCAGTCCATGAAATTCTCCAGAACATTGGAGTGGGTNCCCCATGCTACCTTTTCTCATCCTCCCTCTATGTCGTGGGTCCCAAGGCTCTGTTATGTATGAAAGTGAAAAAGTCACTCAATCGTGTCCGACTCTTTGCAACCCCATGGACTATGCAGTCCATGAAATTCTCCAGAACATTGGAGTGGGTAACCATTCCCTTCTCCAGGGGATCCTCCCGACCCAGGGATTGATCAAACCGGGGTCTCCTGCACTGCAGGCAGATTCTTTACCAACTGAGCTATCAGGGAAGCAGCTCACAGGATTCCGTGAGAGCAGAAGCTGGAGGGGAAGGAGTGATTTCAGCCCAACCAGTCTCTCGGGATCAGGAGACACTTCCTCAGTCTCCCATTGGGATTGCTTCTGTCTGGCGTCAAGGCTCTGGGGCCAGTAAGAAGATGCTCCTGGGAGAAGCAGGGCGATAAGAACCCTGTTCCCCTGGGCCTGTGGCCTACTTTGCTGTGTACCCAGCAGGTCTTCCATCCATCCTGGAGCCTCAGGTGCCCTCCCCCAGGCCCAGGAGCAGGACTAGATAGTCATTTCCAGCACACGGGGGCTGTCCCAGGAGCACCGCCTTGGGGCCCTGTGGCTGCCTGGTCTTCCAGTGCCCTGGTCCTCTTCTGACCCTCAGGAAGCACCCCCACCTCCCACCTTAGCTGAGTTTGGTTCCTTCTTTCATCCACCAACATCTACTCCTTCCCTCCTCTCTTTTTCACCTGTGTCTTTCTGATTTCCTGCAGTATCTGGTCCAGTGGAATGACAGATTTTAGGCTGTGAAAGCAAAAGGTCAGGAGAGGAGGGATGGCCAGGTTAAGAGAGACGGCCCAGGATAGGGCCACCCCGGCCATTGTTTCATTCATTCATGGCTCTGTGCAGGGTGCCAGGGAGAAAGAAAGCAACTGGGTATCCACCCTTAGTGGCACGCAAGTCAGCCACCTGTCAAAGCATGAGACGATTAGTGTAGGGGTTCATGCATGGGGAAGGGGAGCCCGTCACTGAGTTTCCAAGATCTCCGGGCCTGGACTCAGGAGGCTGCGCAGGGATCCATTTAACGACGAAAGAAGTAACACCCAAATAATAGCTGACATTTCAAGAGAGCTAACTGGGAGTTAGGCTTCCCAGGTGGTGCAGCAGTCAAGAGTCCACCTGCAATCCAGAAGATGTGGATTTGATCCCTGGGTTGGGAAGATCCCCTGGAGAAGGAAATGGCAACCCGCGCCAGTATTTCTTGCCTGGGAAATCCCATGGACAGAGGAGCTGGCAGGCTACAGTTCACAGGGTCGCGAAAGAGCGACTTAGCAACTAAACAACAACAGCTGGGTGTCAGGCACTGTTGAAATGCTTTGCTTCTTATAACAGTAGCATTTAATTATCAAAGTAACCCTCTCAGAGAGGCATCTCTGACTTTCCCAGTGGTCCAGGGGTTAAGAATCCACCTGCCTATGCAGGGGACCCAGGTTCAATCCCTGGTCCAGGAAGATTACACATGTCAAGGGGTAACTAGGCCCGTGGGTGACAGCTACGAAGCCCATGCACCCTCGAGCCCAAACTCTGTGACAAGAGAAGCCAGCTCAACAGGGAGCCCAAGGACTGCAGCTAGAAAGTAGCCACCACTCTCTGCAAATAGAGGAAGCTCGTGCGTAGCAACAAAGACCAGCAGAGTTACAAATTAACAAATATTTTTAATAGTTAAATTAAAAAANCCATGCACCCTCGAGCCCAAACTCTGTGACAAGAGAAGCCAGCTCAACAGGGAGCCCAAGGACTGCAGCTAGAAAGTAGCCACCACTCTCTGCAAATAGAGGAAGCTCGTGCGTAGCAACAAAGACCAGCAGAGTTACAAATTAACAAATATTTTTAATAGTTAAATTAAAAAAGAGACTGCTATCACCTCGTTTTGCAGTTTTTCAATGTGAAAGTGAAAATGAAAGTAAAAGTCACTCAGTCGTGTCCACCTCTTTGCAACCCCATGAACTGTATAGTTCATGGAATTCTCCGGGCCAGAATCCTGGAGCAGGTAGACTTTCCCTTCTCTTCTCCAGGGGATCTTCCCAACCCAGGGATCAAACCCAGGTCTCCTGCATTGCAGGCGTATTCTTTACTAGCTGAGCCACCAGGGAAGCCAGGAAATCCAATAGAAAGATGTTAGGCCTCTTGCCTAAGGTCACACAATTTATAAATGACAGAGCCTGTCTGACTCTCAGTCGCTTTATCTGTAAAATATGGGGGAAGGGGCCCTGCCATCCTTCAGTTAAGACTCCCGGGAGTTTCCAGGCAGATGGCCGGAAATGACCTGGCCAATCACCCAGTGCTGTTGGGACTAATCAGGCCAACGGATTTAGGGCAACGTGGGGGAAGGGGGCCCCTCCTACTGGCCCCTCCTACTTGCCCCTCCCCCAGCTCACTATTCCAGTGTTGTGCTCCTGCCCTATGGGGGATGGGACAGTATTGGGAAGCTGCTGCCCCAGGATTTGTAGCCTCCAAGGAGGCAGCAGGAGCCCCTGGGGGCTACAGGGGCCACTGGAGACTTCAGGGGCCCACCCTGCCCCTGCCCCTGCCCCTGCCCCTGCCCCTGCCCCTGCCCCTGCCCCTGCCCCTGCCCCTGCAGTGAGTTATTAACATACTCGCTGAATGGAAGTCCTCCCCACCAGCTCCTGCTGCTCCCAGCCCAGCCCAGGCTGCCAGCACGGCACACAGGGGGCCCTCAGTGCTGGGGACACAGGGGCTAGAGGACAGGGAGCCTCCAAGTTNCCCTGCCCCTGCCCCTGCCCCTGCCCCTGCAGTGAGTTATTAACATACTCGCTGAATGGAAGTCCTCCCCACCAGCTCCTGCTGCTCCCAGCCCAGCCCAGGCTGCCGGCACGGCACACAGGGGGCCCTCAGTGCTGGGGACACAGGGGCTAGAGGACAGGGAGCCTCCAAGTTGATGGAGGACACACAGCCCTGCCCCAAGGGCGCTGCTTTGGGAAGGGGTAGAGCTAAGTGGAGGAGGGAGGTGCAGGGGTGCTCGGAATGGGGGTGGACATCTATCTCGGGCCCCACACTTCAGGGAGCCTCCCTCTCCTCTGCTGGACTCCTTCTCCAAGGAGTGGATTATCACTGCCCCACCTCGGGTGGGGTCTTGCCTTTATGGACCAGCCTGTAAAGCATCTTTGTCAGCTTGAAAAGAGACAGAAAAAGCCTCGCACTAAGCACTGGGTTTGATGAGCAGAGGTGGGGCTGGGTTTCAGCATCTTTGTGCAAGACCCAGACTGCTCTAGAGTACATAGAAGCCCTATCCTAGCGGAGGGGTGGAGGGTGGTGTGTTTGGGGCCTGCTGGGCCCAGCTGTCACCTTCCTTTAATCCGGCCATCCCTGCCTGGATGAGAACCCACCAGGATTCCCTGCACACATGGCTCCTGCCCAGCCCGAGGTCACCCATGTGGCAGGCAGGGCAGGGACTAGCCTCTTCTCCCAGGTGAGGACACTGAGGCCCAGAGGGAGGAGGAAATTGCTAAAGTCAGGTTCCTGGGCTGGCTTCCAGGGACCCCAGCAGCAAGCCCTCGTTCCAGCCTCAATGCCACTTTCCAGGTCCTCGGGACATTCTGCTCCACGCGCCTGTCACCTCAGCACTTGTCCTGTTCAGCTTAACAGAGGTTGACAGGGAACTTGCCAGAGGCTAAACAGTGCACCAAGTGCTAGGGAAAAGCAGGTCAGCACTTCCCTCCTCTCAGAACCGAAGATCCAGTAAGTGATGAATGCGTGAATGAAGAAGCGCTGGTCACTGCCTCTGTTCCAGAAACTATGCCAAGTAATCTGCTTATTTAGTCATGACAACTCTGTGAAATAGATTCTATTACACTCATTTGGGGCTTCCCTGAGAGCTCAGCTGGTAAAGTATCCACCTGCAATGCAGGAGACCCCAGTTCGATTCCTGGGTCGGGAAGATCCCCTGGAAAAGGGAACGGCTACCCACTCCAGTATTCTTGGGCTTCCCTGGTGGCTCAGACTGTGAAGAATTCGCCTGTAATGCAGGAAACCTGGGCTGGATCCCTGGGTTGGGAAGATCCCCTGGAGGAGGGCGTGGCAACTCATTCCAGGATTCTTGCCTGGACCATACCCACGGACAGAGGAGCCTGGAGGGCTATAGTCCATGGGCTCGAAAAGAGTCGGACACGACTAAGCACAGCGGAGCACACCCTCATTTTACAAATGTGGCAATAGAGGCTCAGAGAGGTTCCATAACTGACTCAAGTTTACACAGCTACGAAGTGTCAGATCTGGGATTCGTATGCGAATTTGTGTGGCTCCCAAACCACATAGATTCTTCTTCCTTTTATTTTTTAATTTCCTTTTTTTTTTTTTTTTAAATTCCTGGAACAGCTTCAAACACTTTCCTTCATTTTTAATGACATTTATTGTTTTCTTTCTAATTTTGCAAGCAATACATGTTCTTTGCAGACAACTAGAAATACATAAAAGCGTAAAGTAAAAAATAACAATCATGCATAATCCTCACCCCCAGAGATAACCACCATTAGCATTTTGATGTATTTCCTCCCAGTGTCTACATATTTTTATAAAAAAAATTGATATGCTGCCTTATTGCCAGTTTTGCTTCCTCCTTTGTTTAGTGCAAACTATTTGGGGAGCATTTTCCCACCTGAGTAAGTATGTTTTGAAAACCTCCATGCTTAGGTGTTTGCTTTTATTGAACAATACCCTGCTTTTTGGACATTTAGGTTGTCTCTAATTTTTTGCTAATAGGCATAGCATTGTGGTGAATATCTTTTAGCATACATCTTTGAACCAGTTTCTGCTTAATAGATTCCCAAAGGCAGAGTTACTGGGGCAAGGAGCATGAATGATTTCAAAGCCTTTACAACATATTTTGAAATTGCGTTCTGGAAAGTTTGCCCAGTTAACCCCCCAGTAGTGGGTCATGTGAACATCTTATATCTTAAAACCCTTACTGACACTACATATCACTAATTTAAGAAGCAAAGTCTTTCTCAAGATGTAGGTTTTTCCTACTCCAACAGTCACTTTGGAGTAACTAGTGTGTGTGTGTGTGTGTTAGTTGCTCAATCATATCCAACTCTTGGCAGCCCCATGGACTGTAGCCCACCAGGCTCCTCTGTCCATGGAATTCTCCAGGCAAGAGCACTGGGGTGGGTAGCCTATCCCTTCACCAGGGGATCTTCCTGACCCAGGGATCGAACCTGTGTCTCCTGCATTGCAGGCAGATTCTTTACTGTCTGAGCCACCAAGAAAGCCCAGTAACTAGTACATTGGTTACTAAATCATCATTTTGCTGATGGGGAAATAGGGCCTCAGAATGCAGAAATGCTGGGTCAGATCCACCCATCAGCCNCAGGCAAGAGCACTGGGGTGGGTAGCCTATCCCTTCACCAGGGGATCTTCCTGACCCAGGGATCGAACCTGCGTCTCCTGCATTGCAGGCAGATTCTTTACTGTCTGAGCCACCAGGAAAGCCCAGTAACTAGTACACTGGTTACTAAATCATCATTTTGCTGATGGGGAAATAGGGCCTCAGAATGCAGAAATGCTGCGCTTGCGCTGGGTCAGATCCACCCATCAGCCAGGTATCCCTCCTCTCTCTTCTAGTTCTTCAGGGTCTCAGTGGAGTTTCCTCCACTGCCAACTCCTGGGCCAGGGGAGTGTACTCTGCAGGTCATACCCCTCCTGTGGGCCTGGAGGTCAGGGTTGGGAGGGGTCACTGGATATAGCCCATCCATGGGCTCTTGATTCTGGACCACATGGCCTCCAGGATTGTCAAACTCTGGTTCATGTGCCCAATATCCAGTAAAGCCAAACAAACTAAAATGTTGGCATTTGGGGCAGAGAAAGTTTTACTGCAAGCGCCAAGCAAGAAGAATATGTGGCTTGTGCTCAATAGACCCAAATTCCCAAATGGCTTTCAGGCGAGGGTTTTTAAAGATGATGTCAAGGGAGAGGTTTGGAGGATGGATGATCAGCTCACGGACCTTCTTCTGATTGGTTGATGGTGAGGTAATAGGGTGATGTTTTGGGAATCTCAACCTTCTATTCCCAGCCACTCTGGGCTTTGCGTGCTTGTGGTCAGCATATAGCCACCATCTTCCACCTGGGTCAGGAGGGGAGTCTTAGTTTCTGCAGAAGAATTCAAAGACATGCATCAGACTGTTATTTTCATCCTAGCAGGAGGACCCAGGAGCTCTGTGATTCTATTCTCCGAATCATTAACTGCTTGTGCCTGCTCTTTAGAACTCAGGGAAGATTTCCCCGGGTTTCAACTGGGAGACTGAAGCCTTTTTCCTACAGACAAGAAACGAGGGGACAGGGAAAGGCTTTTGTACCCAGAAGGGTGCTGCAGGGTCCTGCTCAGTTTCACCAGCATCCTCATCACCTGCTTCCTCCTTCCGCCTCTTGCTTCCTCTCTTCTGTCATTCATCCATTTGTACATTTGGCACCAGTGTGTGCCTGGCACTGTTCTAGGCTCTGGATGCTTCATCCTGCGCCGTCAGCATTGCCACATGATGGCATGCAGGTCACAACCCTTCAGCATCTCCCAATCCCTCCTGCTTAGTGCCGTGTGGTCCAAATGATAATGGCAATGCCTGGGAGGCTTAATAAGCATACAAGGGACCAGGTCTCTCCCCTGAACACTGTAACTCTGTCAGCCTGGGTCCAGCCCTTCTAGAATCTGTTTGCTGTGGCTGTTTTATTTTCTGTGGCTGAGTCTTACATTCAGACACGTTCAAGAGTAAATGCTGAAGGATCCCTAAGCACCAGACATTGGGTGTGGTGCATACACACACACACACATAAAATACACGTGAGCAGTCCCTCTCCCAGCACAAACCTGCATTCTCTGGCCTTGCTGACATGCCCTGCTATGAACCCACAGCCTCAATTCATAAAGCTAATAACAATCTTTTTTTTTTTTTTCTGATTTGCAAGCGATTAGTTTTAATTTGGGGACAATTAGAGGTAGAAGCAGGAGGCATCTGATCTTGATTAGAGGCAGGGAGATGGCCAGAGGTGCCCCCTCCCCTGGCCCTAGCCTCCACGCAGATTCATTTATAAATTTGGAAGGAGGTGGCCTTTGTGTCTGGGGAGAAGGTATGACGCATCTCTGGGGGTAGCAAAGGCCCCTACTGCCCTCCTAGACACCTAGGGCCAGGGTGAGGTGGAAAGGAAGGGCCTGTGTCCCAGCCAATGGCCCTAAGCAGGTGCCCCGAGCCTTAGAAGAGGATAGAATTGACATTCGTTAAGCACACACACACACCTACACGGGTACCAAGCCATGTACTGTGTGCAACTGGTTAAGCCCAGTGTCTGCCCAGATCCCAAGCCAGCTGGAAAGGCCAGAGCATAAATAAGTACCTGCCCTCTGGTCCTGGAGGTGACTTGAGAGACGAAGAGCCACATGGACCGGCATCCTGCCCACTCCAGCCCCCAGGGAGCATTCACAGAGGTGCCCAGTGAGACACAACATCGACTCTGCATTTCGTGCTCGTCCCAGGTCAGCCGGAGCTGGAGCCGCACAGAACAATTTGCCACCAGGTGGTGGCGGCGGAGACATCCAGGAAGGCTTCAGGGAGGAGGTGATGCCTGAGCCAGGCATGGCAGAACGAGGGGTCCTCACTACCCCACCCCCACACCCTGTGCAAATCTCCTCTTCGGTGCTGGTGGGGTCCAGTGTCTTTCCCACTCCAATGATGCCTTAGTCTCTTTCTGGAACAAGAAGGGAAGGATGAAGCCTGCTGCCTCCCAGCTGGGCATCGTCCTGAAGCAGCCTCAAGGATGGTGCTCCCAAGGGTCCCCAAGCCTGGGCAGGTTCAGAGCCCAGAGGAGGAGGCGGGAGATTGATGGAGGTCGGGGGATGGGAGTTCAGACCTCTTACCTTCACAGACACCCCATCCTTAGTTACTGTCTGAGCCACCAGGGAAGCCCCATCCTCAGTCCCCAAATGGTAAAGACCTGGATGCACCCTCTCGGGGCTGCAGGAGGAAGGAGTGAGCTCAGCTCAGCTGGGAAGGGGCCCAAGCTAGGCACAGTCAGGGGAGGGGGCTGCGAATGTTACCATCATTATCACCGAAGACAAAAGCTGCATGGTTCCAGGGACTTCCCTGGTGGTCCGGTGGTTAAGACTCCACAGTTCCAACACAAGGGCTGCAGGTTCGATCCCTGGTTGGGGAACACATGCCAAGCAGCCAACAAATAAAGCTGCATGGTTCCAGCCTGTCTTCCTCCTCCACCCGCCTTACAGTGTCTCCACGTCTCACTGGGGAAACTGAGACTGTGAGGGGCGGAAATAGCCCATCCCTCCTGTCATTCACTTGCTTGGGCTGCCAGAGCAGGGTGGCCAAGCATCGGGAACTTATGTCCTTGCAGTTCGGGAGGCTAGAAGTCTGGGCTCAAGGCGACGGCAGGGTGGGTTCCTTCCGAGACCTCCCGCTGTGGCCCATCGACGTTCACCTTCTCCGCGGGTCTTCATCTCGTGTGTGTCTGTGTCTTAGTCTCCTCCTTTAAGGGCACCGGTTCTACTGGATTAGGGCCCACCTGTACGACCTCATTTTAATTTAATCACCTCTTTGAAAGATTGCCATCTCCAAACACTGTCACATTTCGAGGTGCCGGGGGTTGGGACTTGGAAGTATGAATCTGGGAGGGGGCACACCTCAGCCCGTAATGCTGACCGTGAGATACGATGAGACAGGGAGAACCGCCTTCCTAGGGAAAAAGCAACAGGGTCGGGAGCAGACCCATATGATTCCGCAGGCCTAAGGCTGTGTGGACGGTGGGGTGGGCAGGGGGGAATCCAGGTGATGCTCCTTGGGGAGGGGNCCCATCACCAACTCCCGGAGCTTGCTCAAACTCATGTCCATCGAGTCAGTGGTGCCATCCAACCATCTCATCCTCTATCATCCCCTTCTCCTCCTGCCTTCAATCTTTCCCAGCATCAGGGTCTTTTCCAATGAGTCAGTTCTTCACATCAGATGACCAAAATATTGGAGCTTCAGCTTTAGCATCAGTCCTTTCAATGAATATTCAGGATTGATTTCCTTTAGAATAATTGACTGGTTTGATCTCTTGGCAGTCCAAGGGACTCTCAAGAGTCCGCCCCAACACCACAATTCAAAATCATCAATTCTTCAATGCTCAGCTTTCTTTAGTGTCATGGCAGAGAGGAAATATCTCTTTTCACAAGCAAGGACATCCAAAATGATAGAACTGGGGCTGGAAGGGCCCTTAGACATTAGTGCATGCAACTCCCCCATTTTACAAATAATGAGACTGAGGCCAAAGAGGAGAAATGGACATCAGAGAACAGCCCCTTGACTGCAAGCCAAAATAGGAGCAGGAGAGTGTCCATGTGTCAGGACATTTGGTTAATCCTGGGGTTAGGAGAAAAGTTGGGAGGAGTCCCAGCTTTTTCTACACCCTGAAAATGATCGGACACAACTGAGTGATTGAACTGAACTGAACTGAACTGAACTGAAAATGATACAGTTCACAGATTCAGAATTGCCTTCAATCATATCACATCCCCACAAAATATCATGATGTCTCACAAGCAGAATCTGTGGCTTGAGCCTTAACTGAGTGATTCTGAGGATATGAGAAAAGCCCCACCAAAATGCTCCCCACCAACCCAAGCACACTATACATGGGGCCCAAAACAGCACCATTAACCTCCAGCTTCTTTAAGAATTGCCTGCTCTCCTGAATGTACTACCCTGAAGTACAGATATTCTGGAGAGGGGCTGCTTAGTTGCTTTAGCTGTGTCTGACACTGTGCGAACCTATGGACTGCAGCCTGCCGGCTCCTCTGTCCATGGGATTCTCTAGGCAGGGGTACTAGAGTGGGTTGCCATGCCCAGAGTGATACCTAATTCAGTGATTAATACCTGAATGTGAATGTGAGTTAAATCAGTCCTCAGAGATCTCAGGCTACATTAATAGGAGCAGAGAATGTAGACTTAGGGAGGTGATAATCGCTCTGCTTTAGTTAGTGTTAATTAGAGCACCGCCGATGACGCTACACTTTAGATATATCTCAGCGTCCAGAGGAGGGTGACTAGGCTATGGGTGACTTGAAACTATGGCCAAAATTGACAGCTGGAGGCCCTGACAATTTTAGGCCTGAAGAAAAGAAGACTCAGAGAATGCTCACCTCCCCAGGTGTCTATTCGGGTGGAGGAGAACTGTTCTCTCTTGCCCCAAAAGAACCCATGACTGTTCTATCTCAGCTACTTATAGGGAAGAGGTTTCTCCTTTTAGGGACTTTCTGAAAACGCAATGTGATGTGTGCTGAAGTAGCGAGTCCCCTGTCACTAAGGTATGCAAATAGAGGTATGGCAAGACCTGGTAGAGATGTAACAGAAGGGACTACAGCTTCCACTGAGGGCCAGAGGTTGTAGCTATGTGGTACCAGAGCCTCCAAATTAGTTTCAAGCTTTGAGTCGAGAACTTGGGCTAACTTACTCACCTGCTTCCCCTTCTCCCAGCCCCAGCCTAAGCGTGGTAGCCAGGTGGGCAGCTTTGGGACCCCAGGCTGACCCTCTCCCTCTTCTTCCTGCTTTGTCCCAGGGTGAAGGCTAAGAAGGGTGTGACCCTTCTAGGAACCAAGTCACGGAGTGGCCAATGGCACGTGACCTCGGAGCTGCTGACTGGGGCCAAGCATTCAACAGCCACCGTGGATGTGTCCTGGGCCCAGGGCACACCGCTGCCCCCCTGGTGAGCCAGGGTGGCTCCTCTGTCCACCTCTTTGCAGGACACCACGGGGGAGTCGGGGTTGGGGGGGGAGTCTTGATGGAGGAGGCCAAGCCGGCAGAAGGGCTGGGGCTTAGTTTCTGGGGACCCCCCAGGCTGGGGAAGGCTCAAGGAGCCCCAGGGCAGGCCGTTGAGGAGGGATAGAGTCCCCAGCAAGGGTTCCAGAGCCCCTGAGCTGCTCCCAGCCCTTCTTCCTGGGCTCTCATCCCTTCCCGCACCATGCAGGGAGGGCCAGGGGCCCCTGGAGATTCTGCAGCTGGACTTTGAGATGGAGAACTTCACCAGCCAGTCGGTCAAGCGCAGGATCATGTGGCACATTGACTACCGGGGCCAGGGAGCCCTGCCGGACCTGGAGCGGGTCGTGACCGAGCTGACGGTCACCCAGCGGGACGTGCAGGCCATCCTACCCCTGGCCATGGTGAGTGGCCCTCGCAGGCAAGTTCCGTGCCCGTGCTGGAGTGGGACAGTGGCTGCTGCAGGGCACGGAGGTGAGAGATGTCACCATGGGGGGCTTCTTGGAGGAGGTGAGCATACAGTGGAGGCTTGAAGGACTCACGGAGGAAGAACTCACACAGCGAAGGTGATGAGGGTGCTCTAGGCAGGGGATCTTGTGCACAAAGGTGCCGCGATGCAAAAGGGAATAGTTTATTCAAAGAAGCAATGGGTTTTAGGGAGAGTGCACTGGAATGATTGTCTGGGACCAGCCCAGGGGCATCTGGAATGGCCAGGAGGAAGTGGAGCCAGCCTAGGGGAACGTGGAAGAGCCAGGCAAATGTGCTGGATATTATTCTGAGTCTGGATGAGCATCAAAGACGTTGAAAAGATGGTGCGGAATTGGGGAAGCATTGCTTTCTGGCAGCAGAGTGGGGCAGACCCTGAAGGCACCCATGGGAGTCCACGTGAGCAGAGCATCAGAGAAGACACATGAGGCTGGGCGGATGCATCTGGCTGTGCGTGTGTACCGGTGTCCTTCCAAGGACAAGCATCTGCGGGGTGGGGGCAGCCAGGACCCCGGGGCTGTGGTCCTGGGAGAGCAGGGGACCTCAGGCAACTCGCAGAGCCCACCCTCCTCTCCTCCCTGCAGGACACAGAGATCATCAACACAGCCATCCTGACGGGCCGGACAGTGGCCATCCCTGTCAAGGTCATCGCCATCGAGGTGACCGGCCTTGTCCTAGATGTCTCCGCCCTGGTGGAATGCGAATCTGACAATGAGGACATCATCAAGGTGGGCTTCCTGGAGGAGGGGGCCCTGGAAGAAAGGCCTCAGACCTTCAGGGGGAGTAGGACACCCATCCAGACGGGAATTCACATCTCAGACAGGTTCCCTTGGTAGACAAGAGGAGGGAAGTGGTAGGGGATGGGGGAGGAAGAGCATCCCACGTCCAGCCTGAGCTAGGGGAGGCCCTAGAAGAGCCCTTCTGGCAGGCTGATGGGAGAAGGCAGGGTTGACAACTTGAATTCAGTCCCCAAGTCACTATGGAGCCTGCTGTCTGGCAAACACTGGGTAAGAAAATAGGGGAAGGGGTCCTGGGGGGGACTCAGAGACAGGCCCTAAACCTTGGGGCTGGCAAACAGATGGGGATACAGCCCAGGGTAGAAGCTTCCAGAAGAACATGAGTTAGGGGACTTCCCTGGTGGTCCATTGGTTAAGAATCTGCTTTGCAACGTAGGGGACATGGGTTTGATCCCTGGGTGGGGAACTAGGATCCCCATAGGCTATGGGGCAACTATGCCCATGAATAGCAGCTAGAGAAGCCTGCACATCATAAGTAAAACAAATAAAATATTAAACAAACAAATAAATATTAAAACGCTTAATAATATTGTTAAATATTTACTTTAAATATTTTAATTAAATTTTAATTTAATATTATTTAAATTCAAATGTTAAATACTATATGTAACATTATTAAAATTATTTTAAATAAATAAATATTACAAACATTCTTAAAATGAAGACGCAGCAGCTCACGAGTTAGGCCAGGAGTGAAGGTTGTATGAAAGGACCCACTCTGGGAACACCCACTGCAGTCCCTCCAACTCCCGAAGACCTCTCCCTGAGCTCCTCCCCAGAGACCCCATCTGGGCCGAACATCCTCCATGGATGGTGGCCAGTGAAGGCCATCTCACCCAGTTTGCCATCTCACCCCTGAAGCCCTTCAGATTCCCCCTGGCTTTAGACAGTGCTCAGAGGAGAGATGTGGGGAGAAGGCAGTGGAGCAGGCAGGGATTAAGGAGGCATCCAGCTCCGGTACCTGGAAGTGGGCGAGCCGCTTGCTATGGCAGCCTCCAGCTGGTGTCAAAATCAAATGATCAGACAGCAGAAGCGGTCTCTGTTCCTGTAAATCCTTCAGCGGGGGCACCTGGGATGTGAGTTTCCTTCTCCCTCCCTGGGAATATGTGCTCTCTCTCTCTCCACACTCTATACTAGATCCCTCCAGGAATGGGGGTGCCCGAGGCTCACCTCCTCCTTCCCCCGCATTCAGGAATAACGTCCCCAGAGTGAACCAGAGCAGATGGCTGGGCACCACACCCCCACAGCCTCCTGAGGACCAGAAGCCTTGCCCAGGCCCATGAAGCTCTCCACTGCTGGGAGGCTGGGATGGGGAGAAGTGGGCCTGCCCCCGAGAGCCCTCACCCAGCACCTTCCCTGCCACCCAGACTCCCCCAGCCCCACCCCAGAGTGGACCAGAAGACTCACTGTGGCTTAGATACCAAAGGGAATTAGCAAAGATCCTAAATGGAATTAGTTTCCATTCTCAGCGAAATATGCTCAGGTTCTTTCTGGAGTTTGCCAACATTCTAAATGGGATCTGCCAGCCTTCAGCTGGGATTCTCTGCCTTCCAAAGTGGGAAATGAGCATTTTTGGCGGGGTCGCCATCCCACGCCCCTTCCCCCACCGCCCACCACCAGATGACTAAAAGAGCTTTGAGGAGCTTGGGATGGTCAGGGGCTCTTCTCCACAGATGACCTGCCATCCCAGCCCCCTCCCCACCACCCCCCACCAGAGCCTTCAGGGTGTCATCAGCCTACAGGCTGCCTGATACACCCTCCTCCTAATGCAGGGATGGTGCTGGGTGTGCACAGGTAGAAGCACCTAAATGCATCATATGCAGGATTCTCTCCAGGTGTGTACATGGGCATTTCCACACGCACACCAACTGCATCTACCCTGAAGTACTAGCATGGGCACCTCGGTGAGTGGGCACAGCTCTCCGCCAAGATGTGTTCTGAGAGCATATGCTCACCAGGGAACCTCTAAGAATGCAAGGTGGTGTCCTGGTGGGCATGCATTTGCAAAAAAGCTCCTCTTATTGGTGGCGGTCATCCACCTGTCTGTGCTTAGGGTTTTCTGGTCCTGAAATTCCTCTCTTCCCCTCACCGCCACCTTTGGCTGGAACAGCCCCCTTCCTGAAACTAACCAGCTGGCCTATCTGCCCCGAGCCTCGGGGCCAGAGGCACCTTGGAGGAGCCGTTGGCCTGCCCCTCCGCCACCCTCTCCTCCATGATCTCCTCCCCACCCAGTCACCCCAGTGTCTTGCTCAGGACAGGCCACTCCTCTGCCCATCAGACACCTGCTCCAGAGCCCAGGAGGTCATGCTGGGGAGGGGAGCCAATGCAGGGGACCCTCAGCATGCAGACTTGCCCTCGGTGTGGCCTGGCAGAAGCAGCCCCTTTCAAAGGAATGGTACATTGACTTCTTGCCAGGGAGCAAAAAACCTCCCACAGGAGCCACTAAGAGGTGATCTCTGGAGACAAGGAAAGCTGACATCTCCTCCCAGAGGACAAGGCAATGGCAGCCCACTCCAANGCAGACTTGCCCTCGGTGTGGCCTGGCAGAAGCAGCCCCTTTCAAAGGAATGGTACATTGACTTCTTGCCAGGGAGCAAAAAACCTCCCACAGGAGCCACTAAGAGGTGATCTCTGGAGACAAGGAAAGCTGACATCTCCTCCCAGAGGACAAGGCAATGGCAGCCCACTCCAATACTCTTGCCTAGAAAATTCCATGGATGGAGGAGCCTGGTGGGCTGCAGTCCATGGGGTCGCTAAGAGTCAGACTGATAGACTTCACTTCACTTCCTCCCAAAAGAGTTAAATTAGGAGCCTTCTCCCACCCAGTCCCGCCCCTTCAGTCTCTTGTGACTGGCACTTTCTCTATCCAATGGGCTTCTGGCTGACTTTCCTGGTTAGACTTAAGTCCCTCCCCTGCTCTGCCCCAGGATGACCTGTAGGGCAAAATAGGCCAACCAAGCTCTCTCCCCACCCCCCACCCCCCAGGTATCCAGTAGCTGTGACTATGTGTTTGTTAGCGGAAAGGAATCCCGCGGATCCATGAACGCCAGGGTCACCTTCCGCTACGACGTCCTCAACGCCCCCCTGGAAATGACTGTCTGGGTACCCAAGCTGCCCCTGCACATCGAGCTCTCGGATGCCCGCCTTAGCCAAGTGAAGGGCTGGAGGGTTCCTATCCTTCCCGACCGAAGGTATGGCACCCCCCCTCCCCGCCCGACACACCATGGATGTTGGGAAGATTCATCTGCATGTGTGTGTTATGACCCTCGGTGTACACAGACTGCAGGTCAATTATGCAATCAACAAACTTTTATGGAGCAGCTACTGTGTGCCAGGCCTTGATGGGGGGAGGGGGGTCAGTGTGGCCAGAGCCTGACCCAGCGAGCTCTGGGTCCATCAGGGAAGCCATCATATATATGCTGCTGAGCAGTGGATGGAGGAAGCCCCGAGTGCAGAGAATCAAGTGGCACAAAGGAAAAAGCCACCTCTTCCTCCAGGAGAAATCAAAGCAGGCTTCCTGGAAGAGGTGACTCTGGAGCTAAGTTTTAAAGGATACGTGAAAAAGGAGTTGGCCCAGTAGCAGTCAAGGGGCAGACAGGATGGAGTAGAAACACCAACACAGGCATACCCACAACTATACATGCGTGCCCCAGCCTGGGCACACTAGGGACACACTTATGAGTACATCAGCCAGGTACACAGTGACTCACACTAGGCCCCCTCACTGGGATCCAGGCTCACACACCTGGATGTGTGCCCATCTGTGGGGCAGGCCCGTGGGTACTCAGCATGCTCACTCACCCACTCATCGCTGCTGGAGAGAAAGGCCAGCAGAGAAGAGAAGAGAGGCAGAATGGCAGGCAGCTAAGCACGGGAGGGGTGAGGCTGGGGAGAGAAGCAGGTGGCACAGTGAGAATTGGGCTCAGCTCAATTCTGCAGAGATTTGGAAAAGCAAGGCGTCGTAGACCAGAGCCTCTCAAACTTGCACGTGGATTACCTGAGGACGGTGTTAAAATGCAGACTCTGATTCTGTGAGCCTGGGACGGGGCTTGTAAGTCTGCATTTCAGGCCAGCTCCTGGGTGATGCTGAAGCTGCTTTGAGTAGTGAGGACCCTAACCCGACAAAGTTTGAACACTGGCCACCTGGGTCTCATAACTAGTTAGCATGCCAGACTCTCATTCATTATCAGAATTAACCAGAATTCTGGAGCCAGATGGCCTGGATTGAAATCCTGACTGCCATTTGCTAACTGGGCAACCTGAGGCTACTGTGCCTCAGTTTCCTCATCTCTGAAATGGGCACATTAACACTTAACTCAGAGGACTGCTGTGAGGATTAAATTAGTTAACATAAAGAACCCTCTATGTGAATGAATTTTCCAGTGGTTTGATCTTTGTGAAGCACTAGCCACACCCTCCTCTCACTCCAAAGCCCGCTTTCCTGGGTGAACCTCCTGATTTTCACATTTTTTGGCAATCTGGAGAGTTTGAGAATTTCCCCAATTGTCAAGTACCGGGTTCCCTTTTGCTTGCCAGTTCCTCCCTCCATTTATCCCTCTCCTCTTGCATTTCACTGTGAGCAGTCACAGGAAGCCAGGACACACCTCCCACACGCCGCTTGGAAATCTCATCAGCTAAACATCCAAATTCTGCCTGCCACACAGCTGTAGGTAGGACACGAGGCAGCTAAGCCCGCTGGCACTCGAGCAAGGATCGCCTTTGCTCCAATTCAGAGCTGAGCCCAGGCCCCAGCACGTGCTTAGTGCTGAGAAAGAGGCAGTATTTGCTGATATTTGATGCCAACTAGTCACAGGTGTGGATTCAGCCAAGCAGGGGTGGAGCGGGTCCTGGGGTGGATGGGGAGGATCAAGAAGTTACCCATCTAGGAAAGCAAAGCCTGAGACTCTGGGCTTCAAGCTTGGCAGAGACAGAAGGGATGAGCCCAGGCTTCCACCCATGGGAGCTGGGGAGGGGCCGGCAGGGCAACGGAGAGAGTGGGACCTGTGCGGGTCCAAGCCAGGTGGGGAGCCCTGACCTCCGGCCCCACCCACCCAGGTCAGCCCGGGAGAGCGAGGATGAGGACGAGGAGGAGGAGCGGCCCCAGAGCGCGAGCCGCGGCTGCGCCTTGCAGTACCAGCACGCCACCCTGCAGGTCTTCACCCAGTTCCACACGACGTCATCGGAGGGCACCGACCAGGTGGTCACCATGCTGGGCCCCGACTGGCTGGTGGAGGTCACCGACCTGGTCAGCGACTTCATGCGGGTGGGTGACCCCCGAGTGGCACGCATGGTGGACAGCAGCACGCTGGCTGGGCTGGAGCCGGGCATCACTCCCTTCAAGGTACGCATGGGCTGGGGAGTGCACCATGATACAGACATCCCCAAGACAGGGTTTCTGGGGCCTCAGCCTCAGGGAGTAACCCCAGGCGGCCCCCGAAACACACTTGCTTCCCCACCTGCCCTTTCGCTGGAAATTCCATCATCGAAGGTCAAGGTCAACTTCACCTTGGCGAAGGTTCTCTCTCCCAGACTCATCAACCTCGCATGGCTCAATGTGGTCCCTGAGAGTCGATGGGGATGAGGAGGGGGTGGGAGTGAGGGGGAGGGCTCAGCCAACCCAGAGGCCAGGAAAGGAAATTGTGGAGACCTAGGAACTCAACTTTGACCTTCCTCCTTGATAACGGTGCCTGGGCAGATATCATCCACCTAAAGGATTATAAATAGTGATCCATGGGCTGAAATATGCTTATAGACATCTTTGGTTTAAAAACCGATGGATCCACCATTTAAAAATTGGGAGATTCCCTCCCCCTTTTTTTTAATGTAAATTTCTGATTTTAGAAAGTATGAATCTGGCCACATTGAGTCTGCATTCTGACCTGACAGTCATCAACTGGAGTCAGTACTGAGGCCTTTTTGACATGGGCACGAATTCTCCCATTTGCCCCAGTCCCCACCACTCCCTTTTGTCTCCCTGACATCAAGGCTGACCACTAATTGCTATTTACCACTGTGGGGGTCGGGGGAAGGGCTGTGGTTTTCTTTAAAACTCAACTACCCCTCTCATCTGTGCTCCTGTGAGCCCTTGACCCTCACTGCCTCTAGACTCTCCTCCTGGTTGCGGATCCCTCCCTGGTTGGGGACCTGGGGGGCCGTCCTGCTTTCTTGGCTCTCACCCACTCTCACCCCACTCTGCTGCAGGTGGTGTCCCCCCTGACGGAGTCCGTGCTCGGGGAGACGCTGCTGACGGTGACGGAGGAGAAGGTCAGCATCACACAGCTGCAGGCCCAGGTGGTGGCCAGCCTCGCCCTCTCCCTGCGACCTAGCCCTGGGAGCAGCCACACCATCCTGGCCACCGCCGCCGCCCAGCAGACCCTCAGCTTCCTCAAGCAGGTAACTGGATGCCCAACTGGCCAGCCTGGGGGCTTGGAGTGTGGAAGGAGAACCTGCAGGTTCTGACTGCGGGTCCCCCCAGATTGGGGCTCTGATAATGGAAGATCCGTTTACTCTTCATGCCCCGCAAGCCTGCCCCACCCCATCGCCCTGCCATCTGCACAGGAGTCTGGCCAAGGTCTCGCTTCCTGCACCTGCTGCCCTGAGGCGTTCCAGCGGAGGGTTCCCTCCTGGATTCTCAGAAGGCCCATTAACCTTTCCTCCACCCCCAGGAATTACCCTCACCCATCTCTGGACCCCCACCCCCACCAACTACAGCTGCCCCGCCCCACAGATATACCAGGACACTGGCTGTGGTCTAAGGTGACAAGTTACATGTGGGGACACAGGGAGGGCAAAGGTGGGTACTGAGCACCAAGCCAGAAGTCAGGACTCAGGACTTCTCAGCTTCAACTTGCTTTGTGACCCCAGGCCAGTGGCTTGTCTCTGGGCCCTGCTTCTCCATCCACAAGGAGGTCAGTTCTCAGGAGGTGTAACACACAGAGGACAAGGCTGAAGTTGAGTATATTGTGTTCTCGGTGTCCACGTGTCTGCTGGGGGTGATCCCAAAGCCAGGCATGGAGATGGGGTGTGGCTCCTAGAGCAGGAAGAAGGATTCAAGTTAGACCCAAGGTGGGATTTACCATCAGCTCAACCAGGGGAGAAGGATGAAGAGGGCGAGGATATCCTCGGGAAGGTATGAGTCTATAAACGTCTATGTACCCTCTCCACCACCTCCAGAGGAGAATTCCCATGCAAATAATGGTTCCAAGCACTGGTCACCCGCCAGGTTCTGTTTCAGCACTGGGAATACAGCAAGGAGCCAGAGCACCCAGGCCCCACCCTCAGGGAGCTCAGGATCTAGCAGGGAAGCCAGCCCTAAGAGTTCTCTGACTCCTGTCCTCTCCTGCTCCTCCACCTCCAGGAAGCCCTCCTGAGCCTCTGGCTCTCCTACAGCGATGGCACCACGGCCCCACTCTCCCTCTACAGCCCCCGGGACTACGGGCTGCTGGTGAGCAGTCTGGACGAGCGAGTGGCCACGGTGACCCAGGACCGGGCCTTTCCGCTGGTGGTGGCCGAAGCCGAGGGGGCCGGAGAGCTGCTCCGCGTGGAGCTCACCATCGCCGAGAGCTGCCAGAAGACCAAGCGAAAGAGTGTGCTGGCCACGACCCCCGTGGGCCTGCGGGTGCACTTTGGGCGGGACGAGGAGGACCCCACATACGACTACCCAGGCCCCAGCCAGCCAGGGCCTGGCGGGGGCGAGGACGAGGCCCGGGGAGCTGGCCCGCCGGGCACGGCGGGACCCCGACCTGAGGCCGCGGGCCCTGGCACTGCCAGCCCGGCTGTGCCACCCACGGAAGACTTCCTGCCGCTGCCCACCGGCTTCCTGCAGATGCCCCGGGGGCTGACGGACCTGGAGATCGGCATGTACGCGCTGCTGGGCGTCTTCTGCCTGGCCATCCTCGTCTTCCTCATCAACTGCATCGTCTTCGTGCTGCGCTACCGGCACAAGCGCATCCCGCCGGAGGGCCAGACCAGCATGGACCACTCTCACCATTGGGTGTTCCTGGGCAACGGGCAGCCGCTGCGGGTGCAGGGGGAGCTGTCGCCGCCCGCCAGCAACCCGATGGAGACCGTGCCCGCCTGCTGCCACGGTGACCACCACAGCAGCGGCAGCTTGCAGACCAGCGTCCAGAGTCAGGTGCACGGGCGGGGCGACGGCTCCTCGGGCGGCTCGGCCCGGGACCAGGCCGAGGACCCCGCCAGCTCGCCCACCTCCAAGCGCAAGCGGGTCAAGTTCACCACCTTCACCACGCTGCCCTCGGAGGAGCTGGCCTATGACTCGGTCCCCGCCGGCGAAGAGGATGAGGAAGACGAAGAGGACCTGGGATGGGGCTGCCCGGATGTGACGGGCACCACAAGGCCCGCCCCGCCCCCTGACCTGCACAATTACATGCGCAGAATCAAAGAGATTGCGTAGAGGTGCCGTCCCGACTCCCCGCACCCCACCAGGGCAGGGTGGGCTCTGTGTGATTCACAGCCGGGACCCTGCTCACATGTGATGTGGGCCGGCGCGAGCGAGTGGATTTTATAGCCTGGCCCCTGCAGCTTTGCTCCTCCGGGGTGAGGATGGCCGCCCCGCCTCACGGTGGCTCTTCTTCCCCGCCTCCCCTACCCCTTCTCTGCCCCCAAAGGTGGAGGAGCCTTCTTCCTGGAGCTGGCTAAGAGGAAAGCAATCCCAGCCCTCCTTCTCCCCTTTCCAACCCTCCTCCATCTTAGATAACCCCCCTGCCCCCAGTGGGGGGCACGGAAGTCAAGTTTGGGCCGAAAGGGCCCCGCCTCCCCATCTCCTGCTTCCCCCATTCAGGGGAAGGGGTTCTGGGGGGAGCCTTGTGTTACAAGCTGCACAAAAACTTTTCTCAAACCACTATTCAGGGATTTCTGTCCTGCAGGGTGGGGAGGCAGCGGCTGCCTGCCCTGCCGAGGATCTTGCTGTGGACAAAACATTTGGGGAGCGGGGGCAGGGAATGTTTGTAGCATCTGCTAGCTTCCGGATGCCCCCTCAAGTCCCTTCCTAGGATCTGGGAGCTGACTCTATAGAGCAGTCTGGGGTCAAGCCAGGCCCCTCTCTGAGATCTCAGGACTCCATCCTCTGCCCCCAAGGGCTGTGGGCAGGCCCTCAGGGGGAGGAGTCCTGGTCCACCCCAGAGCACTGTGGTCTGGGCGCCCAGGAGTCCTGGGTGCCTCCCGCCCACCCCTCAGCAAGATCAACACTGCGCCTTAGCCGCTCTCCCGCTCCGCCCACCCCTCCTTCCTCTCTGCAGTGGTGGCCACCCCCTCCCCACAGGGCAGCCTCCCGTGGGAGGGGGCAAGGGCACCAGGCAACTGCTGGAAAGGACTGTGGGATGAGCAAGGCAGAGGAAGCCGCGGCTCCCTGACCCCCTCCCACGGCCGCCCTTCTCTCGGGTTCTACCCACCACTGTGTCAGATTTTTCTTAAATAAACGGAGGCAACAAGACTCGGGGTGGGGCAACAGCTCCCGGAGAACAGACAGCACGTGGTGGCTGGCTCTGTGTCCCTTCCTTGAGGTGCAGGTGCGTGCACACGTACACGTGTACACACACACGGAGGTCACACTAAATGACGTGAGGTGGAAACACGGCTGAGCCGCCTGGGGTTCTGTGCCTCCTTCTCCTACATCCGGGTCCCTGTAAACCCCCTGGTGCAGGAGGGATGCTCACACGGGGATGGAAGACTCTTAGACCCAGAAGTGTGCCCTTATAAAGAGATGCCTCCTCTCGGAGAGGGATAGGGGGACAGAAAAATAAGGAGAGAGGTGAGAGGGCTGTGTGCACAGCTGAGCTCACTCCAGCTTCCTCCTCTGCCTTCAGTCCACCTTCCAGAGGGTGACCCTCCTTGTCACCATCAACCTCTCCCAGGGCAGCCTCTCTTCTCCAGGGATTGATGGGGACAATTGGGGGGTCTCCTGTCAGAAAACCACATGGGAGAGCAATGGCTGTTGAGAGAGCAATGGCTGTTGGGTGAGCCCCTCCGCAGCTACTCATGGCCTCCCTTGGCCCTGTGAGACCTCTCTCCAGTGCAGGCCGCAGCCCTGGGGACCACCAGAAGCCTAGGGGGAGCAAGAGCCCAGCCAAGGTGCCCTGGCCAGCCTTCAGCACCCTGAACAGGTGGCTCCAGCTGGTTGCATCTGTCCCAAAAGGGATCAGGGGCCGGACGAGTGCTGTGTTTGCAACTGCCCCAAACGGCTATTGCCCACGACCAAAGGAAGACAGCTGTCCAGGATCCTCTGCTCAACCGACAGGGGCAGCCCTGGGGTTGGGGTGAGGACTGGATGAGATCATGTCTGTAAAGTGCTGTGCACGGTGCCCAGCAGCAGGCAAAGCTGGCACAGATCCTAGCAAGCAGAGATGCTCAGTAAACGCAGACTGCAACATTCAGGTCTTCGTGCTCAGGTAATATGTGAGCCTGAAAGAAGGCTAGCTCTGCCCCGGATGTGCTGGCAACAAAGAACAGGTGTGGCTCAGTGGCAGGGAAGCTGGGAGCTGCCAGAAAGCCACTTAGGGCAGAACCATAGGTGGGCTTGGCATGAGGGTGCTCCTGGAATGTCCAGGACATCAGGTACCTGCTGTTCCAATGTGCCCTGATGGTGGCCTCCTAGAGGGTCCTAGAGGAGCGGGGAGGGGGGCTCTCTGTCAGTTTCTTTCACCCCATGGTGCCCAGAATTGGCAAGTGCTCAACAAATATTTGGTAACTAAAGTCCAGACGCAAGCTATGAATGGCTTTCCATTTCAATGGCTTCCCATTTTTGTCTCCGTTAATCCCCATCCACTCTGCCACCGCACCACTTATCCATGCAAAGTTTCAGGGAGAAACAAGGAGGACATAGGTGTGCATCAAGGGAGGGTGACCATCTCAGCTGGGGTGTGTCCGCATGGGAGGTGCTGGTGTGGAATCTGGAATGAGGGTCCAATTCGTTTATTCAACACATCAAGTGCCTGCTGTGTGTTGGGCCCTGCCAGGGAGAGAGGAGGCAAAACCGTGGGCTTGTCCCCAAGGAGCTTCAGCCCCACAGGGACGATGGCCATGTCATCTGACCACGGTCGCCTGGGGTGATTGATAGAGCTTTGCCCTGGGTTGGAGGGATGAAAAGAAGGGAGGGCCAGACATACTCAAACTTAGTTTGTTGAGAACAAGGCCAGGGGCTTTCCTGGAAGGGAGAGCAGGGGGTGTGGGGGTCCAGAGGCTGCATATTTGACACCCCAGGGGCATTGTTTCTTTTTTTTTTCTTTGCTGCCTCGTCTCTGTACGTGCTTTCCCTGTGCCTGGACCATGGGTCTCTGGTGATGGAGAAACACACAAAACGTATATACCAAGGAGTGGAGGCCAACAGGTTCAAAATGGACTGGGGAGTCAGGCGTAGGCTTGAGGTTCTGGTCATTTCCCTCTCGCTGCGTGAAAGGAAGGGCTAGGCGGGGTGGCAAGGGGACCAGTTAGGAGGAGGCTACAGCAGAAAAGCAGGGGCAGCAGAGAGCCAGTGGGCACCGTGGCACTCACTGCAGAATTTGCCAGCTGCATCACCCCACATGAGGATGAAGAGATGAGCCGTGAGATACTACTAACACCGAGATCTCCTTCCTAAGGGAGCCTCAGAGAACTGGCCGCTCCAGGGACGACCGTGAAAGTGATGTCGTGGTATTTGTCAGCATCCATGCTTTCACAAACAGGGAAAGAGGACCCAGAGACGGGGAGCGCTCAGGCGACAGTCACACAGCCACCCTAGCAGCAGAGCCCGAGCCCTGCCTGCCACCCTGGCTTGTCATTTGGGTTCCTTTCTCTTCATTCTTCACCCCCTTATTCTAAGGCAAGGACCCAGAGAAGCAATTGCTGGAAACGGCGAGTCCTGACCCACATAGGGATCAAGAGGCAGGAAGCTTGGAGGAAACGAGGCGGGACGTTAAGTTAACAGCCCCTCTGGAATGGCCTGGGCGCTGAACTCTGTTTTAAAAATTTGTCTTCAACCCCAAAAACGAATCAAGGGAGCTTGTAAAGAACAGTTATTGACAAGAGAGCTGCTCAGGGAGCACCGGGGAACCCAGCCCATGAATCAGCTTAGTGGCCAAATGAGATTTCTCAGGCAGCCAACAGCCCGGGGCGGGTGAGGGCAGAGCCAGGGTGCAGAAAAAAATCCTGAGCTCTCCCCACTCCCCCACGCGTCAGTGCTCCCTGTCACCGCCTGCACACTGGGACGCACCTCCAAGCCTGTCTTCACTAAATATTAAGCTCCTACCGTGTGCTGGGTACTATGCCCCCCTTAAGAGAAGGGGGAGAGACTTGGAGCCAAACTGAGACCATAGGAAATACAATATAGGGGCCAGAAAAAGAAATTCTCATCTAAACAGATGAAACTTGCTCAGACAAGTGAGAAGGACCCCTGGGGTCTGACAGTGCATTTGCTGTGTGACTTTCAAGAACACGACCAGCTCTGGGCCCTCGTTTCTCCAGCTGTGCAAACATGGAAACTGCCACTATATACCAGGCAATATCCACTGATCTTTCCTCAGGGGCTCAACACCTGTATTAAGCAAAGGTCCAGGGAGACAAACTCCTAACTCCTATTTTCTAGGGGAGGAGAGGGGCACACAGAGAGGGCAAGTGACTTTCCCAAGGCCTCCAGCTTAGAAGTAGGTTGGCAGGCAGCTCCAAACCTACTGTCTTTCTGCTACAACCTGAAGCAGCTGATGATATTAACAATTGAAGGGGAGATGACGCTGGAGAGTTTTGGAGGTGGAAAGGGCCTCCAAAAGGTGGAGGGTGGAGGGCCTTGTAAGGATTTGATGTGCTCGGTGATGGAAGCAGGTGGTGCCAGTGGTAACGAACCTACCAGTCAATGCAGGTGACGTAAGAAATGGGGGTTCATTTCCCTGGGTCGGGAAGACTCCTGGAAGAGGAAATGGCAACCCACTCCAGTATTCCTGCCTGGAGAATCCCATTGACAGAGGAGCCTGGTGGGCTACCATCCATGAGGTCACAAAGAGTCAGACACGACTGAAGTGACAACATGTGATGGGAGCAAGGCTGTGGGACTCCCGTTTAAGGTATAAATTGTGGATACTGCTGGGGGGCAGATGGAACATGCTGAGGACTATGCTTCCTCTCCTATTGTTAGAGGGGACACACTTCTCCCCTACTAGGAGCTCCACCCCCAGCTAACCATCACAACAGACCACCATCCAACCCTCTCTTGGTCACCCTAGGAGCAGAGAGCCAGTGGAGCTTTCCGGAGCAAGATGCTGAGCTGGGCTTGTAGGAGAGCGTGTCCCACAGACAAGGAAGTGGGTGTGAGTTGTACCTGCCCTTTCCCTTGGGGAACTGGCAGTCCCTTCAGCCTGCAGAGAGTAAGCAAGAGACATTGGGACGTTGAGGCCAACCCTCGTGTTCCCACCCTGGGCATGGTAGCACAGTGGATGTTTATTAAGCCCTTGTCATGGATCCATTGGCGTGCCAAGCACAGAGGAAGCAAAAGGATTAAATAGCGATCACTAACATTTCCTGAGCGCTTACTCCATTCGTTGTTGTTTTTGTTGTTCAGTCACTCATTCTTATCCAACTCTTGGCAACCCCATGGACTGCAGGACTCCAGACTTCCCCGTCTTCACTGTTGCCTGGAGTTTGCTCAAACCCATGTCCACTGAGTCTGTGATGCCATGCAGACATCTTGTCCTCTGTCATCCCTTTCTCCTCCTGCCTTTCCCAGCATCGGGGTCCTTTCTAATGAGTCAGCCTTTCGCATCAGGTGGCCAAATTATTGGAGCTCCACGCTGACCACTTTATAGTCACCATTCCATTGACTCTACGCAATATCCAACTAAGGTAGGTGGTATCATTATGCCCATTTTATAGATGACAAAACTGAGCCCCAGAAGTTCTATGACTTGTCTCACGCCACACAGCAAACAAATAGCAGCAGAAAGATTCAAACCTAGGTTACACTGGTTCAAGCTTCCCGTCTTTCCTCTGCCCCACACTGCCCTCCTCCATGGGGACCAGGAGCTCAGAGAATCATTCCGATTCAGTGTGTCAAGAGCCCGAGGCCGGGAGTCCAGCAGTCTGGTGGGAGTTCTCTCTCTGCTCTTGACTGGTCATGTGGCCATGAGTCTGGCACCACCCGTGTCTGGGACAAGCCAGGACCTCAACTAGAATCCAGAGCCAGATGGTCCCTCCAGTGCCTTCCGTCGTGATGGTCCTCAGATCTGGAGGTGTGAAGCCTGGAGCACCTACCAGCCCTGCCAGTTCGCACCTTCTCCTCCACCCTCTTAGAGAGGTGCTAGGGGCAGGAGGTGGGGCAACAGCTTTGATGTCCTCAGCGGCTCTCCGAGCTTTGCTGTCTCTGCCATCCTCTGCTTGATGCTGCCACTGGCAGTTGCTTCTGTAGGCTTGGGATTTGCCAGATTGTGGGTGAGGGGGTCCATAGGGATGGAGCTTGGGGGGAAGGGAATGATAACTATCCCTGTGTATGCCAGAGAAGCAGTGAGTCTTGGAGCTAAGACAGAGCTTAAGCATTCAAGTTCTCAGTCCCCTGCCCACAGGGAGCTCTCAGTCTGATGGAAGGGCCGCATAGTTTGTTCCATGGGAGATCCCCGTCTGATGGAAGAGGAACAGGCCCTGAGCTATAACAGCTGCCAGTCTGAGAGGAGAGACTGACACACTTGAAGAAATGCCATCAAGCACTCAGCAAAATATAGGAACACGTGCAAATAAGTGCAAAGTAACCTACACATACACTTAGCCCACAGAGCAGAAGTAAAGTGCACGTGCAAGCTGGGAAATTTTATCCAAAAACGCAGCCTGGACAAGGCTGTAGGCGGCATTGAGGGAAGACATTAGGAGGGGTCTACCAGATGGCTGGGAAGTCAGAAACAGACATTTGGGGATGAGGAGGTGGGATGGATTTACTCTGGTAGCTGGGGGATGTGGTCTGCAGGGGCCTGGCTGAGAGGCGTGCTCAGGGGAAGTGAGGAAGGGACTCTCCCACGGGTGACCCTGGAGAAGCCCTGTGCTGCTGAGCTGCTTGGGTCCCAGTCCCCTGCATGCCCCCACCACTTGCAGGGTGACTTTGCATGAGTCTCTGGCCCTCTGCTGTGAGATGAAGGGTCTGGACTAGATTCTGACTGAGGTCTGTCCCTGGACTGACCCTCTGTGCCCTTGTCTGGAGCCCAACTGTGAACCCATCTGTCAAGTGGATTCAAACACAGGACTGACGGTGCCTGCCAGCCCCTCCCTGGGGTGCAAAGGGGTCCTCAGGCCCCTGTCCCATGGGGCAGGCTGCCGTGGGGACCCCAGAAGATTGAGGCTGGAAAGACTTGAGCCCCAGGTCTGCTGCCTTCTTCCTGTGCACACTCAGGCAGCCCCCCGCCCCGCTCTGTTTGGGTTTCATGGAGGTACCCTCTCCCTCCTAACCTTCTACAGTTCTAGAATGACTTTCCTCCTCCTCCATTGCAACAGCTCCCAACAGACCTCCTACAACTTGTGCTGTGGCAGGATCTCTGGGGTTGCTTCCTGTAGCTTCTCCTATTAGGAGGGGTCCTGCCAGTTAGGAGAGTTGACTGGGAGCGAAGGTAAAGTGAGCAGTGTCCTGAGGAGAGTGGACCCCCATGCTTCCATTCTTTAGTGAAGCTAGCAGCTGAGCCCTGGTCCTGAAATGGACTCCACCTGCAGACCCTCAGCCCAGACAGATCAGGGACAAGGGAGGCTGGGGGGATACCGATAGTGGGAGGGAGCAAGGGAAAGGTCCGGCATGCCTTCCCCTCTCTGCCCCTTCTGATTTATTCTTTACTGCCACCTCGACACCAGTCCACCCCTCCAAGGGGCAGAGTGGAGCCCAGCCCTCGCCTGATGAGATGCAATTCATGAGCATCGACAGAAGCTGAGATGCTGTTCCAGGGTCTCCTCCCTCACACGCACTCGCCCACAGGGTCCTCCTTCCGCAGTCTATTCCCCACCCTATCTGGGCTCCATTCCAGATTTCAGATCCCCTGTGAGATGGCTCTCTATCAAGGGAAACGGCGGGCCCAGCAGAGGGAAGCTGGACCATGGTTAGCGGACCAGGCAGGGACCACATCTCCCAGGGAGGGAAGAGAAGGGCAGGAGGGGGAGGAAAGGAAAGGACATTCCAGCAGCTACAGTGTCTCGAGGAAATCTCCAGAGATGCCAGAGCCACAGGCGACCCTCTGCCCCAGCAAACCTGCTCCAGGAACAGACACGACAAAGCACCAGATGCATCCAGCGGTTAAAGTGCTGCCTTTGTTAGAGGAGGAGGAACTCTTGTGGGCGGGGCACTTAGAGCACGCGTGCACACCCGCCTTGTCCGCACACACAGCACGCATCACAAATGCAAACTCTCTGAGCATCCCGACTCATTCGCACGCCCTTCAACCGCACAGATGGGAGCATGCCCCTTACACATTCACACACACACACACACACACACACACACACACAGCGCATGCACACTGGCAGCTGGAGCCCATAGCTCCAGTGCAGTGGCTACTGGAGGCGTGCTTGACCGCACGAAGGGGCAGAGCCCGCAGAGCCCCTTTACCCTGCCAGGAGGGAAGGCAGAGACCGCAGGAGTGGGGGCCAGATCCAAAGCTGTGAGTCAAGGATGGATGGGTGGACCCAATAAAGGGAGGCTGGAATAAAGACAGACAGCACTCTAGGTTCCAGTGTACCCACGGGGTGTCTGAAGATAGGGGTGGCTGCCCATCCTGTAAATAACCTACAGGGGCAGTTGTTTGTTTGTGTGAGAGTTTGTCAGAGAGAGGGATCAGGGGTATGTTTACCCTATACTTGAAACAATAACCAAATAATCTCACAGCATTCAGAAGAATACTTACATACAAGCCATCACTGAGTTAATTACAAAGTTTCTTATCTGTTCATTAAAGCAGACTGGAGGGCCTTCTATTTGGAAACACTTTGCAGTTAAAGGGACTATGTTATTAACCCTAACGAAATGATTTATTTGGGGATCATGCCTGGTGAGGTAGAACCAGAAGCCTTCACACAGAGGGTGTGCCCTGGAGCCTGGGTTGACATTCTTGGCGTAGAAGCCAAGAAGACTTCTGGGAGGAAAACACCAGATGGAGATCCTGGAGAGATTATGAAAACACCTTTGGATGGAGTGAACCCTGCAGAGGCTGGCTGGGAGAAAAGGGCACCCTGGGTGAGCTTGGGAGTCACCTTGGCCAATCTGATCCAGCTTGGCAGGCAGTCGAATTGACTCTTCCCTGATTCAGTTCCCCGTCTATGAGGTGGTCTAATGAGATTCTGTCTCAGGCTGGTGTCCACTACCAGGAGCGTCTCCCTTGCACTGTGGAAATGGAATCCACAATCACTAGGCAGGCATGACAGGAGCTGTATTCAAAGACTGGATTGGAAGAACCCTACCCCGGGCTGCTCAGGCTCACCCCTACCTGTGACTCAGTCTCCTGTGAGAAAAGGTTCTACGGTCTCTCCGGGATGGTTTCCCCCTGGGAGGGAGGAGCCGGGGTGAGGATGGAGGTATGAGGACGAACAGAGTCCAACTGGCCAAACGGAAAGGATATCAGGAAGGTCAGAACTTTCTCCAGAAGCAACACAAGGAGGACTTGTGTTGGCAACAGAGGAAACCCAGAACCGAGCAAAGATTCAGAAGCAACAGAGGGTCCTGGGGATTTTTGGAAACTCACAAGACTTCTCCCCATGAGCTCTTGAGCAAACTGGCAAGGCAGGCATGATGTGCCTCAGTGGAAACTTGTAGAGCGGTCCAAGAAGATTGGGCTTTGGATCTTGCAGGACTTCCCTGAAGGTCCAGTGGCTAAGACTCCACACTCCCAGTGCAGGGGGCCCAGGTTCAATCCCTGGTCAGGGAACTAGATCCCACTTGCCGTAACCAAAGTTTCCATGAGCAGCACCTAAAAGTTCCCTCGCAGTGCAACTAAGATCCGGTGCAGCCAAATAAATAAGAATAAATAATAAAAAAATTTTTAAGAAAAGAAGATGAGAGTTTGGAAAGATGGTTATGATGCAGACAGGTGAGGATGGACTGGGGCCCGATGAGAGACGGAGCTATGCTAAGTGTTAACTGAAGCCAAGAATGGAAATGCTTTCCCAAATGGCTCTCTTGATGTTTCAAATCCTTCCTTTCAATGATTTATTCCTCCAGATTCCCTGGGTTCAATCCCTGGGTTGGGAAGATCCCCTGGAGAATAGAAAGGCTATCCACTCCAGTATTCTGGCCTGGAGAACTGCATAGACTGTGTAGACTCCATAGACTCCATGGGGTCGCAAAGAGTCAGACACGTCGGAACGACTTTCACTTTCACTAGATTCCCTAAGGTCCATGCTCCCAAGAGTCTCTGTGCCCTGGCATCACCACATCATCTAGTAAGGAGAAAGGACTCAGGAGTTAACAGGGTAGGTTTGAATCTTGGTTCAGCCATTTGCTTCCTACACTTGTTTCCTAATCTGTAAAATGGGGCTGAAGTTAGCTTCTTAACAAGGTTCACGGGAGGGTTGATGCTCTTTTCTGTACCATAGAAGTCACATAATAAGTGCTCAACAGATGGGTGAGTATTAGTATCATGTCTTTAAAGCCCCAGCACATGACCAACTACCAGCACCGGAAGGAATCCATTCCAGTTTTGGAAGAAAGCTGGACCTAGAACCATGGGTCGATTCACCCAAATTCCTAGAGCTTCATCGATTCATCCGGGTCTCCTGACCCCTCTCCCACCTTCTCAGCTGTCCCCTCCTGGGCGGACTTGACCTCCAGGCGGTTCAGTGCCATGACTGCCCCTCCTCATGCTTTCAGACTGTGTCCGGTTATCAAGTCTGAACCCAACGCCTTCTCGTCGCCTCTCTCCCGATCACCACCCATCTTGTGTCATGGAGCGTCTGCTGCGAAGCGCAGTCGGAACCAAGGCCGGGGGTGCTGCCTCCGGGGCTGCGCCACCTGGTCGAGCGGGTGGATGATCTGCAGTGGGGGAGGGAAGGCAGAGGAAGGGCAGCGCTGGGGAAGGAGGGATGCGAAATGTTCACCTCGTCTCACGGTCTCCCCCGGGCTCAGAGCCGGGTTGAGGGATGGGCCTGTGCTCTGTCAGCAGCCCCGGCCCACGATGGATGTGGAACCTGGTAGGATGGTGTCGGCAGCACTTGGTGAGATTCATTTCCCTGCTGCGAGGGGAGAAAAATGCGGCCTCTGTGTCATCCATCGCTCTGCCGCGAAGTGGTAAACAGGCGCACTCTCGGAGAGCAGCCTGGAGCTGAGCCCAGCTCAGCAGGCTTCCCGCAGGGGCTGGGAGGCTGGGGGGAAGCACTGGGATTCGTTTCCTTGGGTGCCCAAGGCTGGGAGGACTCCTGGGTGCAGACCTACTGGGTGGAATCTTCTGTGGAGTCACACGGCACCTTCAAAAACCAAAAGTTACCAAGTGAGATGGACCATAAATTCTGCTTCATAATTGTTCTCACTTCTGTGATGGATCCAAGGGGGCAATGGCTGGGCACCCCCCCCACACACACCATGTTCCTGAAGCCCTGCCTTCGTTCAAGCAGTCTCCTGCCTTGGGCTGCTCCTCAGTCCACGTCACTCTGGGGAGCCTACTCATAAACCAGCACACATGTCACCTCCTCCAAGGGGCCTTCCCAGATCCTCCCAGCCTTTATTTCCCAGAACTCAGAGGTTCTCTACTAAAGTAGGCTTCTAGGTAGCTGAATAACTTGTATCTACCTCCACCCCACAGGCACATCTTTTCTGAGCCTTGTTCCTCCCAGCTTCCCCTGTAGTGCGTTACCCACATTCTAGGGCAATCAAGGTCTCGGCTGGAACACTCAGAAAACCAAAGTTCCCCATTTCCCTTGGAGATGAGAGGCCACCCCCTGGCATGTTCTGTCAAAGGCTCAATGTCAAGTACATTGTGCTTCCAGGAAAACACGTGGACACTTTGAGTGGGGTCGACACTGCCTTCTCCCGGCCTGCCCCTTCCCTGCTCCACTCCTCCCCTAACCCTGCCCCATCATTTCTTCCAACACCAACCTTCTTGCTGAGCCCTTGTCTGTTCTCAGCAGCAAAGTGCTTTCACGTCCACACTGCTGTCTCCGAACCTCACTTGCTAAGAAGGGCAGCAACTATGATTATTTCATTGAACAGATGGGGTCCAAATGTCCTATCTCATGTAATAGATGGGAAAATTGAGACCGACATAAACACAAGTCTGGTCCAGGGCGACACAAAGTCAGAGCAGGGACTGGGGCTGGATTGATTCTGAACTTGCAGAAGTGATTCCATTCTGCGTTTTTAAAGCTCCCAGCCCCGGAGTGAGGCCCCTGTTGGCCCCTTTTGTCACCAGCAGGGACCAGGCTAACTCCAGTGTTCTTTCTATCTGATTTCCCAGCCCCTCCTTTACCCTAGGACCACCACGGCACCCTCCTCCCTGGCCTCTCCACCCAGCTCTCCCCACTGCAGACTTGGGTTTCAGAATCACCTCGAATCTGTATCTGATCTGCCCTCCACCCCTCTCCCTGCCCTAGGTGGGCGTTGTTTGCAGTGGAGAGAGGGGAGATAAGGCTCTGCCCCAGGTGAGAGGTCCTTGTAGGTGCTTCTGGTCTGTATCCTTGATCATCAGAGCTCCCCTCCCCACTGTTAGGACCCCCTGGGGAAGTGGGAGGGCAGCAGTTACACACACCAAGACTTTGTTTAAACCCCCTAGGCTTATCCCTACCTCTTGCCCTCCCCGGGCCTTCTGCGTGTGGATCACCAGGAGAAAGAGCATGCAGGAGGACTGGGAGACCTGGTTCTCTCATTCAGCACCCCTCTTTAGCCAGGCAGGCATTGGACGGTGGGGAGATGACCACCCAGCCGTGCACCCAGATCCACAGACCTGCCGCGTGGTATGAGACGAGCCCCTCCGCTCTCCATTTGTTAAGCAAGAGAGCTGGACCCATGAAATCTTAACCTGGGTCCACTGCCTGCCCTTCTCTACTTATACAAATTTTCACACACTACTCAGGGAGGGTGGAGGACCCCTAAGGACCCTCCACAGAGTCCCCTTTAAAACTCCAGGAAGGCTATGTCAGAAGCCCATGAAAGATGGTTCCTAAGGACCCCAGCTTCACTCTCTGAGACGCACTACTTCTGTGTGCCTGGGGAGCAGTCCCTTCCTGCCCCCAGGCCTCCAGTCCCAGGAAAGGGGAGCGGAGGGGGCGTTTCTCCCTCCTCTCTCACCGAGGGTGTTTGTAGAGACAGCAGAGCCATTATTCACCGAGCCAATCTCTCACTCCAACGCTGGCCCACCCCATCCTCCGAAGAACAAAATTAAAAGAGATCTGTCCTCAAGCTTCAATGGCTCATCCCTTTCTCGCTCAACAGTGAGGGGTTCCTGAGCCAGCAGCTCAAGGCAGGGATTGCCCGCTGAGAGCCTGGATGGGGGCTCTGTCTCCTTTGCCTTGGTCCTCCTGCTCCCAGCAGCCCTGCCCCTCCAACTCTCTCCTCCTGCCCTCCTTTCAGCCGAGGGACGTTTTAAATGAATTCCATTTAAAACTTCAGAAGCAATCCCTTTCCACATTTTTAAAGTCCACGGCCCCAGCATCAGGCTCTCATTCTCATCTGTTCACGCTTTCGTTCAACAAGTAGCTCAATTTGTCACCCCTTTGCTGAAGCCTCCCCATCCTCCAAGCTGAATTATGTGCCCTGCTTAGAACCATCAGAGGGAGCATTTGCTTGAGGCATCTGTCCTCAGAGTGAGGGCTCCAGCCACTGGCCCCTCTGCCTCTTCCTGGGGTGGGGGGTGAGTTACTTGAGGCGCCGAACCCTCTTCATTCTTCTTTTTAACCCCAACCATACCTGGAATGGAACACGTGTCAAGACAGCAGACCGCATCTCTTGATGGTGGGTCCACTTGTGCCCAGCACTGTGTAGCCACAAAGGGGCTGACCAAGAGCGATGTATCTAGCAGAAGTGACAGGTGCGAAATGAAACAACATGCCGCTGTGACCAGTGAGGCAACACAGATGGGCACCCCCACACCCACACTATGCCCTGTATCTATTTACCCTACATCTCTGGCCACACTGGCACACACTCAGCCCCCACCCCCACCCCCGCTCCCAGGCAGACAAGGTGCCCGGCTCAGCAAGATCTCTTGGCCGTCACCATCTCTGCCCAGGACACTGGGATCAGAAGACAGAGCTTAGTGCCAGATGCGCTCCTGGGAAGGAGAGTGGAGGATTGTGGGAAATTCCCTCATGGCTATTCTTACCAAGGCTGGGGAGGGACTGGCAGAAGGAAGGAAGGGGAGAGGACCATTCTCCCAGTCTGCTCAACCACTTGGTTACTTTGGTCTCACTGGTGAGAGAACGTTATCCCAAATGACATGGGGACATACTGCAGGACAACTGAAGCCCTAAGAACTGAACTTGGGGGTCTCCTTTGGGGACTCTCTTCTTTTAAGGGGCTTGCAACTACAGAAGTCTAGACCAAATCCCAATGGCACCCAAGGTCTCAATTCAGCAGGCCCCAAGGAGGGGAACCACTCAGACCCAGTCAAGACCCTGGTTGGCAAATGTCTTAAAGCAGCAGATAGCGAATATTCCAGGCTGTCAGGCTATACGGTCTGATCTCTGTTAAAACAGCTCCGATCTTTTAGCCCAAGAACAGCCATAGGCAATGCCTGAAGAAGTGGGCATGGTTGTGCAGCTATACAACCTTCTTTACAAAACCAGGCGGCTGTCTGCTGGAACTCTAATATCACACACACGCGTGCAAACACACACCTTAAAGAGCACCCGGGCCCCTCTTGTCACTCAGGATTGTTATGCTCAGTGCTGGTGTGACACAGCCCCTAACCCTAAACCCCTGCTCTCATAACACTGTTCAGGCTCCAGGGAAATGGGCATCTTCAGAACTTTTGCTCTGGGTTTGCAGAATCAGAGATGACAAAGTCAGAATGCTAAGAGGTTTTCTGGGGTCTGCTGCCGCCAGCCTCAGACTCCTCTGGGTGGAATGGAGAACACAGGGTACGTGAGAGCTGCAGAAGCCCTTCTGCAAGAAGATGAGTTAATTAGCTTTTCAAATCCTTGCTCTCAGATAGCATGAATGCCAAAGATCCTTAAAAAACAAAGTATCATTTCTAAGTAATGCCGAGCGTCCTTTTCTAGCTGTCTGACTGTTCCAATTAATGGTTCTGGAAGTACTCACAATTATCAAGTTATTATTTGTAGTCTTTGCTCTAGTTGACAGGGCAGCTGAGGAACATTTTGCTGCCTTCAACAATCCTTATTTAATCATATGGTGTAAATGTAGGTCTAGATGTAAAAGGCATGGTACTAATTCATTACATTAAGAAAAAAAAATTGGACTTTTAACACTAGAGTTTTGAACATTTTTTAATAAAATATTTAATGACACTTAAATACCTTTTCAAGGCTTCCCAGGTGGCTCAGTTGTTAAGAATCCACCTGCAATGCAGAAGATACAGGAGACGTGAGTTTGATCCCTGGGTTGGGAAGATCCCCTGGAGGAGGTCATGGCAACCCACTCCAGTATTCTTGCCTGGAGAATCCCATGGACAGAGGAGCTTGGCAGGCTACAGTTCATAGGGTCACAAATAGTCCGATGCGACTGAAGTGACTGAGTCTGCACACACTCCAATACCTTTTCAAAAAATTTTTTAAATTTCAGCTTTCTTTAAATAATTTTAATTTTTATATTCATTGATTACAATGTGGATTACACCTTTTAATTTTAATAGATCATTATTAATACTTTGTTGGAACATATATAGCTTTTAAATTTTTATCATTTGAACTTAAGTGTTTAATGAAAATGTATTCAAATTTTGTATACTTTGAATAAAATTACACTTTATATTTTTATTCTTTAGTTGAGCTGTCAAGTAGAGTAACTATTCTCTATAGATTACAACTGAGTACTTGAAATGTGGCCAGTTTGAATTGAAATGTGCTGTGTGTGTAAAACACACACTGAATTCTGGAGTATACTATTTGTGTCTGACTGTGACCCCATGGACTGGAGCCCGCCAGGCTCCTCCATCCATGGGATTTTCCAGGCAAGAATACTGGAGTGGGCTGTCATTTCCTTCTCAGGGGATCTTCCTGATCCAGGGATTGAACCCATGTCTCTGATGTTTCCTGCATTGGCAGGCGGGTTCTTTATCACTTTATCACTAGGAGAACTTATATGAAAAAAAGAAACATAAAATATATCATTAATAATATTTTATATTGATTACCTGTTTAACCAACAGTTTGGACATCTTGGATCGAATAAATGTATTATTAATTTCACCTGCTTATTTTTTGCATTTGGAAAAGACCCTGATGCTGGGAAAGATTGAGGGCAGGAGGAGAAGGGGACGACAGAGGATGAGATGGTTGCATGGTATCACCGGCTCGATGGACATGGGTTTGGGTGGACTCCTGGAGTTAGCGATGGACAGGGAGGCCTGGCGTGCTGCGGTTCATGGGGTCGCAAAGAGTCGGACACGAATGAGTGACTGAACTGAACTGAAAAATGCAGACTAGAAAATGCTATACGTGACTCACATTTGTGGCTCACATATTTCTATCCAATAAGACTGCTTGAGATCATTACTGTCAAGAGAACACAAATTATATGAAATCCCGATTATAACAACAATGTCAGTGATTTTGCTGACATAATGGCAAGAAAGATAAATTTTACGGAGTAAATACGTGATCATTTAAGCATTACTCACATCTTGTTTTTCACATGATTTTGACACTAATCTGTTCTAACTTTCTCATGATTCCGATGTTATCAAGTCTTTCACGGTTGCATTTGAGGTGCAATTTACATACGGTGAAACGCCCTCATTTAAGAATACAGTTGGATGAGTTTGGATCCGCGTAAACACCCATACTCCCAGCCTTTTAATCTAGATATAAAGCAACTTCATCAGCCCACACAGGTCATTCATACTCCTTTCAGTCCCCGGGGAAACTGATTTTTCTGATTTCTATCATCATAGGTTCATTTGGCCTGTTCTTGAACGTCACATCATCAGAATCAGGAGTATCACTTTGGCGTCTGGCTTCTTTTATGTGTCTTTATTGTATTCCTCATCCCAACATCAGCCCCACCCCTTCAAAGGACACAGGGACATACATGCATGGTAATAAAAAACCCTTCAAGATCTGCCACTATAGTTCTGTATATTCTTTTCAGTTTCGTCATTATGAGAGTATGTTTGCCAAGGGAGGGGGAGGAAACACACTTTATTTGCCTGTCTGATCGCTGAATCACCGACATTTCGGTGTTTAGACGTGGCATGTGGGCATTTATTTGCACTCGCCCTGGGCTCTGCCGATGGTAGGCATGGGCTGGCTGAGGAGGGAGGGGACACAGAGGCCAGAGCTGCTGGCGAGTGGAGCCTCCACCTTCCATAGTTCAGGAGGCTGGTCTGCCTGGTGGGACTCAGCCTCCGGGGCTTCCTCGGAGAGGATGCTGCAGCATCTCCACTGAGGGCCAGTGGAGAAATCCCTTACGCAGGAGTCGAGTGCAAAGGTGAAAAGCCCAAGGTGTGCAGGAGACCCATGAAGGGGGGAGCAAAGCAAAGGGCCCCGAGATGGCGAGCTAAAACCAGTCCTGCTCATTCGACCGACAAATATTTCTTGGGCTGCTGTTATATGTCCTCAGTGTGCTAAGGTTCACGCGGATGACAGAGAAACGTGAATAAAAGACGTCCCCTCTGCCCTCAGGGAGCTTATTGGTAACTGATAGAAGATAATCAAATAATCACATGCGCAAGGGATAAAACCTACAGAATCCAGCCCAAACTTTCGGGACAGGCACTCTGTTCCTGCCGCCCATTCCCCCAGAGAAGCTCTTCTGGCTCTTTCTTGCAACTACAGAAGCCTGGACTCATTCACCAAAGCTCAGCTCCAGTGCCTCCCCTTCGTGAAATCTTCCTTGGTGTTTCTCATCTGAATTTTCGGCCTCTTCCCTTAAGTTCCCAGTGCACCTTCCCTGAATTTCTCTCATTGCGTATGGCATGTTTTGGAGGGTCATTTGTCTCTTGCCTCTGTACTTCCCACCACTGAGGGGTAGGGGGATGAAGAGAGAGTGGTGTGCTTGAGGGCTTTGTTTGAAACCTGGTTCCACCACCTAGAAGCTCTAAGACACTAGCTGGGTGAGTGATTGTGTTTGAGCCTCAGTTTCCTGGTCAGTACAATGGGAACAATGATAGTTACTTTGTAGAGTTCTGTGATGATTAATTATGGCACAGATAGATTGAGTAAATGTTAGCTCCTACACACCACCACCACTCCCCCCATGCCTCCCACCTTTGCTTGGAGGTCCAGGATCCTCATAAAACTGGAGTTGACCACTCTCAACTGGCCTTGTAGCCTCTGCAACCAGCCGGACAGAGCAGACAGGTAGCTAAAGCAGGGAGTGAAGGGCAGAATGAAGAGCTGGAGGCTCAGGAGTCCTGAGTTCCCTGGCCCACAGAGGAACTCAGTGGATCCATTCCCATCTGCATGTGGCTAAGGGTAGGGAAGAGGCAGCTTCTCTTGGGAGCATCCAGGCCGGCAGGTTGGACCCTGTGTGGTGGCAGGACCAGCCCAGAGCAGCTGGGATCCAGGGGGACAGTGAGTGCCAGGAGAAGGCCCAGGCTGCTGGAGCACCGCCCATTGCCACTTCCCAAGTCCCACCTCTTCCCCAAGCCTGGCAGCCTCTGGCCCCTCGGTTTCCAGAGCAACCTGGGAGCCCAGGACCTTGCCAAGCCAGCCACCACGAGCTGAGGTGTCCCGGCCTGAGCCCCTGTCCATCCCATCACCAGGCTGCCTCTGGGCTCTCAGACCTGACTACGGACTGACCTGGAACACAGCCGCAGCCAGGTCCAGGGACAGCCCCCACCCCAGATGGAGAAGGCTAGGAATCTAGATCCTGAACTCACTGCTCCATCACTGGTTCGTTCTTTGACCTGGGCTTGAGCATCCCTTCTCTGTGTCCACTTTCTCATCTATAAAATGGGAAGAAAAAGCTCTGGCCGCCCTACCTCCCACAGCTCTGTGATTGTGAAATGAGACCGCGCGAGAGGATGCATTCCCGTGTGGGTCCACCTGCTGTGTGACCTTAACCAAGTTGCCATCCTGCTCTGTGCCTCAGTTCTATGAGGCAGCGCTTGGACAAGATGAGTGTAGAGCTTTCACCCCTCCCAGCCCACATCTCCATCTTCCTGAAAAGGGAAAGAGCATCTCCTAGCAGCAGCTGCCTGGAAGGAAGGCAAAGTTTCCATTTTTTCCCTTAGAGGAAGCTGAGGCTTGAATTTCACATACCCCCACCATCTCTAGCCATCCTCAGAGATCTCCAGGGCGAGTTCCCGTGTCCTGGAGGAAGTCCAGAGGCTCCTTGTCCTGAGAGATAAGCTCCCAAGCAGATGCCCGCCCCTCCTCTCAGCAGTCAGACTTAGCTGGGTCAGTCCTTCCCTCCCTCCCAAGCCAATTATCACCATCCCTGGCAGTTCTGCTTGGCAGCTCAGACCACCACACCTGGCCTAAGTCTCTCTGCTTCTATCAGTCCTTTCCTGTCCTTCTACTTCTGTCATCCTTTTTCCAAAGTCATTACATCCAGTGGGGATTCACAGCCGGCCTGCTGAGGTCCAGGCACTGCACCAGGCAAGGGTGACGTACAAGGAAGTGGGACATAGCCCTTCTCACTGGGGCGTCTGGACAAAGCTGACCCCAGTGATGGAAGCTGATATGCTGTCTTGTGTGTGTGTGTGTGTGTGTGTGTTAGTCACTCAGTCATGTCTGATTCTTTGCAACCCCAGGAACTGTAGCCCTCCAGGCTCCTCTGTCCATGGGATTCTGTAGGCAAGAATACTTGAGTGGGTTGCAATTTCCTCCTCCAGGGAATCTTCCCCACCCAGGGACAGAACTCAGGTCGCCTGCATGGCGGGCAGATTCTTCATCATCTGAGTCACCAGGGAAGTCGAGTTTGAGAGCCCAGAAGGAGCCTGATGATGGGATGGACAGGGGCTTTACTCTTGGGGCTCAGGCCAGGGCACCTCAGCTAGCTGTTATATTATAACCTATAATCTCATAGGTCATAGTCACAGCTGACATTTATTGAGCATATCCAGGTTCCAAGGAAGGGCTGAGGGATTTACAAGCATTATCCCCTGGGAACGCCACAGCACTGTGATGCTGTGCCGTTACTTAAATGAAACGGTCCCATTGTCATTACTTTTTTTTTTTTGGCCACAACATGCAGCACGTGGGATCTTAGTTCCCTGACCTGGGATCGAACCTGTGCCCCCTGCATTGGAAGCACAGAGTCCTAACCACTGGACCGCCAGGGAAGTCCCCTATTGCTATTTTACAGATTTGAATACTGAGGCTAAGAAAGACTATCCTTGCTCTGCAAAGAAGTGGCAGAACCAGAGTTTAGACTCAGCCTGCCTGACTTTAAGTACCTTGCTCTTCATCTACTACGTTATAATGCAGCTGACTGAAGAGGAGCCATTCCTTATGCCTAGTATCATCTTGAATGCTAAAAGGAGATGATATTCCAACAATATTGGCCTTGGTAGATGGACAGGACTTTGCCAAGCAGTCAAAGAAGGGAGGGCATTCCAAGCAAAGGGACCAGTATGCACAAAGGCACAGAGGTACACGACAAGTCTCAGTTCAGTTCAGTCACTCAGTCATGTCCGACTCTGCAATCCCGTGGATTGCAGCTCGCCAAGCCTCCCTGTCCATCACCAACTCCCAGAGCCTACTCAAACTCATGTCCATTGAGTCGGTGATGCCATCCAACCCTCTCATCCTCTGTCATCCCCTTCTCCTCCTGCCTTCAATCTTTCCCAGCATCACGGTCTTTTCCAATAAGTCAGTTCTTCGCATCAGGTGGCCACAGTATCATAGTTTCAGCTTCAGCATCAGTCCTTCCAATGAACACCCAGGACTGATTTCCTTTAGGATGGACTGGTTAGATCTTCTTGCAGTCCAAGGGACTCTCAAGAGTCGACAGGTCTGGGGAACACCAAGCTCTTGAGTATACCAGACCCAAGAGCAATCAGGGGCCATGCAGGTTCTCTTGAGTCTCCTACACCTCCAGCCAATGAGAAGCTGAGTCCCCAGTGGGCCCCACCTCAAAGGCCAGGCAGCCAGAGCTGAGTGTGGGACCCCAGCCCCAGGTTTCCAGGCTAGGACTTCTGTTCCCATAGCCAGCTACCTCTCTGTTTCTCCCCTCTTTTCTCCTTTTCCCTCCCCGTTTCCCTCAGTCCCTGCAAACCCCTTCCTCCCCTCCCTGCACCCCACCAGCTACGGAAACTCCTAACCTCCTGTCACCCAGGGCTGCCCCTCTCCATCTCCTCCTGCCCCTGGCCTTCCATTCACTGCCCCGCCAGCTCTAGTGTGCTTTGTCCACGATGCAGAGGGCACCTTCCCCAGCCTTAGCATGGATCATTTACAAGTCCACGTACAGTGCTCAGGTCACGAACTGCTCGCCAGCAGGTAAACACAGGTCTCAGATCCTTAAATTGATCAGCCCACTTCCGGATTGGGCACAGGTGTGCAGCACACACCCCTGCAGTGATGCCCTGTCTGGACCAGCCAGACCAGCCGGAGGCTGTCCATACAAACATGCAAATGCAGGGCCCCTTTCCTGAGCTTTTTCCTCCGACCCTTGCCCTGCTGGCATTCACATCCCAGCTGATAATAATGCAAATAATTCCTGCCCATAGAAATGCTAATTGTTTTCAGCCAAATGCCATTGCTTGTTGTTCTGCAGCTACAGACTAGATTTGCCAGGTTTTGCATCTATTTGTAAATTCATTTCAGGATGACTTCTTTGACTCTATACGTGAGGTACTTTGAATTCTCCTTCGAACAGGTTGTATCCTCTCATGGGGCCCCTCACTAATTAATGAGTTAAATACAATCTTTGACACATGCTCACTTTATTTCAGTATGAGAGTCATGATGGTACTTTTTCAAAACAAATGATCCTTTAACACTCCAGTGGCCAGCTTGGCATCTGGACCCTGGGATGGCGGGGGCTAGGGGCAGAGTGCCCCCAGTGACCCCAGGGGTCTGACTGGCCCCAGGACTGCTGCTCCTGGCCAGCTGCTCCCTTGTCATCAGGAATGACAGGTGGGGAGCGAGGACGGAAGGGTCCTAGTGATTCTTCCAGACAGTTGGTCCACTATGTTTTTGCTAACAGAAGCGTGGAAAGACGTCAGAGCTTCCTCCTAAAGGGAAGCCCCAGTCCCACATTCTGAGCAGAAAGGGGCTGTCTTCCCAGTCTTGCCCAGTCCATGGGTCTCAGAGAGGAGGGCTCTGGAAAGTGGGCACTCGGGATCTTTCGCTGGGCTCCTCAGGCAGCGTTAAATGAGCACCTGCTGCGTGCCAGGAGCTCTAACCACCAGGAGGCCCCATCTGGTCTCTTTCATCTTCTCTAGGCCTCAGCCCTGCAGCCACTCACCTCCCGACTGGCCCCGCCTTCAGATGGGCCCAGACAGGCCCTCTGTTTCCAGCCCCAGCAAGCGTGGCCCCCCAGACCCTCCCGGGGATGTGGGGGCTTCTGGACTCCTGGGCAGCTGACCTGCCTCAGCAGCCACTCCCCACCACCCTGGGGAAGACTTCCTTACATTGGCGCCTCCTTCCCCCGGGAGGAGATCAGCACCTTTTCCCACCAAAGCCACTGGCAAGCCTCTGGCTCTTCGGGGCCCCCCGTGTGGGTCAGTGAAAAGAGAAGTGGGCGGCGCATTACACACCTGTTAGTCTCTAAGGGCCTTGTGCGGGGGCTGCACCTGTTCATTTTCCCACACAGAGGACAGGACCTCACCCCGTGAGGCTGTGAGCATGAACTAGAACCACACTGAGAAATCTCAGCCCAGGGTCCAGAGCTCAGTGAGCTCTGAACAAACGCTGGCGGCTAGCATTGTCTTTATTAATTATTAATCCCCCCAGGAAAGGTTAAGTGAGGTCAGCGTTGTTCATTCCATCCTATAAACTGGCAAATTGAAATCTAGATGATAAAGAGATTCAAAATGTCTCCAAATGTAAGTTCAAGTACAGAACCAGAAAGCAGGAACTGAGGACCCCCACCCACCCCGATTTGAATTTCCCCCATCAATTTCCCAGGAAAGAAAAAGGCCAGGGCCATTTAATAAGCAGATGGGGCAGAAGGATTATGCTGCTGCAAAGGCCTGGCCATCAAAATCCCAGGAGTCCAGGGCCCAGTTTGCTGTGCCCACAGTCAGTGTAGTTAGGGGGCCCTGTAGCCAAGCAAACGGCTCCTGGCACTAAGGTTTAGTGCTCCAGGCACCCCCTCCAGGGAGTACAGGGGCAGAGACCCCTCCACCCCGCTTCTCAGAATGACCTCCCACGCCGCCCCCACACGCCTCTGCAGGCACCGCTCTGCTGGAATCCGCAAGCTGGTTTCCTGGAAAGCAGGCGGTCTGAAAGTCCCCACAGAGGCTCAGTAAAGAGCTTCTGAGGCTTGACTGCAAGCCTGGAGATGGAGGGAGGGAGGGATGGATGGATGGGTGGGTGGGTGAGTGAAGGAAGGAACAGGAGAGTAGAGTCAGATCTTCCCAGATGACAGTCCTACTTCCCCCTGGAACCCTTGACCCTTGGGAGTCCCCTTGCACCCCCACTTAGGATCTACACTCTGTCTCATGGTCTCAGCCTGAGGGGTGCACTGCCTCCCAGTCTCACCTCTGCTCCCCTCCATTCCTGGGTGACCTCGGGCAGCAGGTTCTTTTACTCTAGGCTTTGTCTCTGCAGGAGAAGCAGAGGGTCCCACCCTGAAGGCCCCACACAAAGTGACCCTTAAGGGGACCCAGCCCAGTGGAGGCAGAAGGTCTAGGACTCTCAGGAACACCCACCTCACCACCCACTGAGATGCCCTTGCACTGGGGTAGGAGACACATATGAAAGGCCCTTAAAGAAGACCTGCCCACCAATGCCTGGGGCCTGGTGTGGTTATCCGGACAAAGCTCACAGGATACAGCTGCAGCTGGAGAGAAGAGGGGAAAAGGCAGAGACAGAGACCAGAGAGATGAGGGCGGTAAGTAACAGAGAGAAAGAGAGATGGAGGAGAGAGGGAGAGATGGAGACTTACAAAGAAGCAGAGAAAGAAAGAGAGAGCTCAACAGATTCACCAAGACAGAGAACACACACACACAGAGATACACCTCCAAATCCAAAGATAGACCTGGAGGAAGACAGGCAGTGAGGAAACAGGGAGCCTATCATCTCAGGCAAGAGAGAGGGAGAAGGGAAGGGAGGAGGGGAAGACAGAGTGAGCGGAAGGGGAACTGGAAAAGGAAAACGGACAAGATGCAGAAGAGACAGCAGCAGAGAACGGACAGAGAGAGGCGGGAGGACTGTTGGGACCGGGAGCGGGGCCAGCAGGAGCAAGGGCAGCCGTAGAAGCGTCCTGGCCCCGCCAGCCCCACCACCCACGTGGCTCCTGATTTCCTAAAGGCATGAGAACGATAACCATTAATCTCTATAAATAATTTTATCCACCAAGCCTCCTAAATGGGTTCTCTGTGTCTATGAAAGCTTTTAAAAACCATTTGCTTGGTAAACATGCAGACAGCAAAGAAAGACCTTTTCCTAGCAGCGGGAGGGGAGGCTGAAAGACCAATTAGGCAGAGGGGTAATTAAAAGGGAGAGTCTGCCTGCCAGCCCCCTGCCCACCTCCTCCCCTCCCGGCCTGGGAGCCAGCAGAGGCCGCCTGTCTGGACCGGTTCCTGGCCCTGCATCCAACTCCCCATAGCCACGCCCTGGGGCTCATACGGCCACACCTCAGTCACTGCCCTGCACTGTCAGCCACCCATACAGAGAGGGCATCGTCTTCTTTTTATTATTATTAAATTTTATTCATGATTTTATTCATAATTCATTTTTTAAGAATATAATTGCTTTACAATGTTGTGTTAGTTTCTGCTGTGTGGCAAAGTGAATCAGTTATACTTAGATTTCCTTCCATTTAGGCCACCAGAGCACTGAGCGGAGTTCCCTGCGCTATACATTACGCTATCATGAGTTATCTACTTTATACACAGATTTGTGTATTTATGTCAGTCCCAGTCTCCCAATTTATTCTACCCTCCTTCCCTCCTTGGTAACCCTAAGTTTGCTCTCTACATCTGTGACTCTGTTTCTGCTTTGCAAATAAATTCATCTGTACCACTTTTCTAGACTCCATATATAAGCTGTATTATACAATATTTATTTTTCTCTTTCTGACTCACTTCAGTCTGTATGGTGGTCTCTAGGTCCAGTCACATCTCTGCAAATGGCACAATGCTATTCCTTTTTATGGCTGAGTAATATTCCACCATCTTTATCCATTTATCTGTTGTTGGACATTTAGGTTATTTCCATGTCCTGGCTATTGTAAATAGTGCTGCAATGAACATCAGGGTGCATGTATCCTTTCAAATTCTGTTTTTCTCCAGATATATGCCTAGGAGTGGAATTGCTGAGTCACATGGTAGCTCTTCCCTGGTGGATCAGACAGTAAAGAATCTGCCTGCAATGTGGGAGACTTGGGTTTGATCCCTGGGTTGGGAAGATCTTCTGGAGAAGGGAATGGCTACTCATTCCAGTATTCCGACCTGGAGAATTTCGTGGACAGAGGAGCCTGGCAGGCTACAATGTATGGGACTGCAAAGAGTCAGACACAACTGAGCAACCTTCAGTTTTTTTTCCCTTGGTGATTCGAGTTTTAGTTTTTAAAGGAACCTCCATATAGTCCTCCATAGTGGTTGTATCAAGGAGGTGGAGGAAAGAGAGTATCATATTCTTAACAGAAGCCCGAGGGAGGTGAAACCTTGGCCCTGATATTCTGATGGGTTTAGAAAGTTCTTCTTGTCACTAGTCTCTCAGGCTTTTCCATGCCCGACAGCCTTTAGATCTGAGTTTTCCCAGCTGTCTAAAAATGGTGACCTCTCAGACAGGGAGCTTCCTATCCCTGGATTTCAATGTCTAGTATCAGCCCCAGGCCCTCCTTTCAAATAGGTTTCATGGCCCCTCTTGTGCCCATCTCTGGATTGGCCCACTTTGTCACTATCCCTCTTAAATCTTCACTTGGAACCAGACTTGCCTAAAGAAGAACAGCCTTCCACTTATTTTGGCTCCTGTTTTGTATGACAACGGCAGCCCACCTCCGTACTCTTGCCTGGAAAAGCCCGTGGATGCAGGAGCCTGGTAGGCTGCAGTCCATGGGGTCGCTAAGAATCGGACATGACTGAGCATCTTCCCTTTCCCCTTTCCCTTTGTACGGCAAAAGCCCAGAAGTTAGCTGCTTGGGTATCCATACCTCCCCCACCAACTCACTGCTGCTAGGTGTCAGCTGACTCATTTGCTAAAGCCCCCAAGTCTTTGTTATCCTGCTAGCGTAGCCTCAAAGTAGAATGTCCTCTTTGTCCCTGTAAAACTTCATCTTGTCAGATTCTAGTCTTTGCTACAAACAAACGAGATGCTCTTGGATCCTGATTGCAGCACTCAGCTATTTGCAATGCCTTCCGGTCTCCATTCAACCTCTGGGCTGGACTCAGGGGCACCGCTGGGGACACGATGGGTGTCGCTAAGTACAAGGCTCCTGTGTCTCCCCTTGCTCCTCAGTGGTGATCTACGTGCACACTGCTCTGGTTCTTTGAACTGCCCACCGCCTTCAAGTGCCCCATCATGCTACACACAGTGAGTGGCCTAGCTATGCCAGAGAGCAGGGGCCCTGGCTTCACTGGGCAGGCCCCCGCATGGTCCAGCGTGGTCCACTGATGCTGAGTCACCTTCATTCAACCCTCTCCGACCCCACGGTTCCCTGGCTCGAGGAAATTAGAGGTCACACAGACTCCAAACAGCCAAGCAGGAGCCGGCACCCTCCCACCAGCTGTGATGAAGCAAGAGCCTGCCTTTCTGATGTCCAGAGGCCTTGATGAGAATGGCTATGGGAGGAGAAGCTACTGGATTGCAGATCATTTCCACGCGCTGTCCCTTAACAGCTCTCGGCACAAGGCCCAGGTCTCCCAGGGATGTGGTAGCTTTCCCAAATTCCACCTGTGTCAAACTGAACACAGAAGAATCGCCCAGGACTCCAGCCAGCCTTTCCCAGAGTCCTATGTCCAGCAGCAGCCACAGCCAAGGAGGGTAGGCAGGGCACAAGTCACTGGCTAGAACTCATTCTGGGTTAACAGACATCTCAATTTAGTGCCTTACATCGTGTCTAAGATTGCAAATTTTGTGTGACTGCAGCTCTGCCATTTGGCTCCCTGAGAAAGTTACTTAACCTTTCTGAGCCTCTGTTTTCCAACGTGTAAATGAGAATACTACTGCCTCCTTACAACGGTCTTCTGGGTATTTAGTGAGTCCAAGGTGCCATAGGGGTGCTTCAAGTCAGCCCCACAGACAGGTACAAATCCATTTCCCAAAACTCTTGGAACCAGATTTTTAAAAAATCCTTCAGGGCCTATTCTGTTTCTTTCATGCTGCCCCCAAGGATGCACGCCACAGTCAAAGACACGCATGTATTTGCAGAGAATCACGGGACTATTGACAGGAAGCAACGTGAGTAAACAGTATGGTTACAGCTTCATTTCTGGTCAAACTGTTAGTCACTGAGTCATGTCTGATTCTTTGTGACCCCATGGACTGCAGCCCGCCAGGCTCCTCTGCTCATGGGATTCTCCAGGCAAGAATACTGGAGTGGGTTGCCATTTCCTTTTCCAGGGGATCTTTCCAACCCAGGGATCAAACCCGGGTCTCCCACACTGCAGGCAGATTCTTAAATCATCCAAGCCACCATGGAAGCCCTCCATTCCTGGTCAAAGTCTCCACGAAATGAATTTTGAAACAAAGCTCAGGTTTCCGGCATCCTTGGCTTCCTGAACTGCAGGTTCCCTGATGGATGGCGCAGCAGGTAAAAAATTCACTGGCAATGCAGGAGACACAGGAGATGCAGTTCCTCGATCCCTGGGTTGGGAAGACACCCCGGAATAGGAAATGGCAACCCGCTCCAATATTCTCGCCTGAAAAAAATCTCATGGACAGAGGAGCCTGGGGGCTACAGTGCGTGGGGTCGCAAAGAGTCAGACACGACTGAGTGACTAAGCATGTGCGCGCTGAATTACTGTCCCTATTTGAGAGAGAAGGTGACAGAAGTCAAGAGAGAGGACTCAGGCTTTGTTGCCCCAGGATGCCCAGCCCATGTGCTCAGCCCAGGCTGAGGTCTGTCCATCTGCGTCTGGGACCCCAGTCCTTCCACAGCCACCTTTACCTTTTAGAGGGATCAGCCCGTAATTTTCTCTTCTGCCTCCCATCCAGCACCTTCATATCAAGTCCTCTTTTCCATCCTGGCAACCTTTGATTGGCAAACTGGGAAGGCTTAATGTCTGTGAACAAGGCATTAAGCCCAAGACTAGGGTGTGACCTTTGCAGCAGCCTTTCCAGGGGTTTGTCCTTTCTGCTCCCCACCTGCCTGCCTAGCTGGCCTCTCTTCCCAGCCCAGGCCATCTCCCAGACAATGTCCCTCCCCCAGGCCTCACACAGGCCAGGGTCAAAGGTCCACTACAGCTCAGCACCCAGGGGGGCCTGTGTGGGCTTACTTGTGAGCCAGAGGCAGGCAAGGAGGGGATGGGACGAGGGCTGAGAGCCCTGCCAAGACACAAGGACTGTGGACCAGAGGCATGGCTTCCCAGGGCTCTGGAAAGCTCTCTCCACCCAGCCTGCGTTCACAGCCAACAGGCCCTCGTCCTGGCAGGGAGAGCAGCGCCGGGAATGTAGGCTGGCGATGTCTTCCTGCTGGGCACCTCCCCAGTCCTCCCACAGGCAGTGCCTCCCCTAGCTGCCTTCCCCAACCCCAAAGGGTCTCAGGTTTACTGATGGTCTGTGCACTGGGCCATCCCCAGGTTCAACCACCCCTTCTGTCTCAGTCCTGTGGCTGGGCTCCCCGCCTGGGGTCATTATATGTATTCCTTCCCCGCTTGCATGCTAAGTCGCTTCGGTCGCATCCGACTCTTTGCGATGCTATCTATGGACCACAGCCCACCAGGCTTCTCCGTCTTTGGGATTCTCCAGGCAAGAATACTGGAGGGAGCTGCCATGACTGTTTCCCTACTGCTGCTGAAACACAGCACCACAAGCTTGGTGCCTTAAACACATTTGTTATTCTACGGTTCTAGAGGCCAGAAGCATATCACTTGGCTAAGACCAAGGTGTCAGCTGAGCTGTGCTCCTTCTGGAGTCTCTAGAGGAACATCCGTTTCCTTGCCTTTTTCAGGATCTAGAGGCTGCCCACATTCCTTGGCTTGTGACCCCTCCATCTCCAGGGTGAGACTTCACCATCCATTGTTCCAACCTCGTTTTTGCCATCATATCCTCTTTGCCTCTTCAACTTCCTTTCTCCATATTTAAGGACCCTGGTGATTATTTGGGGTCCACAAGGATAATGCAAAACATTCTTCTTACCTTAAGGTCTGCTGATTAACAAACCTCATTCCATCCGCAACCTTAATTTCCTTTGTTATGTAAACTAACACATCCATAGGCCCTGAGGATAAGGATGTGGATGCCTCTGAGAGGCCATTGTCTGCCTACACCATTATGCAACAGCCTTGGAAGCTGGGAAACCAGCGTACTGAGGGCAAAAGAGTGTGGGCTGGAGAGTAGGCAGGCCTCAGCTCACAAACTGTTCGCCCCACAGTGCTGGTGTGACCTTAGATAAGTGACTTAACCTCTCTGTGCGTCAGCTGTCTCACTCATTCAACAAGGATGGTGGCATACCTAGGTATGCTGAGCAAGGACTTCCTCTCAAGGAACTATGTCTTAGTGGGAGGGAGATGGAAAAGAACCAAATCAATGTATTAAATGTCAGGTGGTAGGAATAATTGTTATAGAGGTAGACCAGCAGAGTAAGGGTATAAGGACCGAAGGGTAGGATGGGAAGCTATTTTAGGAAACATAGTCGAGAAAAGCCTCTCTGAAGAAGTCACAGTTGAGCTGGGAAAAGTGAGTGGATGGATCAGGGCCTGTGAATGAATATCAGGAAAGACATTCCAGGCAGATGTGAATAGAGGCAAAGGCCCTAACACAGGAGTGTGCCCAGAGAGTTTGAGGCATGGCAAGGAGACCAGGGTGGTGAAAGGAAGCCAGTTGTGAGGACCTTGGAGAGACAATGGGCTTCCCTGGTGGCTCAGATGGTAAAGAAACGTGCTTGCAATGCAGGAGACCCGGGTTCCCTCCCTCAGTCGGGAAGATCCCCAGAGAAGGAAATGGCAACCCACTCCAGTATTCTTGTCTGGAAAATCCCATGGACAGAGGAGCCTGGTGGGCTACAGTCCGTGGGGTTGCACAGAGTTGGACACGACTGAGTGACTAACACTTTCATTTTTTACTTTTTTGTGGGGAGGTAATGGGGGTCACAGTGGGGGCCTGGTGGGCCATGGGGGAGGGCTCTTTGGGTTTTACATTAATTGAGATGGTGAAGTTGAGAGTAATAACCTTTCAGGAATTAATGGTCTGTAAGAATACATAGCACAAGGGCTGAAACACAGCAGCAGCTTAATAAACTGAAATCCCTAACTTGCAGGGCAGAGGCCATGTCTCCTGGTGGATCCAGGAGCTCTCTCAGGGGTGCCTGCTTCTCCTCCATCAGACTGGAGCATCCTCCATGTGTGAGCTACTTCAGGGCCCTGCAGGGCCTCCTCTCAGCTCAGACGTCACATCCTAGAGTCCAGCCCTCCCCTGACAGCCTCCAGCCTCCCAGCCCTGTTTGTGTTTTCTCAGTATTTCCTGCAGCCCCTGTGGTTCTGTTAGTTTTTGTGGCTCCTTTATTAATTGGCTTTTCTGTCCTTGGGATTATTTGATTTCTGCCTAATTGCTTGATGACAGCAAGGCTTGTTTTCGTTCTTATCTTTCCCAGAAGTCAGAGCAGGTGCTGGAGAGTGGGCCAGGCTGACTGCTCAGGGCCCGTCTGGTCTTCTCTGAGGCAGCCCTCCTCTCCCACCAGGCCTCTGAGGTCCCCTTCCCGCCTGTCACCCTAGAGGGGACAGAGCAGGGAGGCCAGAGGTTGCAGCTCTAAGCTGCAGGTTGGGGCCACCCTGAGTGTTTGCAGGTGGTGAGGGGTGTCGGTGCGGGGTGGGGGATGGCGGGCTTGCAGATTCCGTTAAACCCCTTCTGTGGAGCACGAATCCAAGCCACTGGGTTTGGCCTTGAATACACACCGTCACTCACTCTCAGCAGCTGGAAGATGGGAGCCCTAAGATCATACCTGAGACAACAGAGGCTCCCAGGGAACCTTGCGTGGGGCCACAGGGCCTGCGCAGGGCGGGAGGAGAGCCAACTCTGCCAGAAGCTAAAAGTGGGCCCTCCCCTTTCCATGGGCGGGCCCTGCCCGGTAGAAACTCTCCAAATGGTGACTGACAGGCAGGGGAGCCAATAGTGACCACTGAAGGTATTGGGGGGGAGGACACCTGGGTTTGGGTGGACTCCAGGAGTTGGTGATGGACAGGGAGGCCTGACATGCCCGCAGTTCATGAGGTCAAAAAGAGTCGGACACGACTGAGCGACTGAGCTGAACTTAAGGTAGCCATCGGGCCCGCCCTAGGGCTCAGTGAAAAAGGCAAGTTGAAAAATCTCTACCGCATGATCCCATTTCAGTTGAGTGAACGCTACACAAATGCACATAGAAAGATCCATTCTTTCAACAGGTGTTTACAGAGAGTTCTCTGTGCCTGACCTCATCTGGTTACTAGGGATACAGGACGGGGAGACAGATAAGACCCTGCTCTCCTGGAAGTGACATTTCAGAAGGAGCCATGGGTCATAGATGAATAAACCAGCAACTGGTAATTCCAGCTAATATTACATGTTGAGGGATAAAACAGGGAGCAACAAGAAATGTCGTGGCCAGGGTAGACCTCGCCAAGAAGGTGGCGTTTTTGTTGAAACCTAAGTGACGAGCTAGTGGTGTGGTAATCAGGGTGAGACTGTTTCAGGCTTAGGCAAAGGCTGTGAGGTGGGAATGAGCTCGCTGTGTTGGAACAGACAGAAGCCCTTTGGGAGCAATTGCAATTTTCCTTTCTGTGTTGGGCAGAGAGGAAAGCAGGGGCCAGATCAGAAAAGGCTTTGCAGCTATGGTGTGGCATTGGAATGCTGTGTTGACAGGATGCTATGGGAGGATTTTGAATTCTGTGTAGGAAAATGTCTGAAAAGACATCTGGTATGCTCTGAATGGGCTTCTCTGGTGGCTCAGTGGTAAAGAACATGCCTGCCAACACAGGAGACTCAGGTTCGATCCCTGGGTCAGGAAGATCGCCTGGAGTAGGAAACGGCAACCCACTCCAGCATTCTTGCCTGGAAAATCCCATGGACAGAGGAGCTTGGGGGGCTATAGTCCATGGGGTCACACAGTTGGACACGAGTTGGCAACTAAATGACAACAGTGCTGTGAATAGTGGTATCACTGAGGAGAGGGCGGAGGGGGGTGAAGGAGGAAAGGATGGGGTGTCAGATAGCAAGACTACTGTCAAGTTATAAGATAGGAAGCAAACACCCACACATTCGGTGGGGAGCAGGGGAGGACCCAGCACCGGCAAGGCAGAGGCTTTAGCCAGAGGCCCGGGGTGGGGACAGGGAAAGTGGTCCCCCGCCTCCAGGGGGAGAGGCACTGGACAGAGGATGGGACATAGCTGGAAGCTGTGTGTGTGTAGCCCCAGGGGACCCTGTAAGCTTAGGACCGACAGGACGTGGGCTCCCAGGATGTGGGCAGAGGGCCAGCTCTGCAGACTAGATGCTCATGGTGGGGAGAGGGAAGGGTTGGGGGAGGAAGCGGCAGCCTCTGGCCTCCAGGTGCTGGGTCTCTGAGAACTATTTTTCCATGTGTTTGTTTACTCCATGAGCATGTTTTAACTGTCTCTGAAGTGCCAGGATCACTCTCATCATCGGGGCGGGAGAATGAATGTGAACCAGCATCCTGCCTTCTCGGAACTCAGAGCACAGCAGTAAGGGCTGTGTCCACTTGCCACCTTGTTGAAGGAGGAAGGAGGAGGAGGGAAGGAAGTTCTCTGAATATGTACAGGTGCCGGGCATAGGCTGACCTCTTACATTCACCATTTGGTTTAATCCTCCTGACAGCTCTAGCAGGAAGAACACTGCACATGATTTACACGTGAGGAACCTGGGGCTCAGAGAGGTTAAGGGATTTGCTCAAAGGCACACCACTGTAAGCGTGAGCTGTAACTGGAACCCAGATCTGTTGGAATCCAAACCCTGGGCTCCTCTGAGGCCACCACGCTGGAGGTGGAGAGGGGTCTTATTTTCCCAGGCTGGACAGGGCAGGTATGGACCCATGGGTGGTAGGTGATCACTGGGTGTGAGCTTGAGGGGCCACCTACCTGAGACTGACCATACTGGAGAGAGGGGATAGTAGGAGTCAGACTCCTTCATGTATGTGATCTTGGCCCAAGCCCTATAGGGAGCACCCAAGCAAGCTTCACTGAGCTGTCCCCTGGCCCTTGAAGCTCTCTCTCTGGGGACACTCCAGGTCTAAGCTTTGGGGACTCCTCTTCTACTACACTGGGGCTCCCAGGGCTGCTCAGAAACCTCAGTCCCATACACACACACACGCACACACACACACACACACACACACAGTCTGTGATCTCTCAGCCCAGCATTCAAAGCTCTGCCCAACAAGGCCCCAAACTCCTGAATTTCATTTCTAACATCTAGCGCCTCCCAGCACACACTCCCCATCCTACAGCCACGCAGGGATCGTTGGTGGCCAGGAACATAAAGCCATCCATTCTCATTCAAGGGAGATTAACAGGAACACATGGTAAGGAATTCGCCTGCTAATGCAGAAGACACAGGAGACGTGGCTTCAATCTCTGGGTCGGGAAGATCCCCTGGAGAAGGAAATGGCTACCCACTCCAGTATTCTTGCCTGAAAAATCTCATGGACAGAGGAACCTGGCAGGCTACAGTCCATGTGGTTACAAAAGAGTCAGACACAACTTGGTGACTAAACCAAGCAAGGGAAACACGCAGGACAGCTCATGGGGGGACCCAGGCTTCTCTCTGCTCCCTCTGCTCCTCCAGCACTCCCGCTTCTTCTGCTTACTCGCATTCTCTGGGCCGGCACCAATTCCCGCTCCCAGGATGAGCTTCCTGTCTGTTCACCTGCTCACCACCATCCATCTGACTAGGTCTCCGGGTTCAAATTCTCAAGAGCAGGGCTCTGATTGGCTCAGCATTAGGTCAGGTGTCCATGTCTGGTCCAATCAGCTCCGTTGACAAGCGACTGTGTTCGTTGGACATGGACTGTGTCCTAAGGGTCCACGGTCTCTAAGAATGGGCAGCGAGCTTAGAACCACGGTTGACGTCGGGCCATTTCTTCATCCTCACACAGACCTATCTGTGCCAGCCTTTGCTCTCGCTGTCCCCTCCGCCTGGAACACCCTGCCCACAGATCTCTGTCCCTCGTGGTCTAGACCAAGTGTGATTTAGATCTCCATGGTGTAGCTCTCCAAGTCCTCCAGCTGGGTAACGACCCCCACCCTCAACACCTTGGGATGGCCCCTTTGCCACCTCCCCCACCAACGGCCTCATCTAATGATTCCCTCCTGGCCTGTCTGGGCTTCCCTCCCACACACATGGATTCGGTCCTGCTCAGCCCCAGTTTGCCCAAGCACCACACCTTTCACCCCAGTCTATCTCCCCACCCTAACCACCCCCCCTCCCCCCCGCCACCGTGCCCTGCACTGATGCCCAGACTGAGTAAAGGAAAGGCTAATGCAAGTTCTGGAGACCCGGTCAAGCTGGCGAGGCTCTCCCTAGGAAAAACTACCCACCCACAGCAAAGTTGACTCCCTCTCTAGACTGAGAAAATGTATCCTTGCCAGCCCAGCCTTCAAGCTAACCTCCCACCCTCAGGCCAGACCGATTCAGCCAGACTCCCCCAAGGGCCCCCATCTTCCCCAGCATCTCATTCTGGAGCCCACCTCCTCCCCTTCTTAACACCTAATCTGGAACTCAGGTGGGGGTTTCTCTCCCACCACCTTGCCACACCTGCAAAGACTTTTAAAGCAGAGATCACAGTCAAAATGCTCAGAAGCTAAAGATAATAATCCCGCCCACCTTCACTCCCTTTGTCTGCAGAGCAGGGTTTGACTTGGACTTTCCATTCTAAACCCCATTAATTTTCCCCCCTCTCTTCTTTTTTAAACACAAGGTGATATCAATCCTCTTTCCATAGATGAGAGGCTTTCAATTTTGGCACTGGAGCTGGAGTTTGATTTATTTATTGTTTGATCTTTTTTTTTTTTTTCAAAATAGATTTTCAGAATAGAATTTTCTTTTTCCCAGCCAAAGAGACCCCCTGATCCTCTGGACCAAGCTAGAGCTTTTACAAAAATAATCGCTCAGATCCAGGAGGAGAGGTGACCCACCCAAGGTCACACAGCACAGGTGGGCTGAGGACCCAGGTCTCCTGACATCCCTCTTCTGCACTCCCCTCTTTCAACTGCAGATGGCCATTTTCTATAACTAGCAGAAAATATGTGCTTAAACAGAAAAACAGGAGAGAACTAGACCAATGAGCATCACCTAAGAGAAGACAGAGGGCTTCCCTGGTGGCTCAGATGCTAAAGAATCTGCCTGCAATGCAGGAGACCAGGGTTCCATCCTGGGTCAGGTAGATCCCCTGGAGAAGGGAATGGCTACCCACTCCGGTATTGCCTGGAGAATCCCAAGGACAGAGGAGCCTGGTGGGCTACAGTCCATGGGGTCGCAAAGAGTCAGACACGATTGAGTGACTAAGCACGCACACACAAGAAAAGGCAAAAGCCAAAACCAGCTCCTGCACAGCCCAGCACAATTAGGAGGACAGCCCCTGCAGGACCACAGAGCTGGCGACTGGGCCCTGGGGAACAGCTCTAGAACCACAGCTGCCTCTAGAGCCCCCTGGCACCTAAGCAGGGTCTTGGGCACTAAGAAATCGTGGCCTCGATGCCTCTGCCTCTGATGCTCCCGGTGAGGCCAGGATCCCGGGGTCCACTCCTTGTCTGGCTGCTTTCATCACAGAGCCTGAAGTTCATAGGGGGATCACCAGGGGCCAGGCCCTTTGCACACACAGTCACATCCAGCCTTCCCAATGACCCCATGAGGCTGGCTGTGGGCACATTCCTTTGTGCCCACTCTACAGATGATGAAACTGAGGCTCAGAGGAACCCAGTAGCTTGTTCAAGATCACACAGCAGGTATCAGGTATGGATCTGAGATCAGAAGCTGCCTGGCTCCAAACCCCACAGTCTTTCCCATATTCCTCTCAAATTAGGTTTTTTTGAGTTCCACTATTCCTCTCAAATTAGGTTTTTTTGAGTTCCACCACCGAGAAGGAGCCAGGGGGACAGAATCAGAATAGGACTGAAAGACCATTCTTTCCACCAATTAAAAAAAAAAAATGCTGTCTGTCAGGAGTGCCCAGGACCATGCAAATCAGCAGGTGGTTGACCTCATGGCCAACCAGGGTGCACCCCAGCCAGCAGCATCAGCAGATCAGACGCTTACCTGGGATCAGGCCTGTCTTCTCTTCCCCTGGAAGCTGGCCCTGCCTGCGTGTTCCCGGCCATTCCCAGGCCAAAACAGCTGCATGACCCAGAAGAGGGGCGTGGTCCCGAACCATGGGGTTGGGTGGCATCAAAGTAAAATTAGATAGAAGCGGTAAAGAATCTGCCTGCCGATACAGGAGACACAGGCTCCATCCCTGGATGGGGAAGATCCCCTGGAGTAGGAAGTGGCAACCACTCCAGTATTCTTCCTTGGGAAATTCCATGGATAGAGGAGCCTGGCAGGCTTACAGTCCGTGGGGTCACAAAAGAGTTAGACACAACTTAGCGACTAAACAACGAGGCCATGCCAGGGCCAAGGACCTGTCCCCATTCCAGAAAGTCCTGCCCTGATGGAGGAAAGGGGAGAGGGAGGAGGCTCTGGCAGGTGGGAAATTGCAGCTTCTCTCTCCTTGGAACTTGGGTCTTAGGGGGACTCTCCGTGGAATTGGTGCTCGTCCGAGTGAAAGCCCACTATCTTGAGATAACCGTCAGGGCCCTGTATGACCTGTGACTTCACTGACCTCATGCCCTGTTCTGTCTGTTCTGCTTGCTCCTCCCAGCCACATCTGCCACCTCACTATTCCTCAGGTGCCCCAGGCCCAGTTCTGCCCTTGGGGCTCCACAACTGCAGTTCCCTCTTCCTGCACCTCCTCCAGACCTCACACGGTGATTCACCTCTTCTCGTCCGGAACACAATCTAGAATCGCAAGTCAGCCCACAGTTGCCCAACCACCCTTTCTTGCCTTTTCGCCTTAATATCTCAGGCCATCTAGTATATTTTGTTCTAACGGATACGTGCATTTGTTTGTCTGTCCCCAGAAAAGCTTTGCGAGGGCAGGGCTTTCATCTATTCTGTTCCAACCTTGGAGTTTCCAGCAGTACCTGGCACGTGCCCGCACAGCTCTTGAATGAGGTCTTCCTTCAGCTTTCTGCAGGCAGGAGCCGGTGTCACCTGGGCCACAGTCTGAGTTGGTGTTTGGAAGCGGCAAACACCAACCGCTTCCAAACACCAACCACTTGTCACATCTAAGCACCTGTAAGATCACCCAACTGTGAACGAGAGAGTGTGAGGGAGGGCAGTGGGAGGCAGGCCAGGGCAGGAAGGAAATTTCCATCGGGTGGTCCCAATTATCATGATAATTATAGCTTCACATTTCTCTCCATCGTAGCATATGCTTCTAGCCAACCCAGAGGGTCTAGACCAACACTGAGGGGGTGTGTGTGTGTGTGTAACAGACAGAAAGAGAAACAGAGAGTCAGAGACAGAGAGAGGGGGGGAGGAGGGAAAGAAAAAGGGAGGGAGAGAAGGAAGGGGAGACAGAGAGGGGGAGGGGGACGAGAGAAATTTTTAGCAGAACATATTCAGAGTCAACTGGCAGCCACAGACCCATGGTACCCAAGGGGTAAATGCCAGCAAGAACAACTGCCTTCTCCCTTCTAGTAAATCCCTCACAGGGGCTGTGGGACCTGAGTTCATATGGAGATTCTAGGAAAGAGCAATTAAGAGCCCCCCCAGCCTGTATTTACTTGACATCCAACATCTGGATGAAAAGTGAAAGATCATCCTTGTCAGAGTGTTTTATTTTTCTCTGCACAAAGCTCTAGGTATTTAGAGGAAACATCTGGGTGATGGGCTGGCTGATTCCGCTTTTCATTCAGATGCTCAGCATTACCTGGCTCAGCCTGACTGTGGTTGTTGTAGAGGCAAGTTCAAGCTCAAGGGCGGGAGGGGGATGGAGATGGTGGGGGAGAAGGGGGCCACAGTCCTGTTCTTTGACACTGTCTGTCCCTCGGTTCCCTTGAGTCTTTACCACCTGCCTCCTCCAAGGCTGGAAGGATTCATTCTCCCCAACCCCCTCACACAACCCCCAAGATGCACAGGGCTGAGAGACATTGACGTTTATTCAACATCTTCCACTGGGAATCGGTGGGTCCAGCACAGAATTAGCTGGCATCTTCCTGCTCTTGGATTATACAGGCAGTGACTGTGATCGAATCTGGCAACCAGATTTATGAATCAGTCGATATTTATTGCGGGGAACAATCCATCTTTATGTCTGGTCTGTGCACACACAACCTTGCTCCAGGCATGCCCAGGAACCTTGGTGCTAAATGTTGGAAAGGTCTGGGTGAACACCTCTAAATAGGGGGCAAACGAGAGGGGTTTGACACCAAAAAAAAACAAGACAAAATATAACGTGGGGAAGTGTAGCTGGGGTGGGGGGGGGGGG
>SJYA01002476.1:996235-1043461 GCA_006410615.1 Neotragus moschatus | reverse complement strand
GGGGGGGGGGGGGGGGGGGGGAGGGAGGAGGTAGTTCCCTTATCCATCCCACGCTTATCCTGGTCTGCCCTTCTCAACCCTCTTCCAATCTCTCATATCCTCCAAAGAGCAAAAGTCAATCAATTATGAAGTTAAACATGTTGCAAAATGTTGATGCAATGTGTTCCAAACTCAACTGAAAGGGTGTGTGTATGTTCTAATGATCTATGCGCTTTTTCTTTTCCTTGCCCACTGGCCCATTAAAGAAACTGAGCCTGACAGCCCAAGCCCCCCACCCCCTTCTGTTGAGCCAATCAGAGGGCCAAGGTTGTAACTCAGCTGGTGAATGGCTGGAGGAAAGTCTACTCAGGATTCCTTCATTTGCATGCTTGCGCTGACTGGCTAAACCCCTGGGGTAAAAAGCAAACTCCTAGTTAAAGCAGAGGGAATCCAGGTATCCCTCCACCCAATGGCTGTCAGCACGTGCTGAGGTCTCGGAAGGATGGTCTGAGGCTTCTCAAACTAATTGGAAGAAATGAGAGGTGAAATTTAAGAAGGAAAATAGTGCCCCCTTCTCAGCCCTAACTCTGTCACCTTCCCCAACCACTCCTTATTCCTCTGGCCCTCTCCACCAAGGCTACGCCTTTTTTGGCACTGTGCCCACGGCCCACTCCACAGATCCTCCCAACCCTCTCTGTGGAAATTCCTGTCGGAAATAAAAGGCATAAAAGACACTGAGGGAAAGGGGAAATGTTTGAGGGGCTTAGTGACCTTCCAAAAATTATAAAGCAGAGTCACTACCAGCAGGGAGATGAAAGACAGTCTGAACCTTGTTCATTTCTGCAGCTTCGCACCATTTAGGATCCCGGGAGCTTTTCTAGCCATGATAGAGGAGCTGGTTGGGGGGGAGTGGTCAATGGCTGGGTTGGGAAGCGGAACCTGGCATCATCTTCACCTACCCACAAGGCCTTGGCCTGAAGTTGAACAGAGGAACTGCTTTCTTTCTTAGACAGACGATAGCTCTGGGGGTGAAGAGGGGAGGTCAGGCTCAGGACCTAACTCCACTAATGATACAGACAGGAAATAGACTGGGCTAGCCCCATCTCCCAAATGGGAGGAGAATGGAAAGCACTCGGAGGAGATAAGACACCTGTCCCCCACCCCATCCAAGGACCAGGACGCCTGGGCTTTAACTGGCTCTGGTCAATCACTCTCCCCTGAAGATGGGGGATCATACCTCCCCCATACCTCCCCCAGAGCTAGTCACACAGGACAAGTGAAGGATTGGAATCTCCATGGCTCCACAGGACAGACTCTGAACTGATGGGCAAAGGACAGGAGATCAGGCTTACGCTCAGTGTGTAGAGGAGCTTTCTGCCTTCAAACTGCCCAGCGAAAGAAGCCCCTCAGATAGTAATATAGCTCAGTTCAAACACCCAAGCTGAGTTTGGATGACCATCTGTTGTAGAGTATAATTTCTGGACATTTTCAGGCACTGGATGGAATCATCTGTCAGCTGTCTCTAACTCTTGAGGATTCCATGATTCATTCATTGAACAAATGTTTCTTGGTTGCCCACTAGACCCGTCTCTGTCACTGATGTACAGAGTGACTACCCGTTTTCCTCTCTGAAGCCAGTTTCCTGCATCCAACATGAGAGCGTTGGGCCAGTGCACCTGAGGGCTCTTTTTGCTCTGAGTGTTCTAAGCGGGATCAGAAGGAACTATAGAGCTCACTCTCCGCCCCCTGGCCCTCCTCCTTCTCCTGCTTCTTCCCATTATTTAGCGGAGTTGGGATAGAATAAACTTCTCCTGGCCTGGGATGCCATGTAAAACAGATGAGCCTGTTGCCATGGAGACCAGGGAGCTACTTGTCTTGAGGGGATAAGAATTGGGTGGGGGGTGAAGGCAGACACGGGTGATTTACTCCTGCAATAGCCCAGCCCAGAATCTACATGAATGTTAAACGGGGTGGCTCCAGGCAACCACTCAGCCAGATGCATCAGAAACCACTTAAGATGAAAGACCCAGAACATTTGTACATCTCTTCCCCAGGGATGCCTGTGACTTTCCGGCTCCCCACCCCCACAGCACAACCTCGGGCAGGTCAGCCCCTCTTTGGCCAAGGGGATCTAACTCAGTTCTGCCTCTGGCAAAGCTAGGGGAATGCAGGGTCTGTCCTGAAGGGGGAGGGGTATGGGCAGTTCTAGAGGGCGCTGGCTGGGGGAGCTGATTTCTTGGGCTCTTTACAAAAAAAGGAGTTTTCCGGCAATCATCACTGTCTAACCACAGGTGGGCTGCCCCAGGAAAGAGTGAGCTCCCCAACCCTGGAAGCATTCACATTGGGCTGAGAAGATCCTCCATCAGTGACTCTGTGAGGCATAAGACCTGCTCCGCAGGATTTTCTGGAAAGGATTAAAATGAAGCAAGGTATCTAAAGTGCTTAGTACAGCACCTAGCCCATATTGAATATCTGATAAGTGGTTATTATTAGTATTCTACAATTAGTAGACCTACAGTGAAATGGGAGCTCCCCATCAGTGACTCTCAGGATGACTTCCTGATGACTTCCCCATAAAGCAGGAGATAGAGAGCCTGGTAGCTTCCAAAGGCAGCTCTTTCAATTCTGATATCTTGTAGTAGCGGAGGCAAAAGAAGAATCATGGTTACAAGCAGGTGCTTTGGAGTCAGACAGACCTGGGCTCAAGTCCCAGCTCTGCGTCTTACTTGCCATGTGACCTTAAGCGAGTTAACTTCCTCTGAACCTCTGTTTCCTTACCTGTAAAATGTGAGGCATAACACCTGCTTTGTAGGATTTTCTGGAAAGGATTTAAATGAAGCAAGGTACCTAAAGTGCTTAGTACAGTACCTAGCCCATATTGAATATCTGATAAGTGGTTATTATTAGTATTCTATAATTAGTAAACCTACAATGAAATGGGAGCTCCCCAGATGCATGGTTTTGTTTTTTTGTTTTTTTTTTTCAAATGTTCTATTTATTTGGATGTGCCGGGCTGAGGTTTAGTTGTGGCACACAGGATCTTCCATCTTCAATGCTTGGTGTAGCATGAGAACTCTTAGTTTCAGGATGTGCTATCTAGTTTCCTGACCAAGGACTGAGCCCAAGCCCCTCCACACTGAGAGCTCAGAGTCTTAGCCACTGGACCACTAAGGAAGTCCCTCCCCAGCTGTTTGGACTGGATTTGACCAAGACAGTTGGCTTCTGCTCTGCCATTTACTGTGTAATCGTGGGCCAATTTCTTAATCTCTCTGAGTCTCAATTTCCTCATCAGTATAAAGAGGCTAATGATAGTGCTCACCTAGAGTTATGGTGCAGCGGCGGCAGCAGCAGCAGCAGAGTTATGTGAGGACTGAGTTGAGATTAGGACTGAGGTAGCCATCCGCGACCGTCACCATCACTGTCTCATCCTTGTCCTCGACTCTGGCTGTCTCCCCAACGCTTCGTACTTATTAGGGCTGAGAGATTGATTTAGAGACAGTGGTTCCTGAGTGAGACAATGACGCTTCAAAATTTAGTGGAGGTGGCAGAGACTGAAAAGAAGAAAAAGGAAAAGAGGCAGCCTGAAGGAAGACCCAAGAGAGCAAAGCCGGCAGCAAACTGGTAACAACAAAACTGGTGATGGAGAAGAAGGACTCACCAGTGGCTCCACACCTGTAGGGAAGGGAGGGGGACTGAGAGAACAGAAGGAAAAGAGGCCAGTGGGAATAAGGAGGAGTGGAGTCCCCCGATCTTCATACAACGTAAATGTTCCTTATTCAGTTGGCAGACGTGTCTTGCGCACCTCCAGGGCCTTAGGCAGTAAGAATACACATATGAACAGACATGTTCCTGACCTTAGAGGAAATGTTTTCAGCTTTTCACTGTTGACTGTGGTGTTAGCTGTTGGTCTGTCGTATTTGGCCTTTATTATGTTGAGGTATGTTCTCTCTATGCCCACTTTCTGGAGGGTCTTTTTTTTTTTTTTCCCCCCTCATAAATGGGTGCTGAATTTCATCAAAAGTTTTTAATGCATCTATCAAGATGATCATATGACTTTTATTCGTCAATTTGTTGATGTGCTGTATGGCACTGATTGATGTGCCAATATTGAAAAATCCTTGCCTCCCTGGGATAAATCACACTTGATCATGGTATATGATCCTTTCATTGTACTGCTGGATTCAGATTGCTAGTATTTTGTTGAAGATTTTTGTGGGGGAGAGAATGTTTGTGCCAAAATAAAAGGGAGAAAAATAAAGCAAGAAAAACTAAGGGGAAAAAATATGAGGACTAAAGAATGGCTAAGATTCCGTGCTCCCAATGCAGGGGGCCGTGGTTCTATCCCTGGCCAGGGAACTAGATCCCGCACACTGCAACTAAAGATCCTTTCTGCCACAATAAAGACTGAAGATCTTGTGTGCCACAACTAAGACCCTGTGCAGCCAAATAAATAAATACTGGAAAAAAAAAAAATGAGCAGACATGGTTCCTGCCCCCAAGGACTTCGTAGTATCAGTGGGGGTAGCAAAGACATCCCAAATACATACAATGACATGTAACAGCTGCTTTATCCACATTATCTGTCCAAGTAGCTGCTGAACCAGGAAATGATTGATTGCACCAGGCTTCAAGGAGAAAGGTACTCATCAATTGAGTAGATTTCCAGGAAGCTAGGGGAGAACATACTCTGTCTGAAAGGAAAGCATGAGAAAAATACCAGTGAGTGAAAAGCTATGTCACATCCTAGACTTATAAGTCTCTCTGATCTTCAAGACTATCAGATCCAGAATTGAGGCTGGAGATGCCTCAAGGGACTGTGGCCTGGACAACAGTGTGGGTCATAATACAGAAAGAGGGAAGGGCCAAGAAGAGCATTACATCAGGGTATGGTAACCTAAAAGGGCAAGAGATAGGAGTTTACAGTATGGGTTTGGAATCAGACATATAAGAGGAAAGTTCAATTGGAAAAAATCAAGGACAATTCTTCCTTTAAGGTAGGAGGGAAGGAAGAAAGTAAAAAAAAAAAAAAAAGCAAAACACTTTGATTTAGGGGGTGGGAACTGACAAGCCTAGGAAGCCCACCCTTGGCCTTTCCAGAAAAGTCAGAGGCAAGGACATTAGTTAAAACAAAAAAACTAGGGAGGGTTAAGGGGCCCAGCCAAGCTGGATGATCAAGGGGAAAAAAAAAAAAACACAATTCCTAACATCAGGAACAAAAGAGGGACTATGACTACATTTCCTATAGACATGAGAAAGGTAAATAAGAACACCGTAAACAACTTAAACAAACTGGATACATTCCTTGAGAAATACAAGTTTCTAAAACTGATACAAGATAAAATAGAGAAAGATAAATAGCCCTATATCTATTAAATAAAGGGAATTTTTTATCAAAAAATCTTCCCATAAACAAAATTTCCACATGAATGATTTCACTATGAATTTCATCAAATATGAAAGAAAGAAATATTGTCAGTCCTACACAAACTCAGAAAATGGAGGAAGATGAATATTTCTAAGTTGTTTCATGATGCCAGATTAACCGTGATATTAAAACCTGACAGAGAAATTACAAAAAGAGGCAGAAAATAACAAAATAATATCCATCACAAACTTAAGTCAAAAATTCTTAACAGATTATGAGCAAGTAAAATCCAGCAATATAAAAAAATAAAAATACATCATGACCAAGGTTTATACTGAGAATGAAAAATTGTCTGAACACTCAATATAATTCACTGTATTAACAGAATAAAGAAAAAAAAAACCCAGATGACTATTTTTATAAAATCCAATGCCTGTTCATCATGTTTTAAAGAAAATTAGGAGGAGAAGGAATTTATTCAATCTGAGAAGGGACATCTATGAAAAACCTACAGCTAACATCGTATTCAATGTGATTTAATAGCCATTCCCCTTAAGGTCAGGAAAAAAGCAAGGCTGCTGGCCATTTTCACTACCTCTATTTAACATTTCATTGGAGGTTTTAGCTAGGGCAACAAGACAAGATAAAAGAATAAAAAGAAAAAAATCAGAAAGGAAGAAGTAAAAATGTATACGAAAACTGCATAATTGTTTCTGGAGAAAATCCCTACTACTACTACTACTACTAAGTCACTTCAGTCATGTCCGACTCTGTGCAACCCCATAGACGGCAGCCCACCAGGCTTCTCCGTCCCTGGGATTCTCCAGGCAAGAACACTGGAGTGGGTTGCCATTTCCTTCTCCAATACATGAAAGTGAAAAGTGAAAGTGAAGTCGCTCAGTCGTGTCTGACTCTTAGTGACCCCATGGACTGCAGCCTACCAGACTCCTCCATCCATGGGATTTTCCAGGCAAGAGTACTGGAGTGGGGTGTCATTGTCTTCTCTGAGAAAACTCCTAGGAATCTATAAAATAGCAACTAGAACTAAGAACTGAATTGAGCAAAGTCACAGAATAAAAGAGCCACACTCATAGATCCATCGTATTCCCCTACACCGGCAGCAAACGCCTGGAAAATGAAATCTTTTTTTTTTCTTATTTTTTTAAATTTCTGCTCTCTCTTGAATCTCTCTCCCACCCACCCCATCCTACCCCTGTGGATCGGCACAGAGCCCTGAGCTGAGCTCCCTGTGCCATCCAGCAGCTTCCCACTAGCTGTCTGTTTCACACAGAGGAGGGTATATACACACCAATGCTATTCTCCCAACTCATCTCACCCTCCTCTTCCCCCTCTGTGTCCACATGTCTATTGAAAGTGAAATCTCTAAAAATTCCATTTACACTAAAAAGGCCAAAAAATTAAAATACTTAGGACTAAGTTTAACAAAAGATATGCAAGACCTATACATTGAAAATGGTCCCCTCAAAATACTAGATAAGTTAACGAGAACTGAAATAAATGTCCCTGTATGAGAAGACTCAATGTTATTCAAATGTCACTGCTCTCCAATCTGACATAGAGAGTCAACAGAATCTCAATCCCAACTTCCAGCTGACTTTATCTGTAGAAATTTATAGGCTCATTCTAAAATGTACATGGAAATGCAAATGACCTAGAATGCCCCAGGTAATCTTGATAAAGGAAAGGAAAGTTGGAGAATTTACACTACTAATTTCAAGGCTTGCTATAAACCTGGTGCACTGTCATCAAGACTTTACGATGTACAAAGACAGACATGTCATTCAATGGGACAGAACAGAGAGCCCAGAAATAGACCTACATTTAAATGGTCATTTGACTTTTCTCTACAGATAAAGCAGTTCTCTCCAACAGGTGTGGCTACAACAACTGGCCATTAATATAAGAAAACGTGAACATCTACCTTTATCTTACACTAAGCCACATAAAATTTAAGTTGAGGTGAATCGTTCCCTGGTGGTTAAGACAGTAAAGAATCTGCCTGCAATGCAGTTGACCCAGGTTTGATCCCTGAGTTGGGAAGATTCCTTAAAGAAGGGAATGGCAACCGCCTCCAGTATTCTTGCCTGGAGAATACCATGGACAGAGAAGCCTGGCAGGCTACAGTCCATGGGGTTGCAAAGAGTCAGATATGACTTAGCAACTAATACTTTGACTTTCATAGATCTAACCTCAAAAGCTAAAACTATAAAATTTCCAAAAGAAAACATAGAATATCTCCATCACCTGGAGACAGGCAAAGGTTTCTTAGAAAGGAGGCAAAAAGTAATAATAATCAAAAGAAAATATGATAATGTAGATTTCGTAAAAATGTATAACTCCTGCTCATCAAAAACATAATTAAGAAAATGATGGTATGCAATGGAGGCAAACAACAGCCTCCTCAATAGTATATGCAACCTGTTGCTTGCATAGACTGCCCTAAGAGACCCTAGAGACCATGCTTTCCAATGAACATTTATGTCTGATTTCATGTTGTCACCAGGCAACGCTTCAGACAGGTATTCAGGTGTCTTCAGAAAGCTCCAGGGCACAGTGACCAGGGTCCACATTTTCCAAGTCATCAAGTCTGTCACCCCAAGCTGCAGGACCAGAAGCATGATTGAAGTTCAGGGCCTGGTTCAAGTTCCCTGGTTGCCAGAAGATCCATGTGTCCAAGAAGTGGGGTGTTACCAAGTTCAATGCAGATGAATTTGAAGCTATGGCAGCTGAAACGTGGCTCATCCTGGATGCCTATGGGGTCAAATACATCCCTAGTCATGATCCCATAGATGAATGCTGAGCCCTGCACTCTTAAGGGCTTTGGCGCTGCTCCCTCCTTACTCACACCCACCAATAGACCCAAATTCCTGTTCAAAAAATAAAACGGATAACAAGTCACAGACTAGTAGAAGACAGTGAAGAAGACTCCATTAAAGGACTTGTATCAAGTATACATAAAGAACTGCTGCTGCTGCTGCTAAGTGGCTTCAGTCGTGTCCGACTCTGTGCGACCCCATAGACGGCAGCCCACTACAATGCAATAAATAAAACTTGACCAACCCAGTGAAAAGAACAGTAAATGTTTGAACAGACTTTGCATGGTAATTTAGGTGTACTGAACGCATGTCTGCTCTATTACCCAGCAATTCCACTTCCAGGCGTTCACCCAAAAGAAAGGAAGACATAGGTCCACAAAAAGATGTGTACAAGAACATTCACGGCCACTTTACTCGTGGTAGCCCCTGGAAAAAACCTCAAATAAACTGCTCATGAAGACAGATGGATACACAAATTGTTAACCACTTCCTGATGATACAAAAGAGACAAAGTATTAACACATGCAACACAATGAATGAATCTTGGACTTCCCTGGTGGTGCCGTGGATTTGAACCCAGTGCGGGGGACATTGATTCGATTCCTGGTCCAGGAAGATTCCACAAGCTGTGGAGCAACTAAGCCCGTGCACCACAACTCCTGAGCCTGTGCTCTAGACCCCAGGAGGCACAATTCCTGAAGCACGTGACCTAGAGGCCAGGAGCCACAGCTCCTGAAGCACCGTGACCTGGAGCCTATGCTCCACAAGAGAAGCCATTGCGATGAGGAGCCCATGCACTGCAATGAGGAGTAGCCCCAACTCGCTGCAACTAGAGAAAGCCCCCACAAAGCAACAGAAACCCAGCGCAGCCAAAAATAAATAAATGGATGGACCTCAAAAATGTGAGTACATATTGTTTGATTTCATTTATGTGAAATTTTAGAAAGTTTTTTTTTTTTTTTTTTTTTTAAAAAAAATGGATTACTTCTGCAGGATCAGAGCAGCGATTGCCTGCAAAGCGGGTATGAAGAGATTTCCTTGCTGATAGAAATGTTCCATAACTTTATACGGATTGGGGTTACACATACAAAGTATTCGTCAGATCTCAGAGAATACACTTATAATTTGCGCATTTTACAGTTTCTTGCATGTAAATGTGACACCCCTCCCCCATACATACGTACAAAAAAGCCACATGCAAATATTAATTCTACTTAATTATATGATGCTGAAGTGTCTGGAATGCAGTATACTGATGGTCTGCATCTTACTTTAAAATATACCAGAAATAAGATGTATTGGATACTAGATATATGGAGAGGTATTTGATGAAAGAGATACAGCAAAATGTTGACAATTGTAGAATCTCCATGCCAAATACTCAGTTGTGAGTATTCAACATTCTATTCAATTTTCTATGCTTAGAATTTCAATAGGGAAGTCAAGACAGGGGTTGCAGGACTGGTCAAGAATGGGAAAAACTCAGAAGAGCCTTGAGGTGAGGGCAGAAAGGAGTGGTCAGCATTTTCCAGGGACAATGAGGGTTCAGCTGGGGTTCATAGGCCTTACTTGTAAGAAGGGCAGTCAACATACTCTCCCAAGGACACATGTCAATACTACTCAACAGCCACCCCCAGCCAGCCTAATCCTACCCAATAGGATACCTGAGAACAGAATGGTTCAGCACGTTTTCCGTCTCCCAGGGGAAGGTGTCTTCCTCTTTGGACCAGAGGTTCTCCAGGGCAGGCACTAGGTCTTCCCCATCAGTCCAGGAGCTTACTTCAAGCAGGACGTAGATCTTCCCCATCACACCAGGAACTTACTTAGTCTAGAGGTTATGTTATCTTCCATCAGCCTGTGGAAGACTAATGGGGACTAATTCCATCATCAGACCAGAAGGCCTCTCTGGATGTATCTGCCACCTGATAGGAGCTGCTCAGAGGGCTGCCAGTCATTTCTCTTTATTTCCTTCAAGACTCCCACTTGAGCTCTACGGCTTGAACACACTCAGCAGGGGTGATTGACAGGATCCGAGCAAGACTGCTCTAACTTCAATCATCCCAGAAGCAGACTCTCACTTATATGGGTTTCACATTTAGCCAGGGAAAAGTGATATTAATTCACCAGAGTGATTGAGACTTTATATACCCTGAAGTGAAGAAATTCTAACTTGAGGTTCCCCCAGCAACTGTAGCTGGGCAACATCACCCCCAGGCATCAGCAGGAGGTCACATATCTCAACAGCTTATTGGGCAGGAGAAATCACAGCCACCTCCACACACCTCGGCTTACAGGAACTAAGGGAGGGGTGTACCTAGAGACCCAGAAAGTGAGGGTGATACTGAGGCCCCAGGAAAAAGAACAGGCAAGAGAAGAGAGGGGAAGAGCCAAAATATGTTTCCCCAGTCGCTCTCCTCTGTGTGTGTGTGTGTGTGTGTGTGTGTGTGCATGCACACGTGTGTGTCTCATGCATATACACACAGAAAGACAAGCAGTTTAAACTTAAAATATGATTTGGGTTCACAAGGGTAAGTTCTGTAGCAACTGAAAACACATTTGCAAGGTGCTACATATAGGACCCTGGAGTAGACACCTGGCTGAGAAATGGGACAAATCTGGTTGCTATACCCATATAGCAAGAGCTGTTGATTTCTCATCCTTCAAACCAGTCTCCCTAGTCCCTGCCCCCAACCCACAGATACCTCTGACCTGACCCCTATAAACTTGACTAACTTCCAGATTTTCTTTGTGACTCAGCTTCTATTGTCATGATACTCCTTGTTATTATTATTCTGGGTGAAATGGAGAGAGGATCATCAAACTGGGCCAGGAGAACTAATGTGTCATTTTCTATGTCAGAGTTTTTCCAAAATGTCATCTTGTATTGCTTCCAGAAGTAGCAAACTAGATAATGTAAAAGGTCTTTTCAGTACAAAACAACGAACTTTTGCTAAAAGAGACTTGAGTGCATTTCTGGGGTCAACATACATAAGAGAATTATGTGATAGTCCCATCCATTCCCCCAAATTCACTGAAACTAAGGCAAAGTGTAACAAGCAGCAAAACAACTCAAAAGGTAGATGTCGGAATAAGTCTAGGATGTCTACTTTCACCATTGCTATTTGATATTGAACTGCTAGAGCAATTAGACAAGAAAAATCAAGGCATCCAAGTTGCAAAGCATGAAGTAAACCTATCTCTATTCGTGGATGACATGATTCTATATGTAGGAAATCCAGAATAATCAACAAGAAAGCTACTAGAACTAAAATTCAATAAAGTTGTAGGGTATAAAATCAAAAGATCAGTTGTGTTTATACACACCTACAGTTTAGAAGGGGAAGTTAAGAAATCAGTCTTACAATAGCATCGAAAAGAATGAAATATTTAGAAATAAATTTAACCAAGGATATGAAAGATGTATACATTGAAAACCACAAAATACTGCTGAAAGAAATTGGAGAAATCTAAGTACATGGAAACACATCCCACGTACATGAATAGGAAGGCAGTATTGTTTAGATGTCTATGCTACTCAAAGTGATGTACAGATTCAAAAAATTCCTTATCGGGACTGCAATCACATTTTGTAGAAGAACAAAAGTTAATCATCAAATTCATGTGAAATTGTATGATATTCTGAATAGCTACATTTTCTGAATATCAAAACTTACTACAAAGTTACAATAATCAAAAGAGTGTGGTACTGGCGTAAGGACAGACATAGAGCAAATGGAGAATTGAAAGTCCAGAAGAAAACTCACATATCCAAGGCCAACTGATTTTAAATAAGAGTGCCAAGTCCATTCAATGGGAAAGGAACAGTCTTTTCACCATTTGGTTCTAGGACAACTGAGTTTCCACATGCAAAAAAATGAAGTTGGACCCCTATCTCAGAGCAAATACAAATATGAACTCAAAGTGGATTTATGACTTGAATATAAGAACTAAAATCATAAATATCTTACAAAACATAGTGGAAAATCTATATAATCTTGAATTTGGCAATGGATTCATAGGTTTGATGACAAAAGCACAAATAACTGAAGAAAAATAGATAAATTGGGCTTCATAAAAATCAAAAACTTTGTGCATCAAAAGGCATTATCAAGAAACTGAAAGGACAACCTATGGAATGGGAGAAATTATTTGCAAATAATTTGATAAGGGCTAAATCGACTTGACAGATGTGAGTCTGAGTGAACTCCAGGAGTTGGTGATGGACAGGGAGGCCTGGCGTGCTGCAATTCATGGGGTTGCAAACAGTCGGACACGACTGAGTGACTGAACTGAGCTGAACTGAACTGAAATACCCAGATTGCATAAAGAATTTCTACATTCAACAGAAAGACAAACAACCCAATTTCAAAAATGGGAAAAAGGACTTGACTAGACCTTTCTTCAAGGAATATACACAAATGGCCAATAAATACATGAGAAAATGTTCAACATCATAAATCATTAGGGAATGTGTATCAGTACCTCAGTGAGGTACCAGTTCATGTCTACAAAGATGGCATTAATAATAATAATAAACAATAAGTGTCAGTGAGGATTTGGGGAAATTAGAATTCTTGTGCATTTCAAGTAGAAATGTAAAATGGTACAGACTCTGGAGAACAGTTTGGTTGAAAAACCAAAAACTAAGCATGGAATTTCTGTATGACTCAGCAATTCCACTCTTAGGTATACTCTTTTGGTATACCCAAAAGAACTGAAAACAGGGATACATATAATAGTATGCCAATGTTCATTGCAATAATAGTCACGGTAGCCAAAAGGTAGAAACAACCCATACATTCATCAATGGGTGAGTGGATAAGAAAAATGTGGTATACACACACAGTATTCAGCCGTGAAGTTGTGAGGTATGCTGCAACATGGATGAACTACAATCATATCAATATTGGGGGCGTGGTACAAATTGTGCAGATTGCTGGCTTTTACTCTAAGTCAAAAGCCATGGGAAAATTCGGAAGGGAGAAGATATGAACTGACTTATGTTTTTAAAGAACTACTTTGGAGACAAGGAAGGAGGCTTGGAAATCAGTTAGGAGGCTATTGAAATTACCGGGTAAGGAAGGATGATGGCTTGACCCAGAAGGTAGCAGTGGAGGCGGTAAGAAGTAATCTGCATTTCTGTAAATAATGTCATTGGGATGTATAGACAGCTTGGAATGTGAGAGAAGAGCAGAGTCAAGGATGACACTGAAAACTTTAGCCTCAGCAAAGGATCAGTGGAGTTGACACTTTCTGGGAAAGGGAGGCTATAGGAGTAGATTTGGAAGGGGAAGACCAAGAGTTTATTTGCCCATTATTTTTTTCTTTCCTGAATTTTTTTTTTTTTGTAGTGCCGCCAAAGTGAGCCCTCCTATTCCTTTTTTATTTTCTTTTTAAATGTATTTATTTTTAACTGAAGGATAATTGCTTTACAGTGTTGTGTTGGTTTCTGCCATACATCAGCATGAATCAGCCATGGGTATACATATGTCTTCTCCCTCTATTGTTTGCCTATTAGATGTGTAAGAAGAGATACTGAGTAGGCAACTGGTTACATGAGACTGGAGTGAGATACGGCAGAGGTAAGGACACAAAGATTCAGGTCTAAGACACTTCCCTAAGGTTACACAGCTAAAAAGTGTCTAGACCCAGGACCCAAACCCCAAACCTGGGTTCTTCACCTCCATGTTATACTGCTTCCCCAGAAACCCACAGTGAATCAAGACTGGGTTTTTTGTTTGTTTGTTTGATTTGACTGCATTTAAGCTTTGTTGCTGCATGCAAGATCTTTAGTTATGGCATGTGGGATCTAGTTCCCTGACCAGGGATTGAACCTGGTCCTATGCATTGGGAGCAACATGGAGTCTTGGCATGGAGTCTTAACCACTGGGCCACCAGGGAAGTCCCCCCAAGACATGGTATCTGATGAAGGAGAACAGAGTGGAAGTTTTCAGGCTGCTGACCCTTGGTCTTGATGACTGTAATCCCCCCTGCCCCATCCTGAGTTGTTACTCAGGATTCATCTGCAGTCCCTCTTAGTATGCGTTTATTTGCCTTTATAAGAAAGCATTTCCCAGGAAATGGGCATCCCATGTCTCTCTGTGCATGTGAGTGAATAGAGTGGGAGGAAGGGAGAGTTGTTGAAGATTTTTTCTTTCTTTCTTTTCTCCTTTTTTTTTTTTTTTTTTGGAAACTGTCCGGGGGACGTGGTGTTGCTGCTGGTGGTAGCAGCAACTGCTACAATCAGAGCTATTTCGAAGCAAAGAACTAATTTACTGCATGAATGACTTTAGCTCAAAAGAAGAAATAAGGACGATCAGGAGTCCTAAGGGAGCAGAATAATAGGGTAATTTACACGGGGAGATGAGGGAGATGGGAGAAACACGCAGGGTAATTCTTTTGCATAATCTTTACTTTATATTTTTGCCCTTTTTCCCTTCCCATCTCGGGGGGCAGAGCCTCAGCTCAGACACGCTTCTTGGCCATTCCCAGGGTTGATCCCTGAAAAAAATGAAAGGACAAGGAAGATATGGTTGCCCAGTCTGTGAAAGAGATAGTCAGTCAAGAGATGGTTTCATGGCTGTTCCCTAAAGCCAGGTTCTACTAGAGGAATGGTCTGCAGGAGGCCCTCATTGAGCCTTAAGATTGCTGCGGGATTGCAAAGAAGAACTTCATATGCCCAGCTGAATGCAATGTACAGAGTAGATGCCAACTTCCACCAGTCTTAACTGGCACCAAACTAAGAGCTCACTATTACCCCTGCTATGGACTGAAATTTCAGATTCATATGCTGAAATCCTATCACTCACTGTCAGGCATCCCTATCTATCACCAGCTGCTAGAGTCTACCCAAACCCATGTCCATTGAATTGGTGATGCTATCCAACCATCTCATCCTCTGTTGTCCCTTTCTCCTGCCCTCGATCTTCCCCAGCATCAGAGTCTTCTCAAATAAGTCAGCTCTTCACATCAGGTAGCCAAAGTATTGGAGTTTCAGCCTCAACCTCAGTCCTTCCAATGAACACCCAGGACTGATCTCCCTTAGGATGGACTGGTTGGATCTCCTTTCAGTCCAAGGGACTCTCAAGAATCTTTTCCACCACCACAGTTCAAAAGCATCAATTCTTCAGCANCTATCTATCAGATCTAGGCCCTTAAATCTATTTCTCACTTCCACTGTATAGTCATAAGGGGTTTGATTTAAGTCATACCTTAATGGTCTAGTGGTTTTCCCCACTTTCTTGATTTAAGTTTGAATTTGGCAATAAGGAGTTCATGATCTGAGCCACAGTCCTCTCCTGGTCTTGTTTTTGCTGACTGAATAGAGCTTCTCCATCTTTGGCTGCAAAGAATATAATAAATTTGATTTCATTGTTGACCATCTGGTGATGTCCATGTATAGAGTCTTCTCTTTGCTATGACCAGTGAGTTCTCCTGGCAAAACTCTATTGNATGATCTGAGCCACAGTCCTCTCCTGGTCTTGTTTTTGCTGACTGAATAGAGCTTCTCCATCTTTGGCTGCAAAGAATATAATAAATTTGATTTCATTGTTGACCATCTGGTGATGTCCATGTATAGAGTCTTCTCTTTGCTATGACCAGTGAGTTCTCCTGGCAAAACTCTATTGGCCTTTGCCCTGCTTCATTCTGTACTCCAAGGCCAAATTTGCCTGTTATTCCAGGTGTTTCTTGACTTCCTACTTTTGCATTCTAGCCCCCTATAATGAAAAGGACATCTTTTAGGAGTGTTAGTTCTAGAAGGTCTTGTAGGTCTTCATAGAACCATTCAACTTCAGCTTCTTCAGCAACTGGTTGGGGCATAGACTTGAATTATTGTAATATTGAATGATTTGCCTTGGAAAAGAAAAGAGATCATTCTGTCATTTTTGAGATTGCATCCAAGTATTGCATTTTGGACTCTTTTGTTGACTATGATGGCTACTCCATTTCTTCTAAGGGATTCCTGCCCACAATAGTAGATATAATGGTCATCTGAGTTAAATTCACCCATTCTCATCCATCTTAGTTCGCTGATTTCTAGAATGTCGATGTTCAGTTTTGCCACCTCCTGTTTGACCACTTCCAGTTTGCCTTGGATTCATGGACCTAACATTCCAGGTTCCTATGCAGTATTGCTCTTTACAGCATTGCACCTTGCTTCTATCACCAGTCCCATCCACAGCTGGCTGCTGTTTTTGCTTTGGCTCCATCCCTTCATTCTTTCTGGAATTATTTCTCCACTGATCTCCAGTAGCATATCGGGCACCTACCGACCTGGGGAGTTCATCTTTCGATGTCCTGTCTTTTTGCCTTTTCATACTGTTCATGGGGTTCTCAAGGCAACAATACTGAAGTGGTTTGCCATTCCCTTCTCCAGTGGACCACATTCTGTCAGACCTCTCCACCATGACCCGTCCACCTTGGGTGGCCCCACACAGCATGGCCTAGTTTCATTGAGTTAGACAAGCCTGTGGTCCATGATAGTATTAGGATGTGGGAACTTTGGGAGGTAATTAAGTCATGAGGGTGGAACCCTAATGAATGGGGTTAGTGCCCTTATAAAGAGACCCCAGATATTTCTCTCCCGTCTTTCTACCATGTGAGGATATAAGAAGTAGGCAGTGTATAGCCCAGAAGAAGGCTCTTGCCAGGATTCACCGTACTGGAAAATTGATCTCAAAATTCTAGCCTCCAGAACTACAAGAAATAAATTGCTATTGCTTGTAAATCATCCAGTCTATGGTAGTATTTTTAATTTTTTTTTCTTTATTTTGGCTCCGCCACCTCTTAGTTGTGGCACATGGGGTCTTCAATCTTTGTTGCAGCATAAGGGTTCTTTCATTGCAGGATGCGAACTCTTATTAATTACGGCATGTGAGATCTAGTTCCCTGACCAAAGATCAAACCCGGGCCTTCTACATTGGGAGCACGGAGTCATAGCCACTGGACCATCAGGGAAGTCACTATGGTAATTTGTTGCAGAAGCCTGAACTAAGACCAACCCAGATTCTTGGTTTCCCAGCCCAGAGAAGATCTGGGATTGCAGGATGCTTAGAGCACATTTGGTCCTAAACCCACGTATTCTAAGTTAAGGAAACCACTAAGGCCTGGGCTCCAAGTCTTATTCCAATACATACTAGCTATATGACCTTGGCTAGACCCTGGAGTCCTGAGTTTTCTCATGCATAAAATCAAGATTGTCATTTTCTTCACTGACACGTATGAGGAGCAAATAAGTTGGTCCCTGACAAAGTTCTTTATAAATTGCAAAGTACCATATAAATGTGAGTTACCGTTATTACTTACCAATGAAGGAAACTGAGTCCCAGGGTCCCAGGGGAATTAAGTGATGCATCCAAAGTCACATTGCAAGTAAATACAGATGAGAGCTTGAACCTAAATCTCCAGTGTTCTTTCTATAGGAAAGACACTGTGGGATAGTGGTTAGAGTACAGACTTTGGAACGGGCTGCCTGGTCTGCCATTTGCCAGCCATGAGACTTTTGTTAAGTCAGTTAGCATCCCTGTGCCTCAACTTCCCCATCTGTAAAATGAAGATAATAATAGTACCAACCTCAGAGAGCTATTATGAATATGTGAGTTAATATGTGTGAAGCATTTGGCATAGTACTTGCAACTGGTATTTAATACATGTCATTTAATAACAGCTATCATAGTTACACAGGAAATATGGGCTAAACCCAGGTAAACTCAAGGCATGTGAGGATCTACACTAAAGGATCCTCTCAAAGACCAAGAAAGGAGAAAAGAGAGTCATGTGCAGCAATAAGCATTCCAGTTAGGTTGAGTTAGAACTTCAAGTGTGGTAAAGGCAAATGGTCCTGTTTTAGAGTCAGGAGACCTGATTTCTGGCCTCAGCTCTGCCACCTAAGACAATCTCTCCAAGATCCAAGTGCCTTCTCTACAAAATGAAGCTCACGATACTTCCCAACCTGTTCATACTACAGGACTTTGAGTACACCCAGTGGGGCACACCATAGGGTATGAAGTTACCATTGCAACTCCCATACCGGACTGGGAACTGTTTAAGGAAAGGAGTTCACTTTATAGTCCTCATGTCCAGATCCTGGCATACCATAGTAGCTCAGTTTTTGAGTGAATATTTGTTAGAAATTAGAAAGTGTCATTAGCTGTTATAATTATTTCTGAATAGCTATCAACTGCACCTCTTTGCCTTTTTTAGAACATAGGAAGCAGCAGGAGCCTTCCCCGACAAATTCTCCTCTCCCCTATGACCTGGGCAGATTATGGGAGACCTTTAAAGTGTAAAGATTAAAGCAGATAGGAGAGAGGAGCCTAAGATCAAAGACCAACCCAGAGTTAAGTTCCTGATGCTGACAGTAACCATGACCCATTGAACCAAGATTGTGGGGTGGGGTGGGGAAAGAAACCCCAAAGCCTAGCTCAAAGCATCCTGCTTCCTGAGTTCTAAAGTGAGCACCACCAATCTGACCTGGATACCAGATTCATCCTTCCTGGAGGCAGAAACACGGACAAATTGACTTACACCACATTTTGTTTCCTTGATCATGAAATTCAACCTTAGCCACAGTTTTATGTGCCCTGACCTTCCCCATTCCAGACCTCTTTGTCATTTACCGTAATTAAACAGTCACAAAAACTCCATAAAAGTCCAGTTATTGCTACAAACAGAAGATCAGGAGTTATTCTCTGTTACCTGTACATAAATGTTCCTACTTAATGTGTAAAAGCACCTATTCTATGATTGAATGGGCTCTAGGTTTATGGTTGTAGCCGTTGCGTTCCTGTAGCCTGTGGTTTTATGGCCCTAATTCCATACTAAACCGTAGTTTTAATTTTCTCCTCCTACCCTGAAGCCAGAGTTTCCTGGATGTGGGGGAAGGAAGAAGATTCCTGCCCAATCACTCTAGGCCACCTGTCACAGAAAATTTTCTCACTAGAGCCAAACCAACCCACCTGCTCTTCTGTCAAAGAAGAAGGTCACCTACCCTGTGGGGAGGAGGCCTGAGCAGCCCAGATGCCTTCTGTGTTGGAGGCCTGGGCTTCGAAAGTAGCAGGTTTGTCCTGTAAGTGTGCCAGGGCAGTGCCAGTTGTTCCCGGCCCCAGGAGATACCCAGGCTCAGGCAAAGGGAGAGCAGGGACAGATAAACAGGTCAAGAGAAGGAGACCTGCCAGCTGGAAGACCTGACCCTAGCCATAGGCACAGCATCATGGAACAAAGAGAAACTGGAGGATGGCAGGTAGAAAGCTCTGTCTCTGTCCGTGGTGCTGACTCATGATTGTAACAATTGGTTCTGCCTGTTTCTCCCTAACCCCAGGATTCCAGTGACTCCTGTCCAATCTTCCTTTGCTTTTATTTCCTCTCTTCATGACATTTTAGCAGTTTTTACACTGCTGTAGAATACACAGAACTGTAGCCTGTGTCTCACAACTGACGCCATTGGTTTCAAGTAATGTTGACAATTCTATCACACTCACATTTCCAAGAGTTTTCTTTTGAGCACGTTGAGGACTCCTCCCCATAACACATCATTTCCCCTCCCACAGTCCTTACTCGCGATGTAGAGGTGAGAAGTGGAGAGAGAATGAATGGCATCAGCAGGAGCTATTGCGTAAGCAAGGTTGGTCCCAGCAGGACACCTCTCCACCTGAAGATTTAGTAGTCTAGGGAGCCACCAAACAGCCTTTGTGGAGCAGAGTGGGTTGTCTGGACGTTTCAGAATCTGAAAAGCCACTTAGTGTGACCAAAGGAACTCTCCCAAGAGGCATAGTTGGAGGGCAAGGATAAAGAGGAAGAAGCCCCACCTCAGCTCATCTCTCCAGAGAAGGGAGAAGGATGGACTCGCTCTATGAGGAAATCTGGTATTTTGCCTGCTACAGCCAAGACAGGGCTAAGGATTGGAAATGATAGGTGGTTTGATAGGACTCCCTAGGGGGATTGTTTTAGGTCCATTCTCTTCTTACCTGTGGACTTGTTCATGTTGGGGTGGAAGAAATATGAGTTCTGAACTGGAAACAATAATCTATCACTTGCTAAATGGTGAGCTTGGGCCAGATATTTAATCTCTCTAGACTTCTGCTTCCACGTCTGTAGAAGGTATGGTAACAGCATCCTCATCACAGGATTCTCACGTGGACGCAATGGAATAATAAGTGTAAAACACCCAAAGCATGATGAGGACTCGGTGAATGGAGGGTGAGTCTCTTCTGCCCGCCCTTCTGTGCTTCCCTCTTCTCAGACACACAGTGAGACTTTGAACATCTGCTCAGAAACCCAAAAAGGCAAAGGCCCTTTGAATTTCAGATTACTGAAGCTCGAATCCTTACCCTACTCTAAAGATAGGACCAGAGAGGAAAGCAGGATTTTTGAGACCAGTCTTAATGTTCTTAAGACTTTGGGAGGGGGGGGGGGATCATAATGTTATGGATATTAGTTATTGGTAAAAGAATCATTGTCATATCATGGAATGAATCACTCACACTCAGCCAGTGGGGGAGAAGAAAGAGCCACTTAAGTAAATAATCTGTTCCTTTTCTGTTCCATGTCCCCATAGTTCTTCTCCATGAACACTTCCTCCATAAAGATGGGAATATTTGAGGAAATAGGCATTAATAGAAGTTTTAATCAATGCAACATGGATATGAACTTGAGCAAACTCTGGGAGATGGTGAGGGACAGGGAAGCCTGCCATGCTGCAGTCCATGGGGTCATGAAGAGTTGGACATGACTTGGCAACTAAACAACCACCACCACCAATGCAACCAGGTGGTGGACATCACTATAAAGTAAGAGAGTGGGAATAAATGCCCTCTAAGCCAGGAGAAATATCAATAACCTCAGATATGCAGATGACACCACCCTTATGGAAGAAAGTGAAGAGGAACTAAAAAGCTTCTTGATGAAAGTGAAGAAGGAGAGTGAAAAAGCTGGCTTAAAGCTCAACATTCAGAAAACTAAGATCATGGCATCCGATCCCATCACTTCATGGGAAATAGATGGGGAAACAGTGTCAGACTTTATTTTTGGGGGCTCCAAAATCAGTGCAGATGGTAATTACAGCCATGAAATTAAAAGATGCTTACTCCTTGGAAGGAAAGTTATGATCAACCTAGATAGCATATTCAAAAACAGAGATGTTACTTTGCCAACAAAGGTCCATCTAGTCAAGGCTATGGTTTTTCCAGTGGTCATGTATGGATGTGAGAGTTGGACTGTGAAGAAAGGTGAGCACTGAAGAATTGATGCTTTTGAAATGTGGTGTTGGAGAAGACTCTTGAGAGTCCCTTGGACCTCAAGGAGATCCAACCAGTCCATTCTAAAGGAGATCAGTCCTGAGTGTTCTTTGGAAGGACTGATGCTAAAGCTGAAACTCCAATACTTTGGCCACCTCATGCGAACAGTTGACTCATTGGAAAAGACCCTGATGCTGGGAGGGATTAGGGTCAGGAGAGAAAGGGGACAACAGAGGATGAGATGGCTGGATGGCATCACCAACTCGATGAACATGAGTTTGGGTGAACTCCGGGAGCTGATGATGGACAGGGAGGCCTAGCATGCTGCAATTCATGGGGTCGCAGAGATATCAGACACGACTGAGCAACTGAACTGAACTGAAGCTTCTTCAGTCCTGATTTTGTTACAGTATACCAAGGCTTACACAACCTGCTTGTAAGCAGGGCTTGAACCCTGTGCTTTGACACCTGTCACCCTTAGATCTGCTTATAGTGCCTGTCACAGACGTGCACAAAACTCGATGGCTGACAAATGGGCAACATTATGACTAATTGGCTCAGATATGTGATTCTCATTGGCCCCAAGGTCTTCAAAACCATGGACCTTCATGAACCATGGAACCTGTTCCCAAGGGGAAGTTGGTCGAGAAGACTCACAAAAGAGAAGAAAAACAAGAACAAAAACAAGAATGTCAGGAGCTAGCAGAGACTTGAGAGATTTTCTAAATTTAATTAACCATTTTACAGATGGGAAAGCTGAGGCCCAGAGAGGAGGAAGGACTCTTTTGAAGTCATGCAGTGACAAAATGTGCTCTTATGACTCCCAGGCCTTTTTTTCAAACTCAACAAACACAAATTCCAACAACTTCAACTTGCTAGAGGTAGATGATGTTTCTATGTCTGTTCCCAATTTGAGCTTTTCTGCTCCAAATGACAAGGAAAAGGACAAGAGAATTCTTTTCTCAAGGTTTCTTTGTGGTAGCCTCTGTCAAACAAATTTAGAAAGTAAGAGTTCCTGTCCTGGGCATGAAATTGCACACACACACACTCAATTCAATATTATTGGGTTCCCTGCGGGTGACTCATCTCCCATCAGGAGAAAAGTCCACCTGAGGGCAGAAACCTTCCTCTTTACCCCAGCATCAAGGCGAATACTCTTCATCAGTCACATTTTGCACTTGAACTTTATTTTCCCCTTCCAGCCCCTTGACTTCTTTAGACCAGCTTTCACTCAGCAAGCAGGCTGTCTTCCTCACTGGCCCAAGCATTCCCTCTGGGAGGCAGTCACAAGGTCTGTTTGGGCTGGGTATACCTTCCCGCTAGGAGTTACGCCTCCTTCATCAGGTTCATATTCCCACAGAACCCTAGCAGNTGCTGCTGCTAAGTCGCTTCAGTCGTGTCCGACTCTGTGCGACCCCATAGACGTCAGCCTGTCAGGCTCCTTCGTCCTTGGGATTCCCCAGGCAAGAGCACTGGAGTGGGCTGCCATTTCCTTCTCCAATGCATGAGAGTGAAAAGTGAAAGTGAAAGTTGCTCAGTCGCGCCCGACCCTTTGTGACCCCATGGACTGCAGCCCACCAGGCTTCTCCGTCCATGGGAGTCTCCAGGCAAGAGTACTGGAGTGGGGTGCCATTGCCTTCTCCGCAGAGGATTCCCAATCAGTGAAAACAGCCAGGCTTCTGAAGGTGCTTATCCACACTTCCCATGAGATTGAGAAATCATCAGTTGCCCACATTACGAACAATCTCACCACTTTAAAGGATGACATTAGAAGTGGGTGGGGAGATAGGGAGGTTGATGAAATCCTGGGGAAGCAAAAGCCGTTCTTTTATTTGATTGTCTGTTTATTTCGCTGCGCTGGGTCTTAGTTGCAGCTTGAGGGGTCTTTGATCTTCACTGCAGCATGCCGGACCTTTAGCTGTGGCATGTGAACACTTAGTTGAAGCATGTGGGACCTAGTTCCCTGACCAGGGATCAAACCTGGGCCTCCTGCCCTGGGAATGCAGAGTCTTAGCCACTGGACCACCAGGGAAGTCCACAAAAGCCACTCCAGAAGCTTCGGAGGAAGGTAGCCCCCTTGCCCGGCTTCTTAGAAAGATGAGTCTGGTGAGTCCCATTCTGAAATCTACCAGGTTTCTCCCCATCCCCTTCTATCAAAGGCAATTTTCCAAAAATTTTCACATACTAAGTCCTGAATGAAAAACTAGGATCCCCATCCTCCAAGGGCCCTTAAGGAGCCAGATTTCTAAAGACTGAGGATACGCAAGTCTGTCTACTCCTTGGCAGAAACACAAGTCTCCCTGGCTTCAAAGAAAAGAGGCTTAAAAAGGTTTGGGCACCAAGACACAAACATCAAAAGCCTCCTGCCCACCGCTAACCAGATGCATTAACTGCAAATGAAGACGAAATGTACATATTCAATTTCCCTGGAAACTACCTGTCAGGCCGGATGGGAAGTCAAGGCTCTCCTTGGCCTATTGCACCTGAGTACCGAAATCTCTTCCTCCTTGGGTTGACTGCTCATTCTTAGCGTGTTTCAGGGAGGGAGGAAAAAGCTCCTCCAGAGACACGTCAGGGTTGAAGGCAGAGGAAACCTTTCATCTGTAGAAAGTGGGACTTCCTTGGTGGTCCAGGGGCTAAGACTCTATGCTCCCAGTGCAGGGAGTCTGGGTTTGATCCCGGGCCAGGGAACTAGATCCCACATGCCGCAACTAAAGATCCTGCAGGCCACAGTGAAAATTAAAGATCTCACAGGCTACAACTAAGACTGTCGCAGAGGAAGGAAGGAAAATTGAGGATGTTTTGCTTCTTTCTCTGGAGCAAAGGGGCATCTGCCCAAGGACTGACAATGACAGAAGCCCTGCCCCATCCCAGGGGTGCCCAAGGCCAGTAGGAAAGACCCAGTCCCAGCACCAGAGCCTTCAGTCTGCTGGGAAAGACACAGCCCAGCNGGGAGGAAAAAGCTCCTCCAGAGACACGTCAGGGTTGAAGGCAGAGGAAACCTTTCATCTGTAGAAAGTGGGACTTCCTTGGTGGTCCAGGGGCTAAGACTCTATGCTCCCAGTGCAGGGAGTCTGGGTTTGATCCCGGGCCAGGGAACTAGATCCCACATGCCGCAACTAAAGATCCTGCAGGCCACAGTGAAAATCAAAGATCTCACAGGCTACAACTAAGACTGTCGCAGAGGAAGGAAGGAAAATTGAGGATGTTTTGCTTCTTTCTCTGGAGCAAAGGGGCATCTGCCCAAGGACTGACAATGACAGAAGCCCTGCCCCATCCCAGGGGTGCCCAAGGCCAGTAGGAAAGACCCAGTCCCAGCACCAGAGCCTTCAGTCTGCTGGGAAAGACACAGCCCAGCTGGAGAAGCAGGTTTCCCCTGGTCTGAAGGAGCAGAGACAGTTCATGCTTCCCAGGAGCCCCACCCTGACAGAGGAGATGTAGACCTGACTCAGACTTGCTCCTACTCCAATGAGGACGATAGCTCTGCCCACGATCCCCCAGGCTGGTGGTCGGTCCACTTGTCCAGTATCTGATACACAATCAAACAGTCAGAGCTTCCTTAGCCCTACAGAGTCCCTGGATGAGCCTTTACCAGCTTTGCTACAAGCAAGGACAGCTGCTGGGCGTCTGAGCACCAGATGTTCTTCTCATCTGCTTCCGGCCCAATCCAGGGACCCAAGACCTCTCCCCAACTCACACTTCGAGTCTGAGTGGTTCCCAGCCTGGGCTACCCTGCCCCCACTCTCACCCACTACCCCTCCATCTACCTTCCCCAAGAACATTCCGGGAAGGCTGGATTCCGAAAGCAGAAACGGTAGTGTCCGCTCAGCCTGGCAACAGTCCCTGAAAATCAGCAACAAAATCACCGAACATTATCGAGTGTTAACCACGTGCCAGGCATGGGCAATGTGCTGGGGAGGAAACGGCCAATAAGACACGGTCCTGTCCCCTCCCCCCACCCCGCTCCCGGGGGAATCCCCTGTCCCAAACACCGAGGTGTCACACAATCTGGTGCCTACAGATTGAGTGTGCCTGCACGAATCCTGAGGAGGAGGAAGGAATGATTAAGTCTGCCTGGGTGGGGGTGGGGTGGAGAGGCTCCTGGGAGGAGGGGCCATGTGACTCCAGCCTGGAAAAATAAACACGAATTTGCCAAGTGGAGCGGGGAGGTGGGGAGAAGCATTCCGGCAAGAAGAGAAAATACAGGCTCCAGGAAGGGACGTAGTTAGTGGCACTAAGAGATAAAGAGAGGGGCAGCCTGGTTGAACAACCTGTGGCTCTCAAACTAGAGCCTACCTCACCCCCAGAGTTTCTGACTCAGTAGGTCTGGGGTGAGTGGGGTGAAAGTGATGGTGATGATTCTATTAGTCCAGGGCCTATAACTTCAAGAACCACAATTGTAAAGGACTGTGGTAAATTGCTTTATTATCCCCAGTTCTTCAATTCCTCCTTGTAATAGAATTACATATCTTTTCCTTTTGTCATGGAGCTCGCCTGCTCCTATTAGAGGAAGCAGAGTATATTTCTCTGCCGCCATTGGGCTTAGCCACGCAACTTGCTTTGGCCGATGAAGTGTTAGTGGACGTGCTATGAGCAGAGACTTTAATCTCATTATGAGGGTCAGCTTGGCACTTGTGCTTCCGCCATCTGGCATGGAAAGAGCTTGCTTTGGGTAGTTGCTGGTCCCAGGACAAGAGCTATAAGTCACAGACCTGAATCCAGCCTGCAGCTTAAGACAGCTGCCCCAGACAACCTGAAGACTCTGGAGTGAGAAAAAGAAGGGTTTGTGGTTGTAAGCCATTGAGGTTTGGGGGACTGTTTGTTATACAGCATCATCGTAACAGAAGCCTGATGAATACGAGGGTTTTGAACAATGTAATAAGGAACCTGGGATCAGTACAGGAAGGCAAATAGACACTGATTGTGGAACAGGTCTAATTGGGCAAACTCGGAGGCAGGGAGGCCAGGGAGAGGCTGCTGCTATGTTTCAGACAAGATACAGGATGGGCGTCCCAGTGAGCAGAGGGGAGAAGGTAAGGTATGGAGAGGACAGGGATGCTAGAGCCAAACCCACAGGGCCTGGCTAGTACCTGGCTGAAGAGAGGAGGGAGACAAGAAGCTCACAAGTATAGTCACCCTCCTAGACAGCAGGGAGGAGATGGAGAAGTTCAGTAAGAACACAGAGGAGCCGTCACAATGCTCCAGGGAGGCCTATCACAGCCCGAAAGCCAACACACATAGAGCTCCCCCCAGCACCCCACCACCCACCCTAAGCTGGATCCTAGCCAGGGTGCTCACCTAGGCAAGCTTCATTTCCCCCACCCCCGCCCCGCCCCGCCCCTCTGCCAGAGCACCATCCAAGAGCTGCAGGGCGACTTGCCTGGCTAAGGAACCGGAGCCTCTGCAATTTATGTTGTTTTTCTCCGATCCATTTGGTTCTAAGTCAGCTGTAGATGAGCTTCGCCCACAACCGCCAGTCTTTTAATTTAATTGTGTGCTGCTAGGGTGTTTTTCCCCCTGGCAAATACATCAGAATTGTCACATTGTAAATAAACAGCCTTTTCCCACCATTCAACACCCACCATTCACCGCCCTACCCGACCCCCCCAACACACACACAGCTGCAACATCTGGAAGGAAAGGAGGCCCGCGCTTGGCGTGGATCCCACTGGAAAGCAAGGAATCACCCCTGGAAGAACGTGAGCCCTGCCTTCTGAGCCTGAGGACCTCAGGGATAGAGTCCCCTGCAAACCTCCACGATTTAGAGACCACCTGGAACCCTGGAGAGGCTGGGCTGCAAACTGGGCCATAGGGGAGCATCCCTGGCTGTCTGAGCCTCAGTCTTCCTATCGGAAAAAAAATGGGCTTGGCAATGAGTCAAAATACAGAGCTACAATCAGATCTTGTCAGTTGCACAAAGTTGGACTTCTCTGGTGGTGCAGTAGCTAGGAATCCACCTGCCAATGCGGGGGACATGGGTTCAACCCCTGGTCTGGGGAGAGTCCACATGCTGAAGAGCAACTCAGCCCGTATACCACGACTGCTGAGCCGTCATACCCAGAGGCTGTGCTCAGGAGCAAGAGAAGTCAGCAGAGCGAGGAGCCTGGGCGCCTAGACGAAGAGTAGCCCCCACTCAGCACAACAAGGGAAAGCCCGAGCAAAGCAGCAAACACTCAGCGCAGCCAAAACTAAGTAAATAAAAGTATAAAATGTTGGACAAAGTTACGGTATCACAGTCACAGGTGCGTGCGTGGGCTTTATCCCGGCTCCATTCTTTGCTGTGTGATCTTGGGCAGGTTATTTAACCTCTCTGTGCCTCAATTTCCTTGTCTGCAAAATAGAACCAACAAAGGTGCCCGAGTCAAAGGACAGGGTGAGAAAGAAAGGTGGTACATTTAAAGCATCTAGAACAGGGCTTCCCTTGTGGCTCAGATGGTAAAGAAACTGTCTGCAATGCGGGAGGCCCAGGTTCAATCCCTGGGTTGGGAAGACCCATCCTCTGGAGAAAGAAATGGCAACCCACTCTAGTATTCTTGCCTGGAGAATCCCATGGACAGAGGAGCCTGCTGGGCTCCTCGGAGTTGAAAAGAATCAGATACGACTGAGCAACTAACACTACACTAAGAACGGGAGCGCATGGTAAGGGACTGATGAATGTTAGCTATCAACGTTACATCCAGGAGGAAACTGATCAGAGAGGCACAGCCTCCCTCTGGGTTACTCAGCCTCGAACTTCCAGGGAGAGGCAGACAGTCTGAGGGCCGGGGGAACCACACAGCAAGGATTCTTTTTGGCCAAGTCTTCACCCTTGAAAACCAGATTCACCAAGGAAATCAAAGTTGCCATGGCAGGCACCCCCACTGGGAGGGGGTAAGTAAAGAAATGGAGACCCCCTTGGCACGTTCCCACGGGGCAGGAAAAAATGCAAGGCCCTCCTCTCAGGTTGAGGTGCCAACAGGAAGAAAAAACAAACAGAAATTCACTCATTCCAGAAATAGTAATAATTCAGCCCCTCCTGTTGGAAGCACTAAGACTAGAGCCATGAAGAAAACTGGCGATGCCCTTCCCTCCTTGGGATATCCCCTCCAAGGGATGTGATGGGAAAGTCCCGGGTTCGGACCTGAAGGGCCATCTCTGTGGACCCTATCTTGTCACTTTTAGCTTCGTGATCTTGAGTGAATCATTCAGCAGCCTCTCCTCACCCCGGTTTTTCCCCTCTGAGAAGAGCAGGTGGTGGCAGCTGCCTGTAATGTTGCCACAAGGCTCAGACGAGAGCACGTGCCTCCAGGAGCTCAGTAAATGCCTGTTTCAGGGTCTGTTATTGCAGTTCTTTAAATCTGTGCAGAAGGGATGGCTGGTTGTCTCCCCCTCGTCCCTGAGTGATGGATTGGAACTCGGAGTTTTAGCTGGGCTCACGGTCCTCCAGGATCAACTACATTTCCCAGCCTCCCTTGCAGCTCAGTCCACACGTGTGAGGGGTGGCTGTGCTCTCGGGGAAGGTGACTGGGGGCCCTCCAGCTCCGCTGCTCCCTACTCCCTTCCAACTGGCCAGAAGGCAGACCCCGGGGACATGCTGGTGTGTCGTCTTGCCCGTGCCAAGGAGGGCAGCACCCGGAGGAGGGTGGAATGGTCAGATAGAAGGGATCCCCAGCACTGAGAGATCCAGCCTAGAAACAGGAGATGAAAGAAAAAAAGAAGATTTGATCTGTTCAAGCCGCTTTTGTCTGAGGCTTGCGGTACAGCAACAGAAGAAGCATCCCGGTCAAGTAAGACTATTTTTCCTGGGTCACCGCAGCTGTACCTTGACTGTGAGAAGTGTAACAAACACGAAGAGACAGGTTGCTGCACGCAAGTAAAGTGATGTGCACATGTAAGCACATGGCTTGGATGGAACCTGAGGGTGCAGGTTAAGAAAGGACCAGCGGGCCATCAAGGATGAGAAGTCTGGGTTAGTGAGGAGGGTGATGGAGATGGAGAAGTGTGTGACCACCTCAAGAGGTCTTGTTTGGAAGATGAGAAGACTGATGATATAGCTGGCTACAGGGCATGATGGGGAGATGCGGGCAGGGGCAGGGAGGTGAGGAGTCCAGTCTGGGACCCACGGAGTTGAGTGGTGTGCACGACCACCATGCAGGTGAGATTGGGGCTGGAGGTGGAGACTGAGGGACCACGTCTCTAAGGCAATGAGGGCTTCCCAGGTGGTGCTAGTGGTAAAGAACCTGCCTGCCAGTGTAGGAGGCATAACAGACGCGGGTTTGATCCCTGGGTCAGGGGTCAGAAAGATCCCCTGGAGGAGGGCATGGCAACTCACTCCAGTATTCTTGCCTGGAGAATCTCATGGACAGAGTGAGCCTGGCAGGCTACAGTCCATAGGGTCTCAAAAGGCTGGACACAACTGGAGTATGCTTGCACGCATACTCTCTAAGGAGATGAAGCCCAGGTCTAGACACAGGGCCAGCCAAAACCTTTGGAAAGGAGACGGACAAACACTCAAATACGTAAGTACATGATGTTATACGTACAGAGAAGGAAAAGCGTCAGATGCTTTCTAAGCCAATAGAGAGGCTGTGAGCAGGGGCAGGGCAAGCCTCCAGGACTCGATGGTGTTGAAATGGAGACCTAGACTGTGTTGGGGGGCTTGCCAGGAAATCAGAGGTGGGAACGGGGGCAGAGAGGGGAACGAGCAGAGAAAACAGCATAAACAAAGGCCCTGTGGCTGGGGACACTTCAGCACGATGGAAAGTGGGAGCAGTGGAAATACGTCATTCCTTTTGGCTGTCCAAAATAAGAATCTCCTTCCTATGTTTGAGGAGGCTCCTGCTTTACTAGCCAGACCAGCTTCCCATCCCAGGCACTAAAAATGTCAAATAATCACACTGTCAGTCTCCCTTGAAGCTAGGCGGCAGGCACCTGACCTGGGTCAGGTCACCCGAGGAATGGGTGCCTTGTTCTGCCACCCAGGACCCCATACTGCGCAGAGAACACACAGACACATCTGTTTTGTCATTTAGGAGTGTGACCTGGCATAGGAGCCCTACTTTATCCAGATCTCACCCTTTGTACAGAGCCCCTCTTTGCCAGACAGAAGTCTGCTTTCTGACCTCTAAAGACATAAATCTGCCATTATCTGAAACCCCTGTGCTTGTAACACAGCCCTCTTCATGGACCCAGATGCCTAGCCTCATACACAGAATTCCACCTGGTTCTATGGAACCCCACACAGCTTCACAGAACTCGCCTCCTGGCTTTTCCACAAACAGATTCTAATACTGATATACAAGGACTATTCTCCATCACCCTGGTTGGTTATATAGAAACTTGCCCAGCTACACAGACTCCTGCCGTTTTCTTTAGAAACATGCTCGGTTGTGCTGAACCCTCGGAGATTTTGTAGAAATCCGTATTTCCAGAATCCTGCTTTGTTACAGAGAAACCTGCTGGGCTCTCCGCAGCCCTGCCCCATTAGAGAGAGCCGGGCATCGTTACGGCAGGATGGTTGACTCGGACACCTGCCCTGGGGCTCAGGACCCTGCTGTCGGCCTGACCCCTGCTTGCCAACCTTATTGCACCATAGAACCCACTGTGGCTGCATAAAGGCCTCCAGGGAGGTTCAGAATCCTGATTTTTTAAAATAGATCCCAGAATTGGTACATAGAAACCTAGGGGGTTACACTGAATCCATCTTCATTACACAGGACCCCAGCCTGGCACATCTCCTCCTGCGAAGCCCAGCATCACCTCCGTGACTTCCCCAAGGATGCTGCTGGCATTCCTGGGGGCTCAGTGGTAAAGAATCAGCCTACCGATACAACAGACATGGATCAATCCCTGGGTCTGGAAGAACCCCTGGAGAAGGAAATGTCATCCCGCTCCAGTATTCTTGCTTGGGAAATCTCATGGACAGAGGAGCCTGGCAGGCTACAGTCCAGGAGATCACAAAAGAGGCAGACACGTCTTAGCAAGTAAACAATGACAAGAGCAAAGGATGCCGCACCTGTGAGTGCCTTTGTGAGTGGAGGGATGCGAAGAAGAGCTGAAGGTGGTCGTGGGGGCTTAGTTGCTCAGTCATATCTGACTCTTGTGACCCCCAAGGACTGTAGCCTGTCAGGCTCCTCTGTTCATGGGTTTTCCCAGGCAAGAATACTGGAGTCGGTTGCCATTTCCTCCTCCAGGGGATCTTCCTGACCCAGGGATCAAACCCAGGTCTCCTGCATTGCAGGCGGATTCTTGACCAATGGAGCCACCAGGGAAACCCTGAAGAGCTGAAGGGCCCTCCCAATATCACCTTGGCTTTAGGGGAGGCTGGGAGGACTTGTACCCCACAGCCAGGGTCCAGGCCCCTTTGCTCCATCTTCCCCTACCAGGGAGGACTTCGGCTTAAGCTCTGCCGAGCAAGGGGCCAGCAGGGACTCTGCTCAAGGCCTCGAGGGAGGGGCCTGAGAATCTACCTTACTTCCCTCCAGTGCTGGCCGGGGCCGCCGGGGCACAAATCTACTTGGACAGAAATAATCAGCCGAATTAATTTAGCTTTAAATAGCAGGACTGAGAATGTTTCCACAAAATTTTCTCCGAGGAGAGCTAAGCAGAATTAATGATGGCACAATATCAGAGAGAAATGTTATTTATTAAGGCCTAATCATTCCGGGGAGGGGGGGAGGTCATCATAATATAATAAAGTGGAAGTCAGCCAGTCTGATCCAGCCTGGCCCCCCTTAGGAGCCAAGGAGCCCTGGGAGAATGGTGGGTACCAGGGGAGCCTCACAGAGAAGCTTCCTGCAAAATGAACAGTTTCTCCTGGGATCTCCCTGGTTGTAGGGGGCCTGATCAGGCTCCCTTGTTCCGGCCACATTTCTTATCAGCTGTGTCCACACCAGCCCATCTGCTTCTTAGCACCCCTGAAGGTGAACAGCCTTGACAATCAATGGCCAAAACTCCGTCAAGAAATGGAGCTCCCCAAAAGGAAGACCTGCCCCACCCCCACTTCCTATTGCTCCTCACCATAAAGCCTCCTTCATCCACTTCTTCTCTCAACTGCTTTTTGGGCTTGTTTTGTCTTTGTTGTGGGACACAGGATCTTCCATCTTAGTTGCAGCATGTGAGATCTCGTTCCCTGACCAGGGATCAAACCCAGGCCCCCTGCACTGGGAGCATGGAATCTTAGCCCCTGGACCACCAGGGAAGTCTCATCACCTGTTATTTATTGAGCACCTAAAATGGAGGGCCCAGCACTGTCCTAGATGCTGGGGATAGAACAGTGGGAAGACTGGCAAATGAATGAATAACCACGATGATGCCTGGTAGTGATCGTGTTACGGAGACGATGGGGGGATGGGGGGACAGGAGAGGTGAGCGCTTTGGGCAGCGCGATCGGGGAGGAGCACTGAGAGAAGGCAGCAGGGGAGCTGAGACTTTCAAGGAGTTGGTCCTGGGAAGATCTGGGGTGTGAGATGGACTTCAGGCAGAGGGGACAGCTCAGGCGAAGACCTGGAAGCGGGGAGAAGCTTGGCTTTCAGAAGGAAGCATGAGAAAGGCCGAGTGACGGGGCCTGGAGGGTGAAGGGGGAAGTGACCTGCCTCTGCTTCTAGCTGTGGGACCAAGAGCACAGGGATGGGCCAAAGGCACCAAGGGGAAGATGAGATTCAGAGGGGCGAGAGTGAGGGGCCGCTGACTCTACAGCCACTGCCCACCCTGAGATCTTCCTCCCATTATGCTGCAACCTCTAATGTGTCTGACACTAGTGTGAGGCCCGGGAGGTCTCCACCTACACAGGTTAGAAGCTACCAGACAAGGCAAGACATTGATTCACTTCAGTTCAGTCACTCAGTCGTGTCCAACTCTTTGCGACTCCATGGACTGCAGCACACCAGGCCTCCCTTGTCCATCACCAGCTCCCGGAGTTTACTCATACTCATGTCCATTGAGTCGGTGATGCCATCCAACCATCTCATCATCTGTCATCCCCTTCTCCTCCTGCCTTCAATCTTTCCCAGCATCAGGGTCTTTTCAAATGAGTCAGTTCTTTGCATCAGGTGGCCAAATTATTAGAGTTTCCGCTTCAACATCAGTCCTTCTTAGGAAACATTTACTAACCAGTGGCTGTGTGCCATCCACCGCTTTTCTTAAGGGCCATGGACAGAGTAGCAAAGGTCTGGAAGGAGACAGGCTTCCATGTGTTGGGGACATGCTCTCCAGGCAGCTGTCTGGGCCTGTGGTCCAAAATGCAGGTTCTAGACGGAGGAGCCCAGTGGGCTGCAGTCCATGGGGTCGCAAAGAGTCGGACACAACTGAGCGACTTCACTTTCACTTCTCACTTTCCTGCATTGGAGAAGGAAATGGCAACCCACTCCAGTGTTCTTGCCTGGAGAATCCCAGGGACAGGGGAGCCTGGTGGGCTGCTGTCTGTGGGGTCGCATAGAGTCGGACATAACTGAAATGACTTAGCAGCAGTAGCAGCAGCAGGGTCAGAAAGACATTTCATCTCTAAACTTCAGCTCTTCAACTATAAAATGGGATGAAGGACTTCCCTGGTGGTCCAGTGGTTAAGCATCTGCCTGCCAATTCGGGGAACACAGGTTCGACCGCTGATGTGGGACGATCCCACACACCGTGGGGCAACTCATCCGGTGTGCCACAGTTATTGAGCCCACAGGCTGCAACTGCTAAAGCTCACGTGCCTAGAGCCCGTGCTCCACAAGAGAAGCCACGGCAGTGAGAAGCCCGTGCACAGCAACGAAGACCCCAAACAGCCCCAAATAAACAATATCAAGTGAAAAATAAATTTTAAAAAATCTCTACAAAGGGCCCCCCTGGTCATCTAGCAGTTGATAATCCCCCTGCCAGTGCACGGGCCAGGCGTTCGGGCTTTGGTGCGGGAAGATCCCACATGCCTCGGAGCAACTAGAGCCCGTGCACCATAGCTACTGAAGCTGTGCCTAGAGCCTGTGCGCTTAAACGAGAGAAGCCACCGCAATGAGAAGCCCACGCACCACAGCAAAGAGTAACCCCTGCTCGCCTCATGCAGAGAAAGCCCACGCGCAGCAACGCAGACCCAGCATAACCCAAAACAGACCTTTTCTTTTTTAACTCTAAAAAAGTAAAATAAAGTAGGATGATCATACCTACCTTGTGGAATTCTGTAGGAGATTGTGGAATCTTGTAGGAATTCTATAGGGTACAAGTCAGTTGCTATTTGGCTGACTGGAGGCAGACTCAGGGAGGCCACTCTGTTGCAAGCGGTAGCACCTGGGTAGCTTCTGGCTTACATGGCTTTCCTACTCCACCAGCCAGCCTCCTAGTTAGTTCTTGTCACAAGAATGGCAAAAGTGCAAGACAGCAAGGAGAGACACTCCCTCTCTTCAAGACTGACCTCAGAACTGTCACTTCTGCCCCATTCCATTGGCCAAAATAAGTCACGTGGCCCAGCCCAGAATCCAAAGGAACTGAAGTCTACTCTGTCCATTAAGTGGAAAGAAGTGCAGAGTCCCATTACCAAGGGCGTGGACAGAAGGAGGGTTAAGATTTGGGGACAGGAATGCAATCTACTATGGGTGGTATCCTTTGAGTGCCTAGATCCAGCTGAACCAGAGTCAGATTGACCACGTGAGTCCAACCGATCTTTCTGCCCTGTTCATACCTGCACAGAGTCCATCTTTTGCTTAACGTGGGAGGCAGTTTTCTTCTGAGAGAAGCCCTAGGATATATTAAGTCCCACCATGTGACAAGTACTGTGCTAGAAGCTGTCACTGAACTTTCACACTTGGCCCTTAAGTAGTAGCTCTAATGAAGTAGCTACTTCGTTAGCTCTGTGAAGTAGCCCATCTTGCAGGAAGGAAATAGGGTCCATGGGGTGGTGTGACCTATCCACGGTCTCACGGTGAGGACGGAGGTGAGTGGTCAGGGCTGGAAACCGCCCAGATGGTCTGCTTGAGAACGAAGCAGGTGCTTTTCTCACTCCGTAACTGTGGTCCTTCAACTTGGGAGTGGGGGCACAGACCAACTGTCCCACCCTCCCTTCAACCAACCAAACCAACAAAAATAACAACTGATTTTCCTGAGTCCTTCCCATGTGCCAGGAAGGTAACTGCTAAGCACTTTAAATGTGTTAGCTCAGGTAACTTTTTTTTTTTTTTTTATGTGTACGTGGAAAGTGCAAAATGAAAGTGTTACCTACTCAATCATGTCTAACTCTTTGTGACCCCATGGATTGTACCCACCAGCCTGTTCTGTCCATGAGATTCTCCAGGCAAGAGTACTGAAATGGGTTGCCATGCCCTCCTCCAGGGGATCTTCCCAATCCAGGGATCGAATCTGAGTCTACTGCATTGCAGGCAGATTCTTCACCTTCTGAGCCACCAGGGAAGGACCCTTTCTAAACAGACATTTCTCCAAAGAAGACATACAGATGGCTAACAAACACATGAAAAGATGCTCAACATCACTCATTATTAGAGAAATGCAAATCAAAACCACAGTGAGGTACCATTTCACGCGAGTCAGAATGGCTGCAATCCAAAAGTCTACAAGCAATAAATGCTGGAGAGGGTGTGGAGAAAATGGAACCCTCTTACACTGTTGGTGGGAATGCAAACTAGTACAGCCACTATGGAGAACAGTGTGGAGATTCCTTAAAAAACTGGAAATAGAACTGCCTTATGACCCAGCAATCCCACTGCTGGGCATACACACTGAGGAAACCAGAATTGAAAGAGACACGTGTACCCCAATGTTTATTGCAGCACTATTTATAATAGCCAGAACATGGAAGCAACCTTGATGTCCATCAGCAGATGAATGGATAAGAAAGCTGTGGTATATATACACAATGGAGTATTACTCAGCCATTAAAAAGAATACATTTGAATCAGTTCTAATGAGGTGGATGGAACTGGAGCCAATTATACAGCGTGAAGTGAGCCAAAAAGAAAAACACCAATACAGTATACTAACGCATATATATGGAATTTAGAAACATGGTAACGATAACCCTGTATGCGAGACAGCAAAAGAGACACAGGTGTATAGAACAGTCTTTTGGACTCTGTGGGAGAGGGAGAGGGTGGGATGATTTGGGAGAATGGCATTGAAACATGTATAATATCATATATGAAACGAATCGCCAGTCCAGGTTCGATGCAGGATACAGGATGCTTAGGGCTGGTACACTGGGATGACCCAGAGGGATGGTACAGGGAGGGAGGTGGGAGGGGGTTCAGGACGGGGAACACGTGTACACCCATGGTGGATTCATGTTGGTGTATGGCAAAACCAATACAATATTGTAAAGTAATTAGCCTCCAATTAAAATAAATTTATATTTTAAAAAGTATATAAAAAATAAATAAATAAAGTCTTTACTGAGTTTGTTACAGTACCGTTTCTGTTTTATAGTTTGGTTTTTTGGCCATGAGGCAGGTGGGATCCTAGCTCCCTGACCAGGGATTGAATTCCCACCCTGGTTCATTGGAAGGTAAAGTCTTCACCACTGGTCTTCCAGGGAAGTCCCGGCTCAGGTAATCTTTGCAAAGGCCCTGGATGTTAACTATTAGTATTACTTCCATTTTACTGATAAGGAAACTAAGCCTCAGAAATTTAGAGAGCTTATCCAGGTAGTAAGTGGTAGAGCCAGGATTCCAACATCTCTCCTATCTGCAAACAGAGTCTGGCCTCAGAGCCTCCATTTAGACCAAAGGTGAAAGTATTAGTTCCTCTTTGAGATCCCATGGACTGTAGCCCAACAGGCTCCTTTGTTCATGGGATTTTCCAGGCGGGAATACTGGAGTAGGTAGCCATTTCCTTCTCCAAGGGATCATCCCTACCCGGGGATAGGACCTCGGTCTCCTGCATTGCAAGACTTTTATAGTCAGAGCCACTGAGTCACCAGGTAATTTAGACCAAACAGAGGGTCCTTAAAACCCCGGGGGCAGGTGAGAGGGCCAGAGGCTTCAATCTAGATCACCCTGCCTCTTCCCAGGGGACCATCCCCCAGGCTCCCCCAGATTCTAGGCTCACCCCTTAGTGCCTGGTCACCAGCCTCTGTGCCCATGAGCCAATCCCCTCTCTGGCCCCAGACGTGATAAATAGCTCCAATTATCCCCTCCGAGCTCCCATTTGATGTAATGTTTTATTAATGGCAACCATCAGAGAAAAGCATTAGCCTATTGCGCGCTGCGAGGCTGCTGACCTCTGTTCTGAAGCCTGCACCCAGGTGCAAAAAGGAAGGGGTACAAGGGAAGGGCCCACCCCCTCTCAAGGTCCTCGGGCAGAGCGTTGACTCCACATGCCTCCCCACGCAGGCCCCAGGCTGAACGAAAGCCACATTTCAGCCTGGCACGTTCCATCCGCTGCTAATGCTTTGTTGCTTCTTTGACTGACAAATTAGGGGTTTGAACAAAACTCGGGTGAGGGAGGGGGGAAGATGGCAGCTGCCCACTCTGCAATTAAGAGAGGCTGAAAGAAAAGGGGAGGACACTGAGCCATCCCATAAACATTCCTTCATCTGGTCTGGTTTGGGCTGAGCATTTTGAGTGGGTGGTTAATCACTGACGAGTTTTCCACGTGGAGCCTACCGTCTGGGTCATCACACTGTTCCAGGCTGAAAGTTCCCACCCAGGTTTCAGACCTGCTGTCCCAGGCCATCTGAGACTCAGGCTGGGCAAGTTCCTGCCAACCTGTTAGAAAGATGGAAAACAGGTCTGGAGAGAGGCTGTGCCTTCTGCCAGGTCAAGGTGGGTGAGCCAGCACTCGCGTTCCAGGCTTCTGACCCAACCCGGATCCTCCTACACAGCCATGGGTGCTTTGCAGTGGGGAAGGGGCGTGGGTATGTTCTCCCCACCTGCCATGTAGATGCTGAGCCTGGCAAATCTGGAGGGTGTGTGTATTCACATGGATGCAGTAGAAGCTCACCTGAGACTCACCTCTTCCCAGTATTAACATAGAAAGGAACCTGATGCTACTCATTCAGTCAATAAACATGTACTCGCATCGGCCTGTGCTGTGGGAAGAACGGGAGACCGGACCAGACTCCGCTCCCAAAGCATCTTCAGATGTTAACAGACCACTTCGTGCCTGTGTGCTAAGTCGCTTCAGTCATGTCCAACTCCGCGACCCTATGGATCATAGCCCGCCGGGCTCCTCTGTCCTTGGGATTCTCCAGCAAGAGTACTGGAGTGGGTTGACATGTCCTCCTCCAGGGGATCCCCTCTAAAAATGAGGTAAAGAAGACAGGCACAGAGAGTCCAGGGGCCTTGATAGCTGGTGTGTTGATAGGTCCAGCCTATGGATGGAAATGGTATTAGCTAGGAATGCCTGAGGCACCCACCTCGTCCATTTTACTCCTTGAAAGCTCCCCCGACATTTAACCCCACAGGGCCAACTTTGTGGTTGAACCAGAACCTATGGTTCTCATTGTCTTCCAGGATACTCGCTTCAGTAAAAACCATCAGGGAACTTTAGAGATGTATCAGTCACTGGTCTTGGAAGGTGCACAGCACACCGGAGGTCCATACTGTGGAGAGAGAGAGAGTACAGACCTGGGGCTCTGTCTTTATTAGGGTCCAAGTGGGAGTTATCTGCAGTTTTCTGGGTTGCTCTTGATGGGTAGCTTAAAGCATAGGATCAGCAGCTGGGGTGTGGGAAGGGAGAAGCAGGCAGTCCATTACCTAGGTTACCCAGGGCTTTCTGAACAAAAGCCTTTCCTGGGTGGGGCAAACTTAACTCCTTACTTGAGTGTTTTGTTAGCAGCTGTGTCATAAGCTGGCACTGGGTTTATTCATGATGGATATCTCGTGAAATGGATGCCTGGGCCACCCAAAGCTTAGTGTCAGGCACTTTCTGGGCTCTCCTTGGTTGGACAAGGTCAAGGAAAACCCCAAGGAGGAAAAAATATCCCAGATGGGACTGAAAAAAGAGTGGGAGGGACTTCCCCGGCGGCCCAGTGGTTAAGACTCCATGCTTCCAATGGAGAGGATGCAGGTTCGATCCCTGGTTGGGGAAGTAAGGTCCCACAAGCCAAAAATAAATCAATAAAAAATAAAGAGTAGACCTAACCAAGTGAAAATGTTAGTTGCTCAGTTGTGTCTGATTCTTTGCAATCCCATGGACTGTAGCCCACCAGGCTCCCCTGTCCATGGAATTCTCTAGGCAAGAATACTGGAGTCGGTAGCCATTCCCTTCTCCAAGGGATCTTCTCAACCCAGGGATCAAACCCATGTATCCCGCATTGCAGGCAGATTCTTTACCATCTGAGCCACCAGGGAAGCCAAATAAAGGGCATGGGAATCCGAGCAAAGGGAACAGTGCAGGAAAAGAATGTGTGAGACTCAGACTCCCAGCAGGAGGCATTAGCTGCAGAGCCTGGAATGAAACAGGATGAGAGGGGACAAGACCACCCCCTCCCACCCTCAAGGCCAGGCTAGGGAAGTTGTGCGCCCCCTGCAGGAGGCACGCGTCTCTAAGCAGGAAGGTGAGGAACTGATGCTTCAGAAAGAGCATCCTCGCTACAGCGTAGAGAAGGGAAGGGAGGGCAGTGAGAGGCTGTGAGCATGGTCCAGAGCAAGGAAGGCAGGCCCTGTGGCCTGAGTGAGGGAAGATGGCAGTGGAGATTCGACAGTGATGAAGGGCCTTCTAATTGACTTACAGAGACTGGACACGGAAGGTAGCATCAACATGTCACCCCGAAGGGAGCAACGTGTACACTCTGCTATATTTAAAATGAAAAACCAGGGCTTCCCTGGTAGTCCAGTGGTTAAGAACCCACCTGCTGGTGCAGGGGACACAGGTTTGATCCCTGGTCTTGGAAGATCCCACCTATGGCGAGGCAGCTAAACCTGCGAGCAGGAGAGCGAGTGCTCCACAAGAGTAGCCACGGCAATGAGAAGCCTGCACACTGCAGCTGGAGCGCAGCCCCCACCCCCCGCAACCAGAGAAAGCCCACGGGCAGCAACAAAGACCCGGAACACCCAGAAATAAATAAATAGATACATTAAAAAAAAAAAAAGCAGAGAACCAGCAAAGACATAACACAGGGAAGCCTGCTCAATGTTATGTGGCAGCCTGGATGGGAGGGGAGTCTGGGGGAGCATGGATACATGTATGTGTATGGCTGAGTCCCTTTGCTGTCCACCTGAAACTGTAACAGCATTGTTTACCAACTATATTCCAATATTAAATTAAAAGTTGTTGTTGTTTTTTTTTTTTTAATGTTACCCTGGTTTCTAACACAAGATATAGTGGCTGCAACAGCAGAAGTTTCCCTGAGAGGAAGTTGAGATGGAGGAGACAAATGTCTATATTTTTAATGAATATTTTTAAAGTGTAAAATCAGATAATGTTGGATTTCCTGGGGCCCCCGAGCTGGACCAGATGGATGGTGAAAATGAGAAGTGGTATTCAGAAAGGAAGCTGTTTTCCTTATGACAATAAAACCTAGTACCTCCAAGGCTTGGCTCTGGTATAGGACCTCCAGTTTGGGGAGGGGCGCTGGACCTGTGATTTCATGTCCCTCTGTGATTCTGTCTCTCCCATGCCTGGAGCCTCTGCACACTGGCCTGCCAGGGCAGTGTTCATACCCTTTTAGCTCTTTTTCTTTTCTTTCTCTCTCTTGTTTTTAATATCATTAACATAGAATAAAATTAGCTTTTGCTTGATTATAGTTCTTTGAATTTTAACACATGTATAGATTCATGTTCCCACCACTACAGAGCAATTCCATCACCCCAGAAAATCCTCACGCTGCCCCTTTTTAAAGTATTTTTCCCACTCCTCTCCGTTGGCAACCACTAATCTGTTCTCTATCACTATAGTTTTGCCCTTTCCAGAATGTCATATAAATAGAATCGCACAATATGTGACCTTGTAAGACTAGTGTTTTTTTTTTTACTCAGCATAATGCCTTCAAGACTCATGTAAAGGGTTATATGTCTCGATAGTTCTTATTGCTGAGGCGTATCTCATTGTATGGATGCACTACATTCATTCATCCCACAAAGGACAATGGGGTTGTTTCCAGTTTGGGGCGACTATGAATAGAGCTCCTGCTGCTGCTGCTAAGTCGCTTCAGTCGTGTCCAACTCTGTGACCCCAGAGACGGCAGCCCACCAGGCTCCTCAATCCCTGGGATTCTCCAGGCAAGAATACTGGAGTGGGTTGCAATTTCCTTCTCCAATGCATGCATGCATGCACGCTAAGTCGCTTCAGTTGTGTCCGATTCTGTGCGGACCCCGTGGACAGCAGCCCACCAGGCTCCTCTGTCCACAGGATTCTCTAGGCAAGAATACTGGAGTGGGTTGCCATGTCCTTCTCCGGCATAGAGCAGCTGTACACATTCAAGTGCAAGCTTTTGTGTGAATGCAAGTTTTCATTTCTCTAGGGTAAACACCTCGGAGTGGGAATGCTGGGCTAGATGATGTGTATGTTTAATAAGGAAACTACCAAAGTGTCTTCTAGAAAGACTGTACCATTTGCATTCCCACCAGCAATGATGAGAATCTCAGTTTCTGCCTATTCTTCACCAGCGCTTACTTTTATCAGTGTTTTCCACCGTAGCCATTCTGTTGCTGTGTTGTGCTCAGCTGCTTCATCCATGTCCGACTCTTTGAGGCCCCATGGACTGCAGGCCACCAGGCTCCTCTGTCCATGGGATTCTCCAGGCAAGAATATCGGAGTGGGTTGCGATGCCCTTCTGCAGCGGATCTTCCTGACTCAGGGATCGAATCTTCGTCTCCTGAGTTTCTTGTATTTCAGGCAGGTTCTTTACAGGTGAGCCACTGAGGAAGCCCTAGCCATTGTGTTTCCTATCTAATAGCAGATAGAAAATAGTATCTCATTGCAGTCTTAATTTGTAATCCCACACTGGTTAAGGATGTCAAGCATCTTTTCACGCACTTGCTTGCCCTCTATGTATTCTCTCTCCTTTGCCCATTTTTAAACCAAGTTGTTTGGGTTTTGTTTGTTTGTTTTTTGCTTTTATCTTTTGGCTGCATGACATGTGGAATCTTTGTTTCCCAACCAGGGATCAAACCCTTACGTGGTTAAGCACAGAGTCTTTATCCCTGGACCTCCAGGGAAGTCCAAATTTTGGGGGTTTTTATTATTGAACTTTGAAATATGCATATATTACAAACCCTTCATTAGATATGTGAATTGAAAATATTTTCTCTGAGTCGAATATTTTGTCTTAAAAGTGTCTTTCACTTAGCAAGAATTTTTCATTTTGATGAATTCTGATTTATCACATTTTTATTTTACAGGCAACGCTTTTGGTGTCATATCAAAGAATTCTTTGCCTAGCCCAAAATCACTAAAATTTTCTCCTTTATTTCTTCTAAAGATCTTATAGTTTATGTTTTACATTTAGACCTATGCTCCATTTTGATTGAATTTTTCTACAAGATATGAAGCTTAGAGTGAGGTTCACTTTTATACCTATGGATATCCAATTATTCCAATACCATTTATTGCAGGGGAAAAAATTACCCTTTCTCCATTGAATTGCCTTCACATTTTTGCCAAATGATTTTATTTGTATAGGTCTGTTTCTGGACCTTCTATGCTGTTCTGTTGATCTATGCTTTTTTCTTTGAATATATGTCTTTCTTTTTGTCACTACCACACTGCCTTGATTACTGTATAAGCTTTATCAGTTCAGTTCAGTCGCTCAGTCGTGTCCGACTCTTTGCGACCCCACGAATCACAGCATGCCAGGCCTCCCTGTCCATCACCAACTCCCGGAGTTCACTCAGACTCACGCCCATCGAGTCAGTGATGCCATCCAGCCATCTCATCCTCTGTCGTCCCCTTCTCCTCCTGCCCCCAACCCCTCCCAGCATCAGAGTCTTTTCCAATGAGTCAGCTCTTCGCATGAGGTGGCCAAAGTACTGGAGTTTCAGCTTTAGCCTCATTCCTTTGAAAGAAATCCCAGGGCTGATCTCCTTCAGAATGGACTGGGTGGATCTCCTTGCAGTCCAAGGGACTCTCAAGAGTCTTCTCCAACACCACAGTTCAAAAGCATCAATTCTTCGGCGCTCAGCCTTCTTCACAGTCCAACTCTCACATCCATACATGACCACAGGAAAAACCATAGCCTTGACTAGACGGACCTTAGTCGGCAAAGTAATGTCTCTGCTTTTGAATATACTATCTAGGTTGGTCATAGCTTTTCTTCCAAGGAGTAAGTGTCTTTTAATTTCATGCCTTGCAGTCACTTGGGTGCAGCCCAAGTGGGTACTGTGAGTCCTTCAACTTTATTCTTCTTTTAGAATTATTTTGGCATTCTATCAATACTTCCTTTGCTTTTCCATATAAATTTTAGAATCAGCTCATTTATATTTACCAAAAAAAATCTGCTGGATTTTCATTGAAATTGTATTAAATCAATAGATACATTTGGAGAAAATTATTTTTATATTTTCTTTTATTATTTTTAATCTTCTAATACGTCCATATTATATGTCTGTCCATTTATTTAGGCCGTCTTTAATTTCTTTCACCAGCATGTTGTAGTTTTCAGCATGCTAAACTTCTACCTATTTTGTTACATTTACGCATCAGCATGTCATATTTTTGGAACTATTATCATGAATGATGGTGTTTTTAAATTTTGGTGTCCAAGCATTTGTTCCTCATTTTTAGAAATATGATTGATTTTCTGTGTTTATTTTGTATCCTTAGTTGTAGGAGTTTTTGTTCTTGTAGGTACTTGGAACTTTCTACCTAGACAAACATTTGGTCCTTGACTAGAGACAGTTCTATTTATTACTTTTCAATCTTCATGCCTTTATTTATTTTTCTTTCCTGAATGCATTGGCTGGAGCTTCCAGTGCTGAGTGGACATTCTTGACTTGTTGCTGACCTCTCAGAGAAAACATTCTAATCTCACCATCAAATATGATGTGAGTTGTAGGTTTTTATAGATATCCTTTATCAGGTTGAGGAAGTTCCTTTATGTTCTTATTTTCCTGAGAGTTTGTATCATAAATCAATATTTTATTTTGTTAAATGGGTTTTTTGCATTTGTTAATGTGATCATGTGAGTTTTTTTCTTTAGAATGTTGATACAGTGATTGTTATTTAGGAATTTTCAAATATCTAACCAGCTTGGCATTCATGTAATAAACTCTAATTAGTCATAGTGTATTATTCTTTTTATATTGTTAGAAGCAATTTGCTCTTCCCTTTTTAGTTTCTTAAGAGAGAACCTAACATTATAGATTTAAAATCTTTCTTCCTTCCCAATATATTTGCTTAATGCTATAAAATTTCCTCTTACTATTGCTTTACTACAAGCCGCAAATTTTGATATGCTGTGATTTCATTTTCATTCATTTCAAAATATTTTCTAATTTCCCTTGAGGCTTCTTATTTGACTCATGGATTATACAGATGTATGTTGTTTATTCAAAGTATCTGGAGAGTTTCCTGTTATTTTTTCATTATCGATATCTAGTTTAATTTCATGATGGTAAGAGAACATGTCTTGCATAATTTCTATTTAATGTTATTAATATTTATTTTATGACCCAGTATACTGCCGATCTTCGTGAATGTTCTATGTGCACCTGAAAAGAATGCGAAGTCTACTTTACTTGGGTTGTTCTGCAAGTAACTATTACATCCAGTTGACTAATCGTGTTGTTCATTTCCGCTGATTTTTTGTCTATTCGTTCTTTCAAAACCTGAGAAAGGAGTGTTAATGTTTCCAATTTTAATTATGGATTTGTCTATTTCTCCTTCTAATTCTGTCAATCTTTTCTCTGATGTTAAGTGAATCCGTATTAGCTTTTTTGTCTTCTTTGTGAATTAATTCCTTTATCATTATGTAAAAACCCACTTTATCGCTATTCATTTTCTTTTCTCTGGCATCTACTTCATCTTGTATTAACAAAGCCATCCAGCTCTTTTTAAATTAATGTATGCACAGTATATATTTTTCCATCCTTTTACTTTTAACCTATTCATATCAATATATTTGATGTGTCTTGTAGATAACATGTGGCTTCCCAGGTGGCTCGTGGGTAAAGAATCCACCGGCAATGCAGGAGACGTGGGTTCAATCCCTGGTCCAGGAAGATCCCCTGGAGGAGGGCATGACAACCCACTCCAGTATTGTTTCCTGGAGAATCCCATGGACAGAGAAGTTTGATGGGTCCATGGTGTTGCAAAATAGTTGGGCGTGACTTAGCAACTAAACAACAACAACGGAGATCATTTACATTTAATATAATTACTGACATGTTTGAATTTAGATCTACCATTTTATCAGTTTCCTGTTTAATCCCCCTATTCTTTTGTTACTTGTTTCTCTATTTCCTCCTTTTCTGACATATTTTAGGTTAGGTGAATTTTTTTGTATTTCATTTGAATGTATCTATTATACATTTTATAATATCTCTTTTTATAGCTTATTTGTGGTTGCTCTAGGAATTAAATCATATATACTACAAATAACTTCTCCATGGTCACACAGTAAGTGACTGGCAGAGCCAGAATCCCTACCACCCACCCCACCCCAGGCAGCCTGGGCCAAAAATATGAACATAACTACACATCCTGGTTTCAACCTGGCCCTATAGGAAGCCCCATCAGTTCAGTTCACTCATTCAGTCATGTCCAGCTCTTCTCAAGCCCATGGACTAGAGCACACGAGGCATCCCTATCCATCAATAACTCCCAGAGTTCACTCAGACTCATGTCCACTGAGTCGGTGATGCCATCCAGCCATCTCATCCTCTGTTGTCCCCTTCTCCCCCTGCCTTCAATCTTTCTTCAATCAGGGTTTTTTCCAGTGAGTCAGTTCTTTGCATCAAGTGGTCAAAGTTTTGGAGTTTCAGCATCAGTCTTTCCAATGAATATTCAAGACTGATTTCCTTTAGGATGGACTGGTTGGATCTCCTTGCAGTCCAAGGGACTCTCAAGAGTCTTCTCNATCTTTCTTCAATCAGGGTTTTTTCCAGTGAGTCAGTTCTTTGCATCAAGTGGTCAAAGTTTTGGAGTTTCAGCATCAGTCTTTCCAATGAATATTCAAGACTGATTTCCTTTAGGATGGACTGGTTGGATCTCCTTGCAGTCCAAGGGACTCTCAAGAGTCTTCTCCAACACCACAGTTCAAAAGCACTAATTCTTTGGTCCTTAGCTTTTTTCCTAGTCCAATTCTCACATCCATACATGAAACTGGAAAAACCATAGCCTTGACTAGAAGGACCTTTGTTGGCAAAGTAATGTCTCTGCTTTTTAATCTGGTGTCTTGGTTGGTCATAACTTTCCTTCCAAAGAGTAAGCATCTTTTAATTTCATAGCTACAATCACCATCTGCAGTGATTTTGGAGCCCCCCAAAAATAAAGTCTGACACTGTTTCCCCATCTATTTGCCATGAAGTGATGGGACCGGATGCCATGAACTTAGTTTTCTGAATGTTGAGCCTTAAGCCAACTTTTTCACTCTGCTTTTTCACTTTCATCAAGAGGCTCTTTAGTTCCTCTTCACTTTCTGCCATAAGGGTGGTGTCATCTGCATATCTGAGGTTATTGATATTTCTCCCAGCAATCTTGATTCTAGCTTGTGCTTCATCCAGCCCAGCGTTTCTCATGATGTACTCTGCATATAAGTTAAATCAGCAGGGTGACAATGTACAGCCTTGATGTACTCCTTTTCCTATTTGGAACCAATTTTTCTATGTCCAGTTCTAACTGTTGCTTCCTGACCTGCATACAGATTTCTCAAGAGGCAGGTCAGGTGGTCTGGTATTCCCATATCCTTCAGAATTTTCCACAGTTTGTTGTGATCCACACAGTCAAAGGCTTTGGCATAGTCAATAAA
>SJYA01002476.1:967974-994877 GCA_006410615.1 Neotragus moschatus | reverse complement strand
GCTCTTTAGTTCCTCTTCACTTTCTGCCATAAGGGTGGTGTCATCTGCATATCTGAGGTTATTGATATTTCTCCCAGCAATCTTGATTCTAGCTTGTGCTTCATCCAGCCCAGCGTTTCTCATGATGTACTCTGCATATAAGTTAAATCAGCAGGGTGACAATGTACAGCCTTGATGTACTCCTTTTCCTATTTGGAACCAATTTTTCTATGTCCAGTTCTAACTGTTGCTTCCTGACCTGCATACAGATTTCTCAAGAGGCAGGTCAGGTGGTCTGGTATTCCCATATCCTTCAGAATTTTCCACAGTTTGTGATGATCCACACAGTCAAAGGCTTTGGCATTGTTAATAAAGCAGAAATGGATGTTTTTCTGGAACTCTCCTGCTTTTTTGATGTTCCAGCGGATGTTGGCAATTTGATCTCTGGTTCCTCTGCCTTTTCTAAAACCAGCTTGAACATCTGGAAGTTCATGATTCACTTACTGTTGAAGCCTAGCTTGGAGAAGTTTGAGCATTACTTTAACTAGTGTGTGAGATGAGTACAATTGTGTGGTAGTTTGAACATCCTTTGGCATTGCCTTTCTTTGGAAGTGGAATGAAAACTGACCTTTTCCAGGAAGCCTCATGAGACACAGCAAAGAGCCCAGAGCTGGTTATAAAATGTCTTGACTCCAAGAGATGAGAAGCGTAGCCCATATCACCCCATCAGACCAGGGCCCCCCAGGGCTTCAGTTACCAAGTTTTCAGTTGTTGTAAAAGCAGAAACAGCAAAGGTAGTGCTCCTAAGAATGATGCCCCAGGATACAGCACTTCTGTCACCTATTTCCTCCTCAATAGCCCATGACAAGAGTTACTGAGAGCTCATGGCCTTGACTTCTAGGTCAGGATTGAGAACAATATCCTAGGCTTGCTGATAAATGAGACTCATCAGGAGCTCAGGCAGTGACCTCAGGATCAGAGGCAGGGACCTCAAACCCCAAACTTGCTACCACCCCAGGTCTCTCAGGCTCCTAGGCCCCTCAGTCTCCACCCCTGCCCTGCTCCCTCCCTCTGAATCTTCTCAGCCTCACTCCCCATCCCTCCAGCCTGGCCCCTGCCCTTCTGTGGAATCTCCTTTTTATTCATAAACCAGTTTTCCCTAGTTCTTCATTGCCCTCTCCCCTTCTCTCCTTCTCAACACTTCCTCCTCCTGCACGCTCCCTCATCTCTCCCTATTCCTTCCCTCTTGTCCATTGCAGATTCATTCCTTCATTCAACAATTACCAAGAGCCCATTTCTGGGATAAATGTGGACAATTCCAAGAAATGAGGACATTGCTTTGCCCTGGAGGAACTCACAGTTCTAGTAAGAGAAACAGATGAGAATGCAATATGACAAGTTCTTAAAACATCCAGGCCCCTGGGCTGATATGAAGAAGGTTTTACCTCCCTCCCCATACCCTCCTGAATCCAAGCAGTCCCAGTCTCAGTGTAAAAAGCTTCCCAGCCTCGTCCAAAGACAAAGCCACCTCTTTCTCTGGCAAAACATGTTAACATTTCAGCTCCCACTTGCCCTCTTGGCTAGGAGTCTTTGTGGTGTGTACAACCTACGCAACAGTTCATGGCAGCCCTGCCCTGGGAGTCACACCTCAACCAGAAGGTCTGCCGCTCTGGACCTTCCTGGGCCTTTGGGCAGAATCAGAAATGTCTTTGCAAACTGAACAAAGCTCCCCAGACAGATGAGGGAAGATCGCAGGGTGACCACCAGGTGCTGCCCAAACCTCTACCACCCAGGCTGGCGGGGGCCTCTGGTCTTGCTTCTTTGGCTGAATCCCACTCTTTCTCTTCCTCTCCCCCACTGCCTGAGGCTCAGGAAGACAGTGCATCCCTTGTCTGTCTTCTTTCTGTGCAGTTAGAATCGACAGGTCCTCGGGCAGAGAGACTGGCCCCTCCTCTGACAGCAAACTAGTTCTAGATAAATGAGTATTGGTTTTGCTCTGTTTGATTTTCATTTGTAGCTCTCCTTTGATTTTTTTTACCCCTGCAAAATTGGTTAAGCTGTGATAGTGTGGCCTGGATCTGAAACTGCGCTGAAGGAGAAGCTCCCGGAGGCTGGCTCTTTCAATGGGCTTTCTGCTTTGTTTCGTTTCCCACCCCACCCCGCAGCTCACCCATCCCTTTTGGATTTGTGAGAAAAGTAGAAAGAGAGGGAACTCACACACACAGAACATCTGTTAGTGCCAGGCACTGTGCAGGTGACTGATGCCATCCTAGCTTCAAAAGACGACGCTAAAGAAGCCGGTGCGGTGGAAATTATTCTTCCTATTTTTCAGATGAAGAGAACGGGGCTCGGAGAGGTTCGGAAACCTGTTTAAGGTTGCACAGCCAGCTGGGGAACTCCCTTCTTCGCCTGCCAGCTGACTAGGTGGCTGCCAGCAAGGGGTCCTCACTAGACCTCAAGCTGTCCCTCGAGGAAATGGAGAGAGCCTGGGAGGACACCTGGCAGCGTGTAGAAACTGGGAGGAGTGGAGGGTGGTCAGTGGGACAGTGGAGTGGGCTGGCTCCCAGGTCTGCCTGCTGCATGGCCAGGGAGCAGTCAGTCCTCGTATTCAAAGCAGAGACCTAAGGATTTGACTCATTACCTCTCTCCCCATCCTCTGTGGGTTTACCCAGTTGCCAGGCTTTACAGAACTGGGGCTGGGGACTTAGCACTTCCTCCTTCAGGTCCTGGGGTGTGTTTGACGGGGGGATCCTCTGTGGATTGGCCAAGCCCTCAGTGATGTCCAGCTTGAGACAGGCGTAGCCACAACCGATTGCCAGGGTGGGGGAGGGAAAGGGAAGGGACTTCCGGGGAGCAGCAAGGAGGTGAAGTGGAAAGGCCACTGGCTGAANTGTGTTTGACGGGGGGATCCTCTGTGGATTGGCCAAGCCCTCAGTGATGTCCAGCTTGAGACAGGCGTAGCCACAACCGATTGCCAGGGTGGGGGAGGGAAAGGGAAGGGACTTCCGGGGAGCAGCAAGGAGGTGAAGTGGAAAGGCCACTGGCTGAAGAGTTGGGAGACCGGGGTATGAGCGGCTCCCATTGCCACACCTCTTAGCTGTGTGACCTTGGATGAGTTATTTCATCCCTCCAGGGCCGTAAAAATAACCGAAAGCAGATATTGGAGGGTTTACTGTCTTCCAGCCACTGATCTAAGCATTTTGCAAATATTAACTCATTTAATCCTCAAGATAGCTCTAAGAAGAGCATCATCTTCACTTTACCCACATGAAAAGAGGGGAGTTGTGAAGATCAAATGAGGCAAAGCAGTAAAGCAGTTTTTACAGTGTGTGCGGAGGCAGGGAGGCGCGCGCGCGCGCGCATTTGTGTGTGTGTGTGTGTGTGTACGCACGTGCACACGCGTGCACACACGTGGGCAAGGAGAGGACATCATTGCAGAACTCACCTCTGCCAGAACCCATCAGGGAGGAGGAGCCTTCTGAGGCCTGACCACCCCCAGAGAGGCTGACAGCCTCCGTGGAGACCTCCTTGCCCTGGCCTTGGCCTGACCACCATCCATCACTCAATCCACAAACATTTGAGGGTGGGGCACAGGCCAGGTCTGTGCTGTGATCAGAGCCAGAGGGCATTCCTGTCTCTGTGTTTTGGAGAAAAAAAAAGCAGAGTGACGGGTTCCAAAAGGAGGGTTGGTGGGGGGATTTTTGAAAAGATGACCTCTGAACAGATTCCTGAGTGAAGAGGGGCAGAGGACTGGCAAAGATGAAGCCTCTACAGTGGGGGCAGGCTCCAGGGTTCAGGCAGCCATCACCCAGCCTGATGGAGAACAAGCAAGAAGGACCAGGTCTCCCTCAGCCTCACGGACCATGTGAGGACACAGGGCTTGCTGTAAGCAGAGCTTGGGAGATTATGAGCAAAAAAGAGGGTGACACCCTCCGATGGGGAGCAGGATGTGACTCTATATCTGGTATCGAGTGACATTTCTGGGACCCATGTTTGAACCTCTCCCAATCCCTATCCTTTCCCACAACTCTTTCGGGGCCACGATGCTCCTAGGATACAGCCCAGGTTCCCAGGTGTGACCCTGCCCTCAGGGCCTCCCAATCAACGACCTCCCTTCCCAAGTACAACCAAGCTCCAGGCTCGCTCGTGCCCCTCTTCTGGGACTGTCCCTAAATCTTCATCCCCTAACCCTGCGGACTCTGCCGGGAACACCAGTCTCCCCACCTGCGCTAGACAGCCCTCCCCATGCCTCCGGGCTTCCCAGCTGGCTCAGCACTAAAGAATCCGCCTACCGATTCAGGAGACTCGGGTTCTATCCCTGGGTGGGGAAGACCCTCTGGAGGAGGAAACGGCAACCCACTCCAGTATTCTAGGAAATCCCGTGGACAGAGGAGCCTGGTGGGCTATAGTCCATGGGGTCACAAAGAGTTGGACACAACTGAGCAACTAAACAGTAACACCTTCATCTTCATCTCAGCTCGTCATTTCCTGCAGGAGATCTTTCCACCCCCACTGTTGCACAGCAGGTGAGAGCCCCACACAATGCTCAGGGCCCAGCTGATGCTGTTTCTCGAAAGACTTGTCACTACCTGCCCTCTCGTGAGTCTCTGCCAGACACAGCCAGCTCCTTCGGGCTGGGACTGGAAATGATCTGTCACCGTGTCCCCTGCCCTTAGCATCATGCCTAACAGACATAGGGTAGGTGTCTAGCAAACACTGAATGAGTTAATAACAATAATTGAAATAATAATATCCCAGCAAGGCTGCCCCATCTCTCCCACCCNCCTTCGGGCTGGGACTGGAAATGATCTGTCACCGTGTCCCCTGCCCTTAGCATCATGCCTAACAGACATAGGGTAGGTGTCTAGCAAACACTGAATGAGTTAATAACAATAATTGAAATAATAATATCCCAGCAAGGCTGCCCCATCTCTCCCACCCCTGCTGCACGAGGCTTCCAGGTTCCCAGGGCGGGGGGCCTGGGGAGAGAGCCCCGTTTTGCTTCTCCAGGGAGAGGCACACAGGCTGCACCAGGGCGAATCTGAGGGGGCCAGGAACCAACCTCGAGGCTGACTTCCGGAGCCGGCCCGCCAGCAGCGCTCGTAAACGGCCCAGTTACATTTATAGCCATGTTCTTATTAAGCACCAGGAAAGAAGAAATGAATCATACTCACCCCTCCCGCCCACAGCCTGGGGAGGTGGAGGCCACCAGCCAGCCAGGCCTTAAATCTCAGGAAACTTAAAAGTCACAAATGCCCAGGGCCAGCCCTGTATCACCAGGGACAGCTGAAAGGAATGCAGTTTCTCAGGCAGAGCCTGGACGTTTGCCCTGCCAGGGTTCAGGCTGAGGGCAGGAGAGGGGGAGGGGAGGATGGAGGAGGCATTCCTATGTGAGAGGCATCACAGGCACGCTTTTCGACCCCATGGACTGGAGCTTACCAGGCTCCTCGGTCCATGGGATTCTCCAGGCACAAATACTGGAGTGGGTTGCCATTTCCTCCTCCAGGGGATCTTCCCCATCTAGGGATCCAACCCGAATCTCATGTCTCCTGCATTGGCAGGCAGGTTCTTTACCACTAGCGCCACCTGGGAAGTACTAGGAACAGGAACTAAATGCCGTGTGACCTTGGGAAGATCAGATGACCTCCCTGAGCCTTTGGGTGACACACTTCTCCTTGGAGAACTGAATCTCAGTGTCTTAGGAAACCACCCCCAAAGATATGTTTTGCTTCCCCTCAATTCAACCATTTTATAGAAAAGGAAAGTAGAGCTCAGAGGGGACCCTGGCTACTTAACTCCCAGGAGCCACTGCCCTGAAGTTCAGAAGTGGAGTCAGTTCATAGTCCTTCATTGGAAGGACTGGTGCTGAAGCTGAAGCTCCAATACTTTGGCCATGTGATGCGAAGAATCACCTCTATGGAAAAGACCCTGATGCTGGGAAAGATTGAGGGCAAGAGGAGAAGGAGGCAACAGAGGATGAGATGGTNTCCTTCATTGGAAGGACTGGTGCTGAAGCTGAAGCTCCAATACTTTGGCCATGTGATGCGAAGAATCACCTCTATGGAAAAGACCCTGATGCTGGGAAAGATTGAGGGCAAGAGGAGAAGGAGGCAACAGAGGATGAGATGGTTGGATGGTGTCACTGACTCAATAGACATGCATTTGAGCAAACTCAGGGAGATAGTGAAGGACAGGGAAGCCTGACGTGCTTCCGTTCATTGCATCGCAGAGTCGGACACGGCTTTAGCGACTGAACGGCAACAACAGTTCACAGACTGGACGTGGCTTTGAAGGTGAGGCCAGAGACAGCATTTACAGCCACATCGTCACAGAATCCTCACCCCAACCCCGACCCAGGAGCCACGAAGCCCATCACCCTCCTGGAACAGAATCGGGGCCCTTAGGGGATGTTCTGCCCCTCCGCAACCCCAGGCTCACTTCCCTGCAGGGGGGAGGGGTGGGGATGTTGGTACCCATCTCCCAGGGAAGGCAGCTGCAGCGCAGAGCACCTGCCAGGCCTGGAAGCGTGAACGGAGACCTCCTCAGGCCTCCTGAGGCCTCTTGAGCTTTCTTTGGTATGTGTAATTGATTTCAGCAAGATTTATTAGGGTTTTTAAACCTTTTTTATTGTGAAACATAACACAAATACCCTAAAGTGAATAATCCATAGTTATACCTAAAGGGAACACCCAGGAAACCACCTCCCCGAACCCAGGACTTAGGACTTTGCCAGAAGTCATCCATCCTCACAGGTGTCTTCTCACTCCTCACTCAGGGGAACCACGTCCCGACCCTGAAGGGAGTTTCTGCTTTTTGCTTTTCCCCCCCTGTTCTGTACTAAGCTCACTCACCTGGGAATTTAAGAGAATGAAGACACTCAACTGGAAGGCAAGAGGCATGTTTCCAGTTCCCCGCCCCTCTGGAGGCCTCAGTTTCCNCTCACTCAGGGGAACCACGTCCCGACCCTGAAGGGAGTTTCTGCTTTTTGCTTTTCCCCCCCTGTTCTGTACTAAGCTCACTCACCTGGGAATTTAAGAGAATGAAGACACTCAACTGGAAGGCAAGAGGCATGTTTCCAGTTCCCCGCCCCTCTGGAGGCCTCAGTTTCCTCTTCTGAAACTAGAGGCTTGAAGCCACAGCAGTCAAGAATCCCAACTCAACAGGAACAGTTTCCCCTGGATGAGCATGGGCGTGCGGGGGTGCGGGGCAGGGGTCAGAAGGAACCTGCACACACCTTGATAGGGTGCTGCTTTCATTCCTGGCTCTCTCCCTGCACCCCCACCCCCTCCCCCTTCCTGCTCTCCCGTCCTTGACCCTCACTTCCTCTTCTATCTCCCTTCCCCACTACCCTCCAGACGCGGAAGGGAAACCGCTTCTCCAAGCCGGAGAACAGTGGCGGTCAGCTCCAAACTCCTTTGCTCGTACCAGCCACTCCAGCCGGCAAAGCGGGGGCCCTGGTTGAAGTCACTTGCAAGGCCTGATGCCGAGGAGATGGGCGCAGATTGCCTGGTCACTGGACTCCTGGGACTCACTGCTGACCACGCGTGCCGGGGGAGAGGTGTCAGGGGTCCTAAGGCTGAAACCAGCCAGCTTGTCAGCCCCGCTGGGCTCCTGCTTCCCAGCCTAGGTTAAGGTCAGGGCTTCTCAGCAGTAAACCGTGATTGCTCTGTTGCCTTTCCAGCTGAACAATTTTAGCTGAATAATTTTGCACCATCTCAGCACGGTGTAAGAGAGCCCCAACCCGAGGATAAGGAGCTTACACGGCAGGGGAAGGGTCAAATGGGGATATAAAGAGCTCCCTACAAACCAGCCTCTGCTGGGGACCCAGGTTTCCTGCTCCAGCGGCTGCTGGTCATCACCAATTACAGCAGCCCTTCCCTCTGCACTTTGCTCCAAGCAGATCCCAAAAGGAAAAGCTGCCCGTGGGTGGCTCCCAGCCCTGAGTGATCATGGCGGGTTTCATGACGACCAGTGCAGAGGTGCTGCCCTGGCTTTCAGTCAGTTCCCTTCAGTCGCTCAGTCATGTCCCACTCTTTGCGAACCCATGGACTGTAGCATGCCAGGCTTCCCTGTCCATCACCACCTCCCAGAGCTTGCTTAAACTCATGTCCATTGAGTCGGTGATGCCATCAAACCGCCTCACCCTCTGTCATCCTCTTCTCTTCCCAGCTTCAATCTGTCCCAGCATCAGAGTCTTTTCCAAAGAGTTAGTTCTTCACATCAGGTGGCCAAAGTATTGGGGCTTCAGCATCAGTCCTTCCAATGAATATTCAGGACTGATCTCCTCATCTCACTGCATCTCCACCACGTCTACCCCACCCATGCACACACACCTGGAAACAGGCATTGCCATCCCTAACATGCAATTACGAAAGAGAAGCCCCTTCTTGCCTGAGACCCTCGACCCAGTCAGGACTGATGGAGCCAAGGTCAAGCCCAAGATTGACCTCCACAGAGGGAGTACTCGGGACTCCAAGAGATGGCACTGGACCTGGGTTGGAAGTGGAGATGCCAAAGCAGAAGACCTTCCTAGGACAGCAGAGTCCAGTAGAGGAATCTAAGGGGTCTCCCTGAAGAAAGAACGGGAAAGCAAGCAGTTAGAAGATCTGGGAGAAATTTAGAATCACAAGCTACAGCCCCCTAGAGGGCTTTGAAATCATCTTCTTCATTTTACAGATGAATTCCACAGTAATCCCAGAGAAGTCAAGTGGCTTAGCCAAGGTCACCCAGCCAGGGAGGTGAGAGTAGAGCCAAGTGCTCCCAACCCCATGACCCCACGTGGGGCTAAGCCTCCCCCCTTTCCCCAAGGCCAACACAGCTTCAGTTCCAGCAAGGCCAGATCCAGCTGGAGCCAGATGCAGAGGGGTGGGGGTGGGCAGTGGGGGGCGGTGCCCAAGCAGGCCCAGGCAAGGCGGGGGCACCTCCCCAGCTGTCCCACCCCCACTCATTACTATTCCTGGCATCACCCCCTCACTCTCCTTACTGTGGAAACCCAGCAATGCCGAGAGCTGGAATTTGGATGTTTTCCCAGCATTGGGGCTGTTAATTAAAACTAATAAATCTGTCACTTGGAGTTGGGTTGAAGAGGAGAAAGGGTGAGTCAGGAGAGGGAGGGGGACCCAGGCTCCTCACACACACCCCTGCGAGGCTCTGTCTCTTTCAGTCCTGCCTCCTGAATTATCTTCTCTTTCGGCCACTTCCTCATTCCACGATTGAGCCTCCCAGCTGCCAGCCGCAGCCTCTTCCCAGGCACACTCTGCTTCATAGAATGAAGGGAGGAAGAAAGACTGGCTTCTAAGGCAAGGGCTGACCAGCCACCCCCTGCCACTCCATGGGATGGAGCAAAAAGCATTCAAACCAGCTGGACAGACCCGGGCTCAAATCCCAGCATTCTAGTCATGTGAACCTCTGGGTACCATATTTTCCTCTCCAAGGTTCCCTTTCTTCACATCTAAAATGCAGATTATATTTCCTCCTTTGAAAGAATATTGCAAAGATGATATGCGAAAGTACCCAAAATAACCTGTCACCAACTGAAAGGTCGCTCTCTTTCCTGGTGATCTCCTGTCCTGATCCCCACTTCCTTCTTTCCCATCTCCCCCGACTCCCAGTCTCACAGACACTGTCAGTCGTGTTAGTGAGAATAGAAATAATGCCATCTTATATCTGCAGGGTGTGTGTAGTCTCTCAGCCGTCTCTGGCCCTGCAACTGTAGCCCACCAGGCTCCTCCGTCCATGGGATTTCCCAGACGAGAATACTGGAGTGGGTTGCCATGTCCTCCTCCAGCGGACCTTCCCAACGCAGGAATCCAACCTGGGTCCTCTGCATTGCAGGCAGATTCTTTACCGTCTGAGCCAAGATACACAGGAGGTGCTCAGTTAACATGCCTTGGATGGATGAACGAAGTGCTTCCCAGGGGCAGGGGACATCCGTTCCACTTGTCTGCCCAATACTCTGTCCCCTTTATCTAGTAACGGCTTCTCCTTCACTTAAAGAACTGCACCTCCCACTCCAATGCTGCTGAGTTTTCCTTCCTCTTCCTGCTATGCGGATGGTCATGTGACCAGGCTGGTCCAATCAGAGCCTTTCCCAGGATTTTCCTTTGGGGGACTGGAAGGGACTCTTTCCTCTTCACTCATGAGGTCAGAGGGTGGGTGGCCCAGCACTAGCTTTTCTCACTGACAAAGGTGAAGTTATACGCACAGAAAGACAGAGATGAGAGTTGAAAAGAGGTTTCCCAGGTCCACTGGTTCTTCTATGAGTGGGTTATGTGGAAAAATGAAATTCCCGTTTTTTCACTAAACAGTAAAGCTGGGATTCTGCCATTCATAGCCATCAACTCACAAAACATCTATTATCTCATCTAATCTTCTCAGTAACATCCCCAGCCAAGCCAGGAGGGATTGTCCACATTTTATAGATGAGAAAGACAAGTCCAGAGAAAGTGAATTCATTTCCTGAAACCACACAGCTGGTAATGATGGAACTAGATCTGGTAACCAGGAGTGGCCTTTTATCCAGAGTGATAGGTGCTGTGATTAGGGGCCCCTATATATTTAATTCCTTATTATCAATAACCCAGTGACATCACCTGCTATCAATATCTGCCCTCACACAGATGGGGAAACTGGTTGGAGAAGTAAATTCCCCAAGGTCACCAAACTAGTCAGCGGAGTTGGCCTAGTTCTGTCTGCCCACAGCCAGTGCGGCACTGCCTCTAAGTCCAGTCTCTGAGGTCACCTTTCCGGGAGAGGAGCATCTCGAGCCAGTGAGAGAGCACTGGGAGACAATGAAGGACCAGGCATACATATGGTTCTGCACAAGGACTCATGGTTTGCAGAGACGCAAACCATGCTGCTTCCCTCAAGGAAGCCCCAGACATGTCTATAAACTCCATGCTGCAGAGTGTGAGGGATGCTCCGGGGACGTGCTCTGCAGCCCAGGGAAGGAGAGGTGACTCCAGCTCGGGGAGGGAAAGGACCAGGAAAGCGTGATGGGGCAAAGAGCACCGAAACAGGGCCTTAATATAGGTAAGATCTGTCCATGTGGACATGGTGTGGTCAGCGCATGGTGGGCACCACAAGCAGAGGGCAGTGTGTAAGTGAACACCTTGAGATGGGAAGTCCAGGGGTATGGCTGGCCAGGAGGAAACGGACCTATTTCCATAGCGTGCGTGAATGGAAAAGACAAGACGGAGAAGTAAGAAGAGGCAACAAGTCATTGACCTTGCACGCCAGGAAGAGAAGTTTGGGCTTCATTTAGCCAAAAATGGGGACTCACTGGGGCCTTTTGAGTAGGACAGTGACCCCGCCAGACAGGAACATTAATATCCAAGACAAATGAGGAGGGAGAAGCCAGTTAGGAGGAGGCCATCAGAAAGACAGTGAGGCCTGAAGTAGGCCAGGGGAGGGAACAGGGAGGGACAGCAGATGACCCCAACGACCTTGTAGAGGCAGAATGGTCAGGGAAGGGTGGTTGTGGGAGAAAGAGCTCAGATTTGGGCTTGGACCTGGACTGCCTGGTTCCCAGAGTTGCCAGGCAGGTCACCAGGACCTTGAATGGACAGCAAGGGCACTTGACTGTCTGATGGCATCCCAGGAGCCAGATCCCAGCCTGACATCTAGTGGGTGTTTGATGAATGCGGAAGGAATGATGGCGGTGGGGGGTGGGGGTGGGGCTGTGGATGGACAAGTGAGTGAATGAATGGAGAGTTGAATGAATGAGTGAAAGAAGCGGGAGAGGGAGGTGGAGAGGCAAAGAAGCTTCTTCCAGTGCCTCCAGAGGAAGCTTCCTGACCCTTTTTCCACCTCCCCCAGCTCAATTCCAAGCCTGCACACAGCCCTGGGCTGAGCCAGGGATTCCACAGCTGCAGGACATTAGGTGGAGGAGGAGGAGGAGCAGGAGGAGGAGGAGGAGGGAGGGGTGAGCGAGGGGGGAAGGCGGAGGGGAGAGCAGGGAAGGTTTAAACATGATGAACTGCTCGCCATGCACCATCGGCGTCCCTCCGCCTTCTGAAAAACAGGAGGACTTATTAATAGAAGCAAATGATACTTAAAACCCAGTTAGCGGGGCTGTGATTTAAGGCTCCTCTCTATTTGTTCCCCACCAGCCCTGCCAGTTTGGGGCACAGATGGTGGCCACTCCTGGGGCTGTGACCTCAGCCGAGCCAGGGATCAACACAAGGAGAAGCCCAGAGCTTCCTTGATGTGGGAGGGCCTGGCCCAGGAGACCAGTGGTGTCTAAGCTCACCTGGAGCCTGGGAGCTGGGATCTCCTGCCTCCAGGCAGCCCTCCAGTGGGGACCACTCCTTCCCTTTCAGACAGATCACTCACCTGCCAGTCAGTTACCACACTGCAAATATTATTAGTGGCGATGTATGGATGTGAGAGTAGGACACTCAAGAAGGCAGGGCACTGAAGGCAGGGTGCTTTCAGGCTGTGGTGCTGGAGCAGACTCTTGAGAGTCCCTGAGACAGCAAGGAGATCAAACCCGTCGACCCTAAAGGACATCAACCATTTCCTAAAGGAATACTCATTGGAAGGACTGAAGCTGAAGCTGAAGCTTCAGTACTTTGGCCACCTGATGGGAAGAGCCGACTCATTGAAAAAGACCCTGATGTTGGGAAAGATTGAGGGCAGGAGGAGAAGAGGGCAACAGAGGATGAGAAAGTTGGATGGCATCACCGACTCAATGGACATGAACTTGGGCAATCTCTGGGAGATGGTAAGGGACAGAGAGACCTGGTATGCTGCAGTCCACAGGGTTGCAAATAATCAGACACAAATTGGTGACTGATCAACAACAACAACGTTGTGCACCCACCCATTCTCATGAGATCTTCACAGCAGCACTGTGAGCTCTCTGCCCAGTTCACAGGTGAAAACACCGAGACTCAGAGAATGTGACTTCCTCCAGTTCAGGCAGTCAGGGGCGGTTGCTGGTCCAACATGAAGCATAAAGGGGTGGCTGGTCACCTCCCACTGCCCCACTCACATTTGTGCAAAACAGGGACTGGAGGGGGAAAACCGATGCAAATGAATCCCTCCCCTGCCAGGAATAGAAAATGCCACCCAGGCAGGAGGGCAGGCAGAGGAGTCCTCAAAATCATCGTATTGATGAGAGTGAATATTACTGCAATTTTCTCTTTGTCAGGCCCTCCTGTGCACTGGAAATGAATCAACTCATTTAACCCCATGGGAACAACAGTGACTATCTCTCCTGTACAGGTTACATCTCTGGGGAGGGAAGAGACTAGTCCCTGCACAGCCAGGACATGGCACAGCCTGGACTCAAACCCAGGTCATTCAGCTCCGCAGCCAGGGCCCTACACCTCCTCCAGTTCCAAACCTGCTCTAAGTTTTGAGCAGGGTTAATGCTGCCCCCAAGTTCTCTGGTTGGTTAAGTGGAGACAGTACTTGACTTACAGCATGGTTATAAAAAGCTAGCTGAGAATATGGCTACAGTGTGCGTGAGTCACTCAGTCATGTCCGACTCTTTGCAACCCCGTGGACTGTAGCCTGCCAGGCTCCTCTGTCCATGGAATTCTCCAGGCAGGAATCCTGAAGTGGGTTGCCATTTCCTTCTCCAGGGGATCTTCCTGACCGAGGGATCAAACCCTGGTTCCCTGCATGGCAGGCAGATTCTTTACCATCTGAGCCAACAGCATGGTTACAAAAAGCTAGTTGAGAATATGGCTACAGACTCTGAGTGAAGTTGGTCAGTCATGTCTGACTCTTTGTGACCCTNTCCTTCTCCAGGGGATCTTCCTGACCGAGGGATCAAACCCTGGTTCCCTGCATGGCAGGCAGATTCTTTACCATCTGAGCCAACAGCATGGTTACAAAAAGCTAGTTGAGAATATGGCTACAGACTCTGAGTGAAGTTGGTCAGTCATGTCTGACTCTTTGTGACCCTATGGGCTGTAGCCTACCAGGCTCCTCCGTCCATGGGATTTTCCAGGCAAGAATACTGGAGTGGGTTGCCATTTCCTCCTCCAGGGGATCTTCTGGACCCAGGGATTGAACCCTGGTTTCCCACATTGCAAGCAGACTCTTTACTGTCTGAGCCACCAGGGAATCCCTAAACTGTCAAATGCCGTACAGTGGATCTTATTATGGTCCCTGGGGCTTGACCGGCACCTAGGGAGCCACTTTTTGTGTTCTAAAGACAGAGAGGGACTTCCCTTGTGGCTCGTGATGAAGAATCTGCCTGCTAATGCAGGGGACATAGGTTCAGTCCCTGGTCTGGGAAGATCCCACCCGCCGAGGGCAACAAAGTTCATGGGCCACAACTACTGAATCTGCTCTGTAGAGCCCCTGAGCTGCAACTACTGAAGGCTTCAGGCCCTGGATGCTGTGCTCTGCAGCTAGAGAAGCCACCGCAATGAGAAACCTGGGCGTTGCAACTAGAGAAGGTCCACAAGCAGCAACAAAGACCCAGCACAGCCACACACACACAAAAAAAACAGAAGCGAGAGGAATTGATGGGAGTAGACGGGAGGCCAAGCAGGTGTGTGGACAGGGAGGCAGAGGCTGGGAGGCAGCTGGACAGAAGGAGCTGGGACAGTGCCAGTGGGGAAAGACAGAAAGACCGAAGTCACTGAGTGCAAACTAGGGCTCCTGGGACTTGCTCTCACTGCCCCTCTCTGATCCCAGTTTTCTCCTCTGAAAATAAGGTGTGGCTGGGAGGTAGGGACTGTGGTGAGTGGAGTGAAGATGCTCCCTGAGGCCATGTCCACCCTCTCAGCACTGTTTCACATTTCCTGAGAGCTGGTCTGCAGCACAGTGGAGCCCAAGAAACAGATTTGGGGGTGTGGGTGTGGTGTAATAGCCAGCACTCCACAAGCGTTGCTGCTGGAGTCCTAGAACACCAAGAAAATGTGATGTCCCCACTCCAGGCCCTCCATCCCACCCATCCTATACTCTCCCTACCAACTGCTCCAAGATACTGAGTAAATAAATGGAGCATGCGGGACATGGCAGATAGTCATGGATCTACTCTGAGCCTCAGTTTTCCTCATCTGTATAATGGGGGCAGAGACTGTGGAAAGGTGGTTGCTTAGGTGCCTAACAGCTCTGCTAGTCTAGGGTTCTGGCCTTCAAATGAAGCTTATTTTTTCACGAGGTTGTCTGTGTCTCAGAGGATAGGAGCTAGGAGAGGGTGAGATCGAGGCTAACTCAGTTCTTTCTGGGGCAAAACACCCTCCAGAGGAAGATGGGTGCCCCATGGCTGAGAAGAGAATAAATGAGGGGCTTTAACAACTCTGTGCTAGATTCTGGGTCAGCTTAGAAAAAGAATGCCACTTCCTCCAGGAAGCCCTCCCCGACTGTCCTGGGTGCTGACCACCTGAGTACATGGTAATCATCCCCACCTCTTCCCCATTTCCAGCCCATTCCCACATGGGTGCCCCCACACACACACATGCACTGACTCTCCAGGTGTCCCCCTGACTGACCACATGTCCCCACCACACTGACCTCTGAGCCCTGCCTAAGACTCCCTATAAACGTGAGAAGTCACGGCAACTGTCCTGCTTCTGATTGCCTTCCGCTTTGAGTTTGCAGGCTTTTTGACCACTTATGGACTTCAAGCTCGGATAATGCGCAGCACTTTACAAGGAAAAAAAAAAAGAGAGAGAGAGAAAGCTGGGAAATAAATACAAAGCCTGCCTCCTTCTCAGGCCACTGTTCTGACTGGGCTCTGGGAAGGATCCTGGGACATGGGGCCCCTCAGAAGCCACTCCATTATGTGAGGTTCCCAGTGTGTTCAAACGAGACTTTGCTTACAAAAGGTATGGTATATATTCCAACTTCACATTTAACAATTTCAAGCTGTAACACAAAAATTACAATGTATTTAATATGATCGCTCTATTAACGAAATAATTACAGGTTTGTTTTTAATTAATTCATAACATGCTGCAGATGGTGAGATCTGGTTGTAGGACTAAGTTTAAAGTTACAGGTTGAACAGTCTCTTTGGAACCTGTCGGGGGCCTCTGAGACAGGAGAAATAATCTCATCTGAAATACATGGCAAGAGGTGAATGTGAGCACGGGGGACCCAACTCGAAAGCATCTCCCACCCCTTCGCGCCCCCGACTCCATTCCCCCATGACAAGCTCTGCTCCCAAACCTGTCACTCCCCTGAGATACCCTAAAACCTAGAACAGGGAGGAAATTTCTTGCTTAATAGTCCAGACTCCTCCATTGATCAGATGGGGGTACCAAGGCTGCGGACAGCAGAAACAGCACTGGATTTGGAGCCAAAAGAGTCTGTTTTCAAACAGACTTACTAATTTCACTTACCACTTATGTGACCTCAGAAAACTCAGTTCACCCCTCTGTGCCCACCAGTCTCCTTATCTGTGAAGTGGGCACGAATAAAGTCCATCTTCTGGGCTTCCCTGGTGGCTCAGATGGTAAAGACTGCCTGTAATGTAGGAGACTGGGTTTGATCCCTGGGTTAAAAAGATCCCCAAGGAGAAGGGAATGGCTCCCTGCTCTAGTATTCTTGCCTGGAGAATTCCACGGACAGAGAGGAGTCTTGAAGAGAGTCGGACACGACTGAGCAACTTTCCCCTCCTGGCACTGCAGTGAGGTACCCAGCAACGGACACTGATGACATGACTCCTGCCTGGGACAGATGGACACGGCGTCGACAAGACTGACAGCAGAACTGAGACTAAGCCCGAGCCAGGGCACCATGCCTTCGCTGCACCCACCCAGCCCTCCATTCTGAGTAGGAAGTGGACTTGGAGGACAGAGCGACCCCTAAGTCCAGGGTCAGAGGGAGAAGCTCTCAGCCGTGAGAGCAGGGAGAGCTTGGGGTCATGGAGGAACTGACCACCTGCGAGGACTACTGCTGGGGAGCATCCCACCCCACCCCTGTCAGACCCAACCAAAGCCATGTGCACCCAGAGGCTTCTGTCTGAGAAGGAGAGAAATAGAATCAGTCAAACTGGCTCCCGCCCTGGGGGTTAAGGGACACTGGGAAGGCTTGGAGCCTGGACAGAAGGGCCCCCAACAAGCTCTGGACTCCAGGGACTGACTCAGAGACCTGCTCCTCAGCAATCCTCCCCATTTCTCTTTCATCTAAAAACCAGAACTGGAGCCCCAGGACTCCAAGAGTATTAAACAGGGCAGCAATGGCCCACCACCTGCCTCCCAAGCCCTCCCTGAGGGGCAGGGGCCGCTGGGAGGGAGCCTCCAGGTTGGGAGCCACAAAGCCGCACGCCGCTCAGCAAGGAGAGGGCCCCCTTCCCTGGCCCCCACCTGCATAGAGCAAGGAGCACCCACTGGGCGGAGCCAAAAGCCTCCTTGCGCTGGAGTCAGTCTTTGAATTGGGACCCTCCTCCACTGTGTCCCTTCCCTCACCCGCATACGCTGTTATGGTGAAGCTTCTAGAATGCAATCTGACCGGCTGATCCTCATTTCATCTCTCATGACTCCCATCACCTACAGACCAGTGAGTAAACCATGCAGCAGGGACCCGCTTCCTCTCTCATGACCCAGTGCTGGACACACAGTCCGCTGCCCGGGGAGGCCAGCTCTTCTCTGTTGAGCACCCTGCACGTCAGCCCTTTCCAGGGGGGAGCCTGAAACCCTCAAGCCAGGAGGAGACAGACCCCGCCCCAGGTCAGTAGGTAGAAAGCGAGAGAAAGGCCACGAATTTCCCCCCCATAGGGCTGCAGGGTTATCAGAGTTCCTGGAAAAAACCCAGTTTCAGGTAGAGAGAAAAGAAACCTGACTCCTGGCTGCCACAGCCCTCCAAGGACCCCTCCCACAAGCCTCCCTAAACCAGCCTAACAGGCTGACCCCAACCCCGGGAGGCCTCTGCCCATCCCCCAGACTCCCAGACTCCCTGTTACAGGTCAAGGCAGCTACCTGGGCCTCCAGCACCAACCTCACCATAGGTCCCACCCCCCTCCTTTTCCACCCCACTCATTATCCCCTGTTCATGCAGTCTGTCCCCAGCTGGATCCAGGCCTCCCACACCCCCACATTTTGTCCCCAGGGCTTATCCCAGTATTATCCTGCACACCCCCTAGCTGGGCCCTATCTCCCACCACTTCCCACACTCCCACCCCTCTGGATCCCCACTGACGTGGATGTGGACGTGAAAGTCGTTCAGTCATGTCCAACTCTTTGTGACCCCCATAGATTATACAGTCCATGGCCTTCTCCAGGCCAGAATACTTGAGAAGTTAGCCTTTCCTTTCTCCAGGGCATCTTCCCAACCCAAGGATCGAAGCCAGGTCTCCCACATTGCAGGTGGATTCTTTACCAGCTGAGCCACAAGGGAATACTAGAATGGGTAGCCTATCCCTTCTCCAGCGGATCTTCCCAACCCAGGAACTGAACAGGGATCTCCTGCATCGCAGGTGGATTCTTTACCAACAGAGCCATCAGGGAAGCCAGATCCCCATTGGTCACTGACAAATGTACCCACTCCTTGACTTTCTCTGAAGGTTACCTCCCCTTCTTGCTTGAGGACTGGTTCCCCTCTGAGAACACAGGTTCTCCTACAGCTCTTTCAAACAGCATCTATTTTTTCCCCACACTCCTTGCTCATCAGTTTCACTTGCCAGCAATTTCCCTGGCATCTTCCTTTAACGTCTTTGAAGGGCTTGGCATCAGATCCCTACCACCTGCTCCCCACTAGTTGCAGTCGTCGACTTCAAGCATCTTCTCCAACGTCACAGTTCGAAGCATCAATTCCTCAGCACTCAGCCTTCTTTATAGTCTAACTCTCACATCTGTACATGACTACTGGAAAAACCATAGCTTTGACTAGACAGATCTTTGTGGGCAAAGTGATGTCTCTGCTTTTTAATACGCTGTCTAGGTTTGTCATAGCTTTTTTCCCTAAGGAGCCAGCATCCTTTAATTTCATGGCTGCAGTCACTGTCTACAGTGATTTTTGGAGCCCAAGAAAATGAAATCTGTCACAGTTTCCCCATTTGTTTCCCATTTATTTGCCATGAAGTGACGGGACCGGATGCCATGATCTTTGTTTTCTGAATGTTGAGTTTTAAGTCAGTTTTTTCACCCTCCTCTTTCACCTTCATCAAGAGGCTCTTTAGTTCCTCTTCGCTTTCTGCCATTAGAGTGGTGTAGCAACTGAAAAACACAACAACGGTATCTTGAACAAAAACAGCAACAGATCTCACTCGCTGCTGAGCTGAGCACTGACCTCACAGCCTTCATCAAACTCCAGTCACTCGGCAGCATCCGTGAAGACGGTTTCGTGAATATACTGGCCTCTCGATTCTTCTTGGTCTCCTTCCTCTATCCTGCCATGTGCTCACTCTTATACCCTGTATCATTATGTCTTCACCTCTGTTGAAATCTTGATTATAAACATCTCTGAAAACACTGTGCATCACCCCTCTCCTTCCAACTCACCCACTGTGGTGCCCTCATCCTAGCAGCACTGGCCTCACTGAGGCCCCTTCCACTTTCTCAGATCCGTGACCCTTGGTGCTGTCCCCTTTAACACCCTGGGTCCTATGGATCAGCCCTCCAGCCATCCCTCCACAAGTGCCCCCCAAACTCTTGGACGGTGGTAACAGAGGCCTTGGCCGATCCCACAGGAGCTGTGGAGTAGCTTGGTCCTTCCAAGACATCCCAGGCAGGCAGTCAAGCCTTACCGCCTGCACCAGCCTGTCCTGGCTGTGGGAAGGCTTCCCCAGACCAGGGACGCTTCCCTGATTGGACCAGACAGCTCTCTACCACTGACCACAACACCTAGCAAAGGGCTCAGCTGAGAGCACTCAGTCACCCACTTTCCTAGCCACAGAGAAGCAAGGATGCAACTCCCCACCATGGTGCCCACAGGCTCCAAGACCCATATGCCCTGTCTCCTAGCCCCCAATGCCTTCCCACCACTCTCCCCCATGTTTATTCTGCTCCAGCCACGCTGACCATCATTCAGCCCATAAACCATGCCATGCTCGAGAACTTTGCTCATGCTGTTTGCTCAGTTTCCCCATTTGGAAAATGAAGGAAAGAATCACATCGCCTTACAGGGTGTTGAGAGGATAAAAGGTGTCAACGCGTGTAAAGAGCAACGCTTGGCATGTGGAAGGGTCATGTAATCAGGAGTAGTGGCAATGACAGCGATGACAGAGGAAACTCTTCCCCATTTCCAGCTGTAAACACCCTAAAATGCACAGGGCAGCTTCCCCTCAACTGAGTGATTTCTAGCCCAAAACGTCAGGAGTGTTAAGGCTGAGAAATCCCGATTTCCATGTTGATTTTCTGTCTCCTCCGCAATGAGAAGCTTTGTCTTATCCTCCCTTATGGCCCCAGTATTGACACCTTGTAGATGCTCGGTAAATAGCTGTTGACTGGCAGGGCTCATACGCCCTCGATATGGAGCAGGGGCGCCAAAACCTTCGCTGTGTGAACACGTGATCGCTCAGTGACTTCAGAGCCTAGGGTCTTGGTGAATCAAGCTTGGTTGACCTCTCCAATTTTCAATCTACAATTTGTTCATTTGTGAAACAACGTAAATATTCATGCATGCAACTGACATGTACTGAGAGCTCACTGAGTCCTTGCCAGTCCACCCTTCAGAACTGGGAGCTCCGTGGGTTCATCCTTTGGGGCCTGCTGACACGTCACCTCCCTGGTGAAGTCTTCCCCATCCTTGCCCTCCCCAGGAGCCCCCTCCCCCTCTTCGGTTTTCCAAAGCCCTATGTTTGCAGCGCTGTGAGCTTGAAGTGCTTCTTTAGTTCTCCGCCTTATCAGAGCCCCCAGTTTTATAACAAATAGCTCACCATGGCTCTCTTACAATCTTGAAATGAAATTCATAGACTGTATAACCTACCTAGACACATCATTTGACAATAAATCAACATAATGCCTTAACTATAATATAAAAGTAAAATAAAGAACTTTCCTAATAAAATACATATTTCAATATGTAAATGCTCAGGTTCAACTACTCAGGAATGAAGAAGTCAGAACTCGCACCCACACGCCGAATCAGCGCGAGGGCCGCAACCTCAAAGGCTGCCTGACGCTCGCGGGTTGTGTCTGGGACTCAAATACCACAAAGAGCGTTGCCATCGGAAATGTGATTTTCCAAAAGTGATGAATAACTCCGGGTAATGTTTCCAACAGAACAAAATACAATCTTCCTTCAATTTACACGGTAGTTGTATTCCTGGAAATTCAGACTGTATTAAATCTGTGACACAAATGCTTTCTGTTTATATATAAAACGGAGTTAGGTTCCAGACTCAAGTAATTATAAACAGGTTTTCACCCACTTAAATGTCAACCAGGATATCCAAAAGCCATGCAGGACATGGGATGACTCTTGGTTATGCAGGACTCTCCCGGGTGGTTTGTAAGAGTTTAGGAATCACTGGCCCTTCCCATCAATGCCAGCAACACCTCCTATAGTAACTGTGACCATCAAATTGCCCCCATTTATTCCCAAAACTCTCCCTAAGGGACAGCACTGTTCCCATGGAGATTTTCTGTTCTCATTCAGTTTCGATTTTTAAAAATAATTTTTTATTTTCAATATCATGATAGTTTCAGGTGCAGAGCAGAGCAGTTCAGCAATTCAGCCATACATATCCGTGTATTCACTCTCCCCCAAACTCTCCTCCCAACCAGGCTGCCACATAACATTGAGCAGAGTTCCCTGTGCCATACAGCAGGTCCTTGTGGTTATCTATTTTAAATATAGTAGTATGTACATGTCCATCCCAAACTCCCTAACTCTCCCTTCCCCTCATCCCTCCCACTGGCTACCATGAGTTCATTCTCTCATCAGTACCATTTCTTTGTAGAGTCTGTGTATAAGGGAGATCTTGTGGACCTGGAGACTGTTATTCTGAGTGAAATAAGTCAGAGGAGAAATATCGTATGCTCTCATTTGTTTGTCTCTTTCTCCAGACTACGAACCACCAGAGGGTGGATGAACTTGTCCCATCCATCAGTATGTTCCCAGAGCCTACGAGCTGGGGAAATGATGGGTGCTCAGTAAAGATTTATTGCTCCAGTGGCTGGGATCGCAGCTCACCCACATCCCCTCAGCCAAGCCCAGAGGCCACCTCCAGACGGGCAGGCCAACTGCTTCCTAAGCCACAGCCTATGGGAGTTCTCTGTCCCCAGCGGGTGCCAACCCATGAACAGGGAAGCCTAAAGGTGCCAGGGAGTAAACCCACCACGTCTAGGGATAACCCCCTACCTTCCTCCCTGTTCTGTGGGGTGGATCCGGGGGACACTGGGCAGTGTCTCAGAGGGTCCCCGTGAGTCTGAGCGCTGCCACCCTGCATTAACACACCCTGCCTGGCTTCCCCCTCCCCGGTCTCATTTCCTTACTTCTCAAGGCTTCCGCCACCACCCCCACAAACACAGCACTTGCACCAGACTCCATTTCAGGTACTACGGCTACATTACAAACCACCCTGTAATGGTTGGTAACAGCGACGATTTCTTATTTCTCCCGATTGTGCGGATGGGTGGGTGGTTCCTGTAAGGAATGGCTAAGCCTTTCAGCTACATTCAGTCTGAGGGTCGAAGCTGGCCTCATCAACGTATCGGGCAGGTGGTACTGGCCCTTGACCAGGGGGACTCCATCCTTCCCCTCGTGACTTCCCATCCTGCAGTAGCTGGACTGACTTCCATGCATGACCCCGTGGGACAGTACCCCCAGACAGCAAAGGAGAAGGCTGCAAACCTCCCGAGGCCCCAAATCACAAACACCCTTCACCCTGCATCCTGTAGGTCAAGGCAATCTTAGGTCACCCAGGTTTGGGGAAACAGACTCATCTGGATGGGAGTTGCAGTGAATGGTGTGCTGGCCAGGACAGGAAGGCTGTGATCATTAAGCAATCTGCCACTTGGGTCTGCTTTTTTAGGGGGTGAGTTCCACATTGACAGCAGAGGATGGAAGCCTCACGAGAAAGTGTTTTGGAAACCAAACTAAAGAAACCCGCCCCACCCCGCCCCAGCCTCTGGGGCAGACTTGGGCGGGTAGCTCCTGAGACACACAGGCTGGGAGGCAGCTGAGACCTTCTCAGCATCAGACCTGCTCAGCATCTCTCTTTCCACCGCCAGACTTGTATTTTTCCGCAAGACTGCATAGTTCACCAAAGATACAATTACTGAAGGGAGAACATAAACAGTGCGTGCACGCCCGTGGGGGTCTGTAATTCAGATATGTCTCCAGGGATAATTAAAACCTCCTCTGGAAGCACAAGGTCTTGAAACAGGGCCCCTGCAGTGTGCCCTGTGCCTGCCGAACCCTGGGGGGTGGCTGGGGACTCCTGGGACAGAAAAGGAACTGAGGATGGGAGATGGAGACCGCCGGTAGTCCTCAGAGAATTCTCTCCAGGAGGCCTCGGCCAGAGAAAATGGACACCTCGCTGCAGCGGCAGAAGGGAGTTCAATGGCAGGGAAAACTCATCACCAGGGCCATTTTTCACCCCAGCACAGGGGTGCCTCCCTTGCCGGCAGATGGGAGAGGAGAGACGGAGAGAAGACTTATGGGACAGGGGTAAGAGGTGCTGGACGGGCCTTCTAAGGAAGGCTGGGGATCAAGAAAAGGAGACTTCCTCGATAAAGGAGAGGAAGGGACCCTGGAGACTTGCAGACCTGCTCTGTGGCAGGCAATAGCTGGACATTCCATACCCATTCTCACTCAATCTGTTCCCATTTTACAGATCTGAAGACTGAGTCTGAGACCTGAGCTGCTATGCCCAAGAGCACCACGTTGCTACATGGCAGAGCAGGGACCAAGGGTTTTTGACTCCAAAGCCGATGGAAGCATCTAAAGGAGGGCAAAAGGCCAGGTGAGATGTCTGGACAGCAAAGAGAGAATGCTCTCCAGAGGGAGCAAACATTTCTGCCTTAAAATATTGGAAGGCTAATTACAGAAAAGAGACGTGCCTTAGTCTGCACGTCTTCAAAGGCCAGAAAAAAAGGCCAGGAAGGAATTGTTATCAAAAGATAGATTCCAGTGTGATATAAGAAAGAACTTTTAATAGAAATGTCCCACACTGGAACAAAAGGGCTGGGTGGGTAGGGTGTGAGCTCCCCATCCCTAGAAGCATGTAAGCACAGCCTGCATGCTCACCATCAGAACTTCTACAGAATGGTTTAGCTCTGGTTCCTGTGAGTCTCCTGAAGCTTGAGGATTCCTAAGAGTGGCTAGGGTGCCCTAGCTGGGGTGTCCCTAGTGTACAGAAACAGGGTTGGGGCAAGGGAGGTTGGGTAAGTCATGGACTAACTCTGGGCCCCACTTACTCTCTTCCCTGCCTCCAGACAGCCTCATCTCATTGCTGTTCTCCCAGCAGAGCTAGGGAAGGAGAGGTTGGGGGGAGGAGAGGAGTCAGGCAGCCCCCAGCCCCACCTGCATGCTGAATGGCAACCAGTTAACCCGCTGACCCTTAATCAAAGGCTCAGAGCACAGCGGCCCAGGATGGATGCAAGCATTTCTCCAGCTCCAATTACTCCACAGGGGGCTCATGTGGTGGCAAGAGGCAGAAGGAGCGGAAGGCAGAGACAGGAGAGATGGAAGGGCCCCGGGGGTGGGGGGAGGGGATCGCACAGCCATGGTCTCAGCCCGGGGCAGGGGCAGAGAGGAGGAGGGTCTCCTTCTTCATCGCTGACCGCTGGTGCCTTCCCCTCCAGCCCCAGTTCCCAGAGCTCAGCGACCCAGGAGGACCCCCTCCTGGGCTGGGAAAGGCCTGGTATTGGGCAAGGGAGAGAGGGGACTGAGGACCTGAGGCAGCCCAGGTCCTGGTGGTACCAGAGAGGTGGGCCACTGAGGCCATGAACGCCTCCGCCCCCAAGCATGTACTGGGGGCTGGAGGCGGCACACGGGGGCTGTCTTGAGGTTGTGGGAGGCATCTGTCCATCCTGGGGAGCCCTCCCACACCCCATTCTACCCGTGATGTCACCCTGTGTTCCCCTGGGAGTGGTCAGCCCTAAAAGTGGAGGAAGGGTGGCGTGGTTAGAACACACATCCAACCCCCAAGATCCTCCCATCTAGGATTTCCAGAACGAGGAGCCTAGGGGCCCTGCCAGCTCACCTTCTTCTCCTCCCTCATCTTCTCCCCATTCAGAAAAGCCTGACAGGTGGGCAGGGGTCCTGGGACCCATCCTACCTGCTGGGAGGTGTGGAAGCTCCCATTTGAGAAGTGCAGTCTGACAGGGGAGACACAGACTCCACCTGGAGGAACTCCCAGTCTGATGGGGGAGGCAGAGTTCTGAGGTCAAGAACCCAGGCTGAGCGAGGAAGACAAAGACACAGATAGGGACTCGCAAAGGCTCATACAATGAAGAAAAGAAACATGGTTACCAGAGGGTAAGGGGAGGCAGAGATAAACTGGGACGTGGGAACTGACATACATACACAACTATATGTAGAACGGATAACTAATAAGAACCTAGACTCGATGGACATGAGTTTGAATAAACCCCAGGAGTTGGTGATGGACAGGGAGGCCTGGTGTGCTGCGATTCATGGGATCCCGAAGAGTCGGACACGACTGAGCGACTGAAATGAACTGAACTGAACTGAAGAACCTAGAATCTGCCTGCAATGTGGGAAGCCAGGTTCCATCCCTGGGTTGGGAAGATCTGGAAAAGGGAGTGGCTACCCACTCCAGTGTTCTTGCCTGGAGAATTCCACGGACAGACAAGCCTAGCTGGCTACAGTCCATGGGGGTCAGGAAGAGTGGGACAGGACTGAGGGACTAACACTTTCACGTTTTCACTGTATGGAACAAGGAACTCTACTTGTGAATACTCATACTTGTGAATATTCTATAATGACCTATATAGGGAAAGAATCTTAAAAAGAGTAGATGTTTGTTTGTGTTTAACTGAGTCACGGTGCTGTACAGCAGAAACTAACATTAAACTGTGAATCAACTGGAGTCCAGGAAAAAACTTTTTTTTAGAAAGGCGCACAGGGCAAGAGGGTCCCCTGCCATCTGTCACACTTTCAGCCGCCAGTGCTGGGAGGGCAGTGTACACACACAAGGAGGGACGGGGTCAATCCTGGGGCCCCCCCGAGGAGGATGTAAACTGGGAAATGGCCTCTTTTCCTCCAGACGCTGCCTCAGAAGGCGGTTCCCAGGGCGCAGGAGCGCCGGTTTGTACAGCTGCGGGAGCCAAGGAAGAGCAGCTTATTAATTTAATCCTTAAGCAAATTTACAAAATTGTCAGTGGATTTGCAGGAAGCCGAAGGAAGTGGTTTCCGGGGGTGCAGGGAGCCGGCAAGGCGGGAGGAGGCCGCCGCCTCTGCCTTGCACACAGCACCTCCGGGCAGGGCCCCTGACTCTCTGCGTCCCTCCCTCCCAACCTCTTCTCCTGAAGCAGACCCTGCAGGCCCATCAGGGAGGACGTCGGCCATGTCGGCCAGGAAGAGGAACCATTCTGAGACATAAGTGCTTCCGCCCGCCGGACTTCGAACCTGCACCGTCTCGTTTCGCCCTTTATCTTTCCTACAGTTCTTTCAGCTTTATTGAGGTATGACTGACAGCTAAAACTGAGATTAGGCGGGGGCTGTTTACAGTGGGGAAACTGAGTCCTTGAGATACCTATGGCCCAAGGTCACACAGTCTGCGAGGGGCAGAGGCAAGGTGGCGTCGGAGCCAGGCTGTCTGGCCCCTGAAGTCGGCCTGCTCCGCCGCGTCGCGGGGCTGCATCCTCCCGGGTCTCTAGCCTCTTTCTCGCCTGCCCTTTTGGCTTCTGTGAAAAGGAGGAGACACCATACCCGATTCCTACTTCCTACTCCCACGGGGACTGTGGGCCTCTCGTGCTGCCCCCAAGGGCAGTGTCAAGTGTTGGCCTGGCTAACCCCCAGCCTCAAAGCACCTCTGCCCCGCGGTGCCAGGGTAACTGTCTCTCAATCTTCCCATCCTCCTGCACCCCTCCGTCAGTCCCCCCTCC
>SJYA01002476.1:942432-953018 GCA_006410615.1 Neotragus moschatus | reverse complement strand
GGGGGGGGGGGGGGTGGGCGGAGGGGGGTGACAGGTCCTTGGCTGAGCTGAGTGAGAAACACAGAAGAGCAGGGGGAAATATAAGGGAAACAGCAAAGGAGAGACAAATACATCCCCTTCCTGGAGGAGGGCATGGCAACCCACTCCAGTATTCTCGCCCGGAGAATCCCATGGACAGAGGAGCCTGGAGGGCTATATAGGCCATGGAGTCAACAAGAGTCAGACATGACTGAAGCGACTGAGCAGCAGCTTCCTTGCCCCTCAGCTCCCTCTCCTTCCTTAATCATTTCAAAATTCAGGGCTGTGAGCCTGGGAGGATCGTAGCATCTGGAGGGCTTCTGGTTACATCACCACTTCCACCGCCATCACCTCCATGTCAAACTGATGAGGACCCGTGGCCTGAAGCCGAGGAGGGAATAATAGAGAGTAACTCCAAGAGCCAGTCCCTCGGGAGTAACCTTGGATGGCCATACGGGGATCTCCCTTTTACAGATGGAGAAACGGAGCCTCAAGGAGCCGACCTGACTCCACTCTGATAAAGGATGGAGCCGCCTCTTGATCCCAAAGGCTGTATTTTCTGCCACGTCACGTATCAGGGAAGGAAAGAGCCCCACCAGAGATAAACAGGGTACTTGGAAATTTGTGACACGTCCCATTTCTTCAGGCCTTTGTGCCAGCTGAATTCTGGCTAAACATGGCCAGAACAATCCAGAATTTCAGGACCAGAGACAGCAGAAATTGGCTACGTTGTAGGGAAATGGAAGTTTGGAAGGGGGGCTCTTTACGTGGCTGTCTGAATTTGCCTCTTCATGGTCACAGTCTGGCTCAGCATCATTCTTGGAAAGAGAGGAAGGCACTCAGCGCCAGGTATGTGGTTGTAGGATCCCGCTGGGCTGCTTTGGGAGGAAGGGTGTGGGTCTAAAACAAAGCCCCCTATCTTGGGCAAGGCGATGAAGCTCATTGTGTTGATTCAAGCGTATGCCACACAGTCAGGTCATGGGCCACTGGAAAACCAAGCAAGGGCTCTCCTCAGAGGTGGCCAGCCCGGGAAGGCCCTCCCTTCAAGGGCTGGACTTGGCCAGTCAGGTTCTCCTCGCAGGATTTGAGTTGGAAGATACACACAAAGTCCGTCAGGCCATGAGGCTGCCAGAGAGCAGGAGTGACTTAAAAGTTATGAGTAGGTAGAAACTGTGAGGCATGCAGATGTTGAGAAAAGAAGGAAGCTGTTGAGAGCAGGAGCAGACCCAGAGAGAGGCCTCCACATGGGACACAACTGAGCCACTTTCACACGCTCGGCAGAGGAGCCAAGCAACACTCGATTCTGCGAGGGGAACAAGGAAACCAGCTCCCTGGACCCTGAGTCTTTCCCAGATCCAGTGACTGCTGAATCTTGAACATCTCACAGGAGTCCTTCCCGTCAACCCTGTATTGTAGCTTTACAGATACATTCCACTTGTTGAGGAAACTCAAGGGAACGTCTCTGCTCCTTGCAGTCCGAATGTCTTAAGTCAGAGCCCAGACCTCGGTTCGATGCCCTTTAAAATTTTCCCACCCTGCACTTCCCATCCCCGCCCTTTGATCTGGCTCTCCCTCTAGACTGTAAGCTCTCTGAGATGCTGACCTGAGTACCATTTTCTCCCTGGAATTTGACAGTATTGGGGAAAGAAAGAGGAAAGGAGCAAAAGACAGAGGGAGGGAGAAGAAGGAAGAAAGGGTGACAGGGCAAGTTTGTGTGGCTAGACAGCCTGCCCAGCTCATGGCACGCAGTGCACTGTGGGCTGAAGTTGACCTCCATCCTCTCCAAGCCAACTGCACCCAGAGCCACCCCTAGCCATCCAAGCTGCATTTCCCACGGAGGTACCACGGGCATGCTGGGGAAAGCAGTTCTTTGTTGGTTGGGATGTCCTGTGTATTCAAAGATATTTACCACCCCAGGCCCCTCCTCATCAACACAGGGAGTAGCTCCCAGTCATTGAGAAAATCCAAAATATCCCATCTCTGGATGCCCTTCAGGTGCTGTCCCTGGTTCCTCTGATCACATCTTTCCCCCTCGGAAAATCGTGCGTGGGTGCCACAGAGCACTTGTAACACTGATGGCTAACATCCCTAGGGTACCTTCTCCATGACAGGCATTTTTCTTTTCTTTTTATTGTTGGTGGCACTGGGTATTCGTTGCTGCAAGCGGGCTTTCTCTAGTCGCAGTAAACGGGGGCTGCTCTTCACCGCAGTGCATGGGCTTCTCTTGTCCTGGAGCTGGGGCTCTAGGCTCACCAGCTTCAGTAATTGTGGTGCACACGCTTGGTTGCCCCTCGGCAAGTGAAATCTTCCCAGACCAAGGATTAAACCTGCATCCCCTGCACTGGCAGGTGGATTCTTAACCACAGGACCACCAGGGAAGTCCAACAGGCACCACTCTAAGCACTTTATCTGTACTCATTCATTTGCTACTCAGAGCAATTTTTATCGTAAGGTGAGTAATGAGTTTACAGATGAGGACAATGAGGCTCAGAGAAAGCTAAGCCACATGCCCAGAGCACAGTCCCTAAGTGGCAGAGTCGGGAGTCAAACCTGGATGAGTCTGACTCGAGCCTACACTCTTGACCACGACCCCAGGCTCCAGGCTGTGCTTAGTCGCTGAGTCATGTTCGACTCTTTGCAACCCCATGGACTGCAGCCCTCCAGGCTCCTCTGTCCATGGGGATTCTCCAGGGAAGAATACTGGAGTGGGATGCCATGCCCTCCTCCAGGGGATCTTTTCAACACAGATACGGAACCCAGGTCTCCAGTGTGGCAGGTAGATTCTTTACCGTGTGAGCCACCAGGGAAGCCCAGGCTCCAGGCTGGCTGCTTGCAACCAGCTCATGCTCCAGGGCTCTTACAAACCCACCCCAGCCCATCCCACCCACCAGCGCTGCTGGACCACTCACTGCCGCCGTAGCGGGCTCGCATTTGTTGCTCTGTTGAAGCTCCTCCTGAAGCGTCCTTCTCTCACTCACCACGAATTAGGTGTTTCTCAGCCTCAGAGTTCCTACTTAGATAATGCTTTCTTCATGAGGCTTTCAAGCTTCTCCCAGGCAGAATAAACTAGGCCATTCCCTTGTCCGCCAGTGGGCCCATAGTCACGTCCCGGTGAAGCCCATAATGCAGGCTGCCTTGGAGCCCAGCTGCTTTGTGGGTGTTTCTGCATGGCTGAGCCAGCTCTGAGCACCTGAAATCTGTTCCCAGCACTTGCTGGTGGCCCAGCCTTGTTCTCACAGCCATCACCAGCTGTCTCGCTATATCACTCCATGGCTCCAGCTGGCCACGCTCTAGGCGGAGCTGGCCACGCTCTAGGCGGCCTCCCAATCTACCATTTCTAGGGATAGCTTAGACCACCACCTTCCTCACTGGTGGCATCCAAGATCCCAGGACCACCACCAGGGTTGTGTCATTTAACCTCAAGCCTTCCTGTCACCCAAGCTGGGGACGGGCAGCTAGGAGCCAGGGTCATCACGCCTTCACTCTACCCTCCCAGCGGGCGGCCAGCCCTGTCCCCAGCAAACATCTCCCTCAACACAAGGCCAATGCCCCCTCTCCCTCAAACTCCAATCTAGGTCCACTCCCAGCCATTAATAATAGCTGCACCATCGAGTGGCTCGTTACTCAGCAATTTGCAATCATTAATTAGTGGAAATTGCAGATTGGGGCCATGAAGGAGGGTGGCATGATTAAGCTCTTTCGGAAATCCAGCTAATCGAGTGATGGAGAGGGACGGCTGTCTGGTCCAGAGAAAGAGGCCTTCCTGTACTTGCTGAGCCAGCCTCCGGCCTTGGACCAGGAGTCAGATTGCCCCTGGGTGAAAGAGGAAGAGGTGCCCGGAGATGCCTCGGAATGTGAAACCGGAGAGTCTCGAAAGACACTGGGATAGACGTGAAAGACTAACATGGACACCGTGACGCTGCTTTACACTGATGTTTGTTCCCAAGTGGCCCACTGCCCCCTTGAATCTCTATGGATCCTCTACCTCTCCTCTTAGCCCCAAACAGCCTCTTTGAAGTATTCTGAACTCCTTGGGTGTTATTCACCTTTGGAAACTGACTTTGAAGACAGCATTTAAGGGAAAAGGGTTAAACACTCTTCCCTACCCCACCCCACTCTGGCGAAGGATGCTGAGTAGACATCTCTTCTCTCTCCCAAAGCTGGAAGAAAGATGCTGCTGTCCCCACCCATATCTCTTCCCGAGGAGGCACAATTATCTCCTGCACTTCCTTTTCCAGCGAGCAACAAGAAGACACGCCCCTGATATACGGGCAGCCGGCGGGCGCCCTGTGCTGGATAAGGACGCATCTGAGACCTGCTGCCTCTAAGTCATCCCTCCACCCCTTCATCTCTGGGGACAAATCTCAATGAGGAAGGCAAAATCTAAACAGCCTGGCGGATCCCGGGCAGGCTCCTGGTCTCTCCCTGCCGGCCCCAGCTCCTAGCCCAGGACCTAGGGCCTAGAGTTCCCTCCCCGGCAGGTAGCATGATGACCCAGAGGTTTGCAGCCTCCACTTACTGTCCGTAGCCCACCTCCTAGGTCTCCTGCCATTCTAGCACAGGGTGTCCCCTCTCTACGCCTATGCCCAGGCTGTGTTACTAAATACCACTTAGTAACTTCATTATCTGGTCATTCAGCATGCATCAAGTGTCTACTGTTGGCACTACTAATAAAACACTGACTAGGATGAGATTAACAAGCTCCTGCCTGGTCTAACAAAGGAAGACTGTCTCACTGACAAGTAATTAAAATGTAGCGTGGTGGGTGCGATGGTAGAGAAAGAGCTCCAAAGGACCCCTGAAGCACAGGGTTGGGTCCCGGAAGATAAAGAGAAGTTCAGCAGGTGGATAAGTAGCTGGGAGAAGGTTGTTTGCAGCAAAGGAATTAGCATGTGCTGTGGTTCAACCATAAAGAAAACGCCCACGTGGGGCACTCGGAGCAGTCTGCGGCTGCTGGATTGTGAGGAAGTGAGTCATAGTGAGACTCAGAACCTCAGGGCCTCTCTGTGCCAAGGGGTGTGCAGCACGACCACTGGTGACTAGTTAGATGGGTGACAGAGTGGTGGCAAGTGTTCGGGGGCCCTTGGTCCACTGCCCTTGGCAGGGCAGTGAGCACGGCGAGGACCAGTGGACTTAAGGGACATCTGAGAAGGACAATATATCCACTGAAATCCTACCCAGTCTTCACAGCCCAATTGAAATACCCCCTCTGCATGCAATGTCCCTGAGTCCTCCACACCTATAATAACGGAATCTTTGTCCTGTCCCCAGATCATGGACCTCTTTATCAAATCAGTAATCACATTCCGCCCTGAGTTAGAGGGGTCTCACTCACCCCATCTCCCCTGAATGCTGCCTGAAAGTAGGCACGATGTCTTATCTTCTCAGAGCCTCTGCCTTGATTGTGGTTGACGAGTCAAATCGAAGTGAAATACAGGGAGGCTGTAATTCTGGCATGTGGTCCACAGGTAGAGAGGCTGCCCTGTGAGGGAGAGAACTCACTCCTCACCCTGGAACGTCGGGCATAGGCTGGCCTTCCCTCCTCGGTGGCCCTGCAGATGGGACTCAAGTAGGGTGTGAGGTCAGGAGGCACGCCCTCTGAGCCCACGTATTTTAGAGGGGCTACCCTCGCTTTCCCCAGAGAGGGAGAATCGCTTACCCTGGGCTGCACAGCAAGTCCACACAGGGTGCATATGGGTACCCAGCCTGAGTGCCCCCACACAGCGCACTGACGCCGTGTTTAGGAGCGTGGTGTCCCTTTTCTGGAAGCAGCATAATGCCTGTCCACTACCCTTTCTCTACCAAATCCCAAGTGATGTGGCCTGAGCAGGCACCGTCTAGTGTGACGTGGAAGTTTTTCTGGCTCCTGGATGTTAACACTTCCATCCCGGGGCTGGCATGACGGGAGGAAATCTGGAGAGAAAGAGAGACACGGCAGAAGTCAAAGTCCAGTGAACAGAGTGGTTGCAAAAGAACTCAGATGCAGTGATCCCTTCTTGGATTCAAAGAGTATTTGTTGAGTGCCTACTGAATACTAGCCCCTGGGATTGGTCCCTATCTCTACCCACTCATGCAGGCTACAAAGCCCCTGCACCGACACTGAGACCCAAAACGAGGGTGGGGGAGAAACAAAATGCACTGAGGCTCTCTGATTATCTTCAGGTGTAAATCAGCGTCTCACTTCAGTGTGCACAGCCAGTCACCTGGGATTTTGTTAAAATCACATCCTGGTTCTTTAGGTCGGAGCTGAGGCCTGAGATCCTGCGTTTCTAACAAGCTCCCAGGTGATGACAGTGCCGCTGGTGTGCAGAGCACGCTGTGAAGAGCAAGGCTGGGTCTCCTTTCCCTCCCACGAAAGAAAAAAACTAAGAGTGTTGGGAGTCCATTTTACAGATGAGGAGACTGAGGCTCAAGGAGGTAAAGAACCAAAGAAGGGAGTCCTCACGCCCAGGAACTCTAGTGGGGAGACAGTGCTCACACTCTTACAGTGTTAAATAGCCGGGCCCACCCAGGCTTGGGGGCCACCCTCCAGGGTAGGAGCTCCATGCATCTAGGCTGGAGAAATCATGGGCTGCTGGAGGAAGATATGCCATTAAGAGGCAGCCCCAAGTCTGATGAGACAGCTGGAGTTTTATCCTGAGGATGCCCCCAGTAGGATGACAAGTATACAGCCTAACCCAGTGGGAGTCTCCCAGTGCTGTGGGGAGACAAGCCCTTGTCTTGGGAGCCCCAGTCTGTTTGTTAGGGGCACAGCCCCTGTCCTTTGGGAGCTTCCAACTGGCTCAGAGATCCAGGAAGAGAAGGAAACGACCAGCTCCTGACCCACGCTTCCAACACCAAGTTCTGCTGCCCACATTGGAGAGGAAATATAGCAGACAGAGGGTTCACGGGGAGTCCCTTCCCAAGCCACTCTCAAAACCCAGCCTAGAGCTTCCCTGGTAGTCTAGGGATTAAGAGTTTGCCTGCCAATGCGGGGCACACGGGCTCAATCCCTGGTCCAGGAAGATCCCCCACGCCACAGAGCAACTAAACCAGTGTGCCACATCTGCTGAGCCTGCTCTCTAGAGCCCACGAGCTGCAACTCCTGAAGCCCTCGCGCCTACAGCCCGTGCTCCACAATAAGAGAAGCCACCACAAGGACACATCCTTGCAATGCAGTGAAGAGTAGCCCCTGCTCATGGCAACCAGAGAAAACCCACATGCAGGAACAAAGACCCAGCGCAGCCGAAAAAAATTAAAATTAATAAATAAATCTTCAAAAAAAAAAAATCAGCCTAGATGCATGGAGCTCCTACCCTGGAGAGTGGCCCCCAAGCCTGGGTGGGCCCGGCTATTTAACACTGTAAACACCACGCTTTCCTGCGGCCATTAGGCCCATAACAGCTCCCATCCATCCTCAACCTAGCCCTGCGACAGCGAACACTGTTGGCGCAATTAGGCGACAGAGAGTGGGCCATAAATTGTGGGTGCGGCTGTGCCTCTGCCAGGCAAACTGAGGAGCCCCTGCCTGTGCTCCCGCGTCCCGGGCTCCAGTGAGGAGTGGTGCTGGTCCTCAGGACCCCCTATCCCCACAGAGAACCCCCTCAGAGGCTGGGGTCCTGAGCACCAGAAAGCCTTGGGCCTGTTAGGGCCGCAGGAAACCGGAAAGCTCTTTGAATAGATCCATCCCATGGGTATTTTTGTGCCAGAAGCTCTGGGGTGCTTCTCCTGAGCTTTTTTAGGGCCAGCCTCTAACAGCTGTCACACTGTGTCTGGGGGGCAGGCTGGGCCAGCTCCCCCTAGACCATGAGCTCAGCCAGGTCTATGCCTTCTGAATACATCTGTGTATAACTGGGTCTAGCACATCCTGAACACTCCCGGGTAGAGGGTGTGAATTCTAGCCCCTGGTAAGGTGCCTCCCCTGCTTCCCTGGGCAAGGTGCCTGCTTTCTCTAGACCCAGTTACCCATCTATCAGATGAGGGGAGAGTTTGCACACTGGAGACCCACTGGCCCCACCGATGTGTTTTTTTATGGTTCACAAGACGGGGGAGTGGGGAGGCTTTGATTCAATTGTTTGGCAATACTTATACAACGGGGCTTCCCCGGTGGCTCAGATGGTAAAGAATCTGCCTGCAATGGGGGAGACCTGATTTTGATCCCTGGGTCGGGATGATCCCCTGGAGAAGAGAATGGCAACCCACTCCAGTATTCTTTTTTTTTTTTTAATTATTATTTATTATTTTTGGCTGTGCTGGGTCTTAGTTGCTACAAGGGTTTTTCTCTAGCTGCAGCGATCGGGGACTGCTCTCTAGTTGCGGTGCATGAGCTTCTCCTTGCAGTGGCTTCTCCTGTTGGGGGGCCCCAGCTCTAGGGCATGAAGGCTTCCGTAGTTACAGCACTTGGGCTCAGTAGTTACGGCTCCCAGGCTCTGTGGCGCCTCACTCTTCAGATCTCAGCTTCAACATCACTTTCTCCGGAAGGACTGCCCCAAACTTAGAATCCAGACGAAATCGCCATACAGTGCCGCCTTCCAGCACCTCACCCCTTTCCCTTCATAGCACCAGTTTTGCCTGTGTCTCCTTCCCCACTGGCATAGGAGCCCTAGGGGGCAGGGTTCAGATCAGTTTTATTCACCTCTACATATCCACCCTTTAGCATAAGGCTTGGTTACACAGTTGTTGAATGAATAGCTCACAGAGCCCCTTTTGTCTGCAGGAACTGCGCTAAAATATAGTCTCTTTCCTGCAGTAGGCTTGTGACTCTGTTGGCTAGTTAAACTCCAGTTTAGCTGAAGTTAGAAGCAATCCAATCCTTCCCTTCTCAATAAAAAAAAAGTTGAGTGAAGATTCCCAAGCTAAAATCATCCCGTGATTGGGGCAGACCCAGGGCTGGAACCCAACTCCTCTGCTTCCCAATCCAGCCTCCTCTTCCCTCTGTGGTCTGTCATTTCATCTGCCTGTTAATGGCCACGCACATATCCCCCTCCATTATCCCATCAGCCCTGCTCCACCATCTCTATTGCTCCATTTAACCCCCTGGGGTTTCTGTTTGCTCTGACTCTACCCTGTTGCTGCTTTCCGAAGACTGCTGTCTGGGCCTCCTTGCATCTCTGAGTGTGGATGAGCAGGAAGATTTAATGTGGCTGCTTTGGTATTTGTCTCTGCAAAGCAAACCCTTCCCCTGCTGGGAAACTCATCATCACCAAGCATCAAGCTCAAGCTGGGCTCCACTTAGCTGTTTGCAAATGGTGGTGGGGAGCAGGGGCATGTGGGTGTGTGAGTGAGAAGCTTGAAGCCCAGAGAGGGGGTCTGGGGAGGGGGGGGCGCAGGTGAGAACCTACAAAGGCAGGGCAACTGCGGGGAGGCAGCTGAGGTGTGTATAGGGGTGTGACGATGGCTGGCTCACTGTGGGCAATGCACCAAGGCTACAGGTCTGCCCTGTCCAAGCCACATCCCTAAATTCATCGTCTTCTTTATCATTTATTTGCTTGCTTTTGGCTGTGCCGGGTCTTTGTCGCTGTGTGTGGGCTTTTCGTGTCAGTGGCTTCTCTTGTTGCCGAGCACAGGCTCTAGAACACAGGCTTGATAATCGTGGGCCCCCAGGCTTAGTTACCTGAAGGCTGTGGGATTATCCTGGACCAGGGATCAAACCCGTGTCCTCGGCATTGGCGGGCAGACTCTTTACCGCTGGACCACAAAAGAAGCCCTACCACCTTTGAATCACAAGCAGACACATCGGTCATCCCAGTTTCTGCAGGCAACTTTGGGGAGTGGATCCGTTATCTCACCAGCTGTGAGTCCCAGGGAATTCACTTAATCCCTATGGGACTCACTCAACTCATCTTGAAAATGGGAAACTGTGAAGTTGCCCTTGGGATGTAATGTGATCACTCATAGACACACCCAGTGAGGGGGGTCACACATCATTGGACCAGCATGCTCTCCTCTCTGTAACATGTATCCAGACTCCCTACTCTGACTCATACAACAGTGAGGCTCATGCATCTCGACTGGCCCATGACTACCAAGGAGGCCATCAAGGAGGTCAAAATGGGATGCGGTGGGCCGTGGCCTCGCTAGCACTGCAGGTCCTCATCCATCCCCACACTCCCTCCAGCCTCACGCTGCCCCTCCTCGTGCCTTCCTGATGTCAATATTCTCTGACTCGCAAGTGGGGTAATTTATTCTGTGGTCTGAGTGTCTTTTGCTCACCCCTCTGCTGCCGTATCTGTCTTAGTCCCCCTCCCCTCCACCCCACAAACAGAGAGACAAAACACCCACAGATGAAATGGAAAGGATGGAGTGGGGGCTGGAGGGAGAGAAGGGAACAGAAGGGGACAAAATCCCGCCACCATCTCAGCCTCCCTAATTGAATGACTCTCCTACCTGACTCTCCCTGTCGGTTCCCATGTTCCTTCATTCCCTCTGATAGCCCTTAAAATCATCCCCCCCCCCAATCTCATCAAATCCCTCCCCTTTCCTCCCTGCTTGTTCTCTAAGCTGCAGATTACTTTTTCATAAAATTCAATTTCTAGCCATTCTCATTACTTACTCACTTAATGTGGCTGGTGGGGGGGAGGGGGCGCGTA
>SJYA01002476.1:907985-940997 GCA_006410615.1 Neotragus moschatus | reverse complement strand
GGTGGGGGGGAGGGGGCGCGTAGGGGGGTGGGGGAGGTGGTGTTCCATGCAGCACTTATCCAGCCTGGTTACCCAGGCCCCTCGCTGAGGTGTATTAGAGTCTGATACGAGCAGATAATGGACTTTTGTCCCACGGAGGGAGCCGGCGCCGGTGTCTTCGGAGATTGCAGCATCTCATCAGAGGGTGGCAAGGCTCACAATGGTCTCCAGCGACTCTTCTCCTGCTGGGAAGAATCCACCGGGGGAGCCATTTGTTCAACAAATATTTGCTGAGAGCCTTTTATAGACAAGGCACACTATTTGGTGCTGGAAGTGTAGCCGTAACAAGAGAGGTCCCTTACCTGGACCTGGTGGTCAGGGGAGAATTGGGGAGGAAATGATGCAGATGAAAAATCTGAATAGGATTACCAAGCTTAAAGGGGGAAAGCAATATCGTAGCTTGGCTTCCTTTCAAAACAGAGCCTGAAGCAAGGTCCTGTGAGCAGCTATTATGTCTGGAAGATAATCTCAGGGAACTAGAGCAAGGGAGTAGGGGGTGTGAGGCGGGCAAAGAGAGAAACCAATCAAGAGGAGATTACTGACCTCATTATTTCTACAGAAAACGCAGGGCTGTCTGAATAACCATGCAGAATGAACCTCAGAACTGTCCTTCTGAAGGAAGGAGGCTGGAGCATTCACCTGACTCCTGTCCCCGTTTTTTGAGGGTGGTCCCCAGAGGGATTCATTTCCCACACTTCCCATGCTGCGTACGTGTGAGTTGAGCACACCTCTGGCTCTAGGGAAAGCCCCAAGTCAGAAAAGCAGAGAGACGCTCCTGTGTATGCTTGAGATAGGATGCTGGCGACAGGCTCCGATTTGTTCACCGGAGCCGCACTGAAATCAGGTCAGCTAAGGGAATGAGGCAGGGGGCATAAAAGGGTCTGCTACAGTCCACCCCTTGCAGTGCTCAGATCTGCTCATTTGTGCTTAGTTGCTCAGTTGTATCCGACTCTTTGCAACCCCATGGACTATCTCCTGCCAGGCTCCTCTGTCCATGGGGATTTTCCAGGTAGGAATACTGGAGGGGGTTGCTGCGCCCTTCTCCAGGGGATCTTCCCCACCCAGGGATCGAGCCCAGGTCTCCACGTTGCAGACGGAATCTTTACCATCTGAGCCACCAGGGAAGCCCAGAGACCATTTGTACTTAGTTGCTCAGTCCAGCCCACCAGGCTCCTCTGTCCGTGGGGATCCTCAGGGCAAGAATTCTCGAGTGGTTTAAGTAAAATTATTCAGGCAGGACAGCTCATGGGTCAAGGTATGATACCAACTGCCACAACAGGTCCTGAGGCTACAACTGATATTCACAAATTATATCCTTTACCACTGATACCACTTTTCCTTCACCTTCAGTCAGTCCTTTAGCTGGCCTGGGTCGGTTGCTTTCTCCTCGAGAAGGGTGAGCCCTTGCTTTGCTTACCATCCTCAGGCAGTGTTGCTGCAGCTGCCCATTCAGCAGCACCATCAGACGTGGAAACATCATGCCTGTTCCAGTGAATCCCTGAGCTCCAGACTGAGTCCTCCTTGCTCTCACCGGGCAGCAGTAACCCCCGCTCTTGGTGGAAATCAGGGTCAGCTACCTCCACTCTCTCTTTGCTTGCTATTCCACTGACATGAAGAACCCAACATGACCAGGCTCTCTCACAGTGTCACCCAGAGTGGAGTCCTGCGATATCTGCCGATAGAACCAGTAGCTTTCCTGCACTAAAGCCTAGAGTTGCGGCAACAGAAAGCACACATTCTCCATGAACCTCACTAGAAATGATAATCCCTGCTGTTGCCATTTAGTCACTAAGTCATGTCTGACTCTTGTGCAACCCCATGAACTGTAGCCCACCAGGCTCCTCTGTCCACAGAATTTCCCAGGCAAGAATACTGGAGTGGGTAGCCATTTCCTTCTTCGGGGGATCTTCTCAACCCGAGGACAGAATCCTCATCTCCCGCATGGCAGGCAGATTCTTTGCCCCTGAGCCACCAGGGAAGCTCAGAAATGATGGCGAGTAGACCCGAGTCTACTTCCACCCCTTGTTTTCCAGACACATGCATCCTAGTTTTGGGAAACACAGCAGCGTACATTAGCTGTTGATTCAATACATGTCCCGTATCCTGGAGGGCAGTACCACAACTCTACAAAGTGTCTTTCCCAAACTGGCACCTTCCCTAAACCTCTAAGAGACTATTCCAGTATTTAGTCAGACCAGCTGCTTCCCAACGGTGTGTTATATAGTAGTGCGTTACATGTCTCATAACCATGCTGACCCTTCACCGTGAAATGAGTCTCCCGGTCCGAGATGATGTATTTGTGGGATCCCAAGCTGATAAATCGGGCACACTTTAACCCCTCAAATTGCAATACTAACAGAAGTATTGAAAATAGGAGCAATAAACCGAATGAGGAGGCCCAACGGAGGAACTGAACAGGAATACAGTGGAGGCCGCAGCCCTGCACATTGTCTTTCTTTTTTGCTATTATTTATTTTTAATTGGAGGAAATTGCTTTACAATGTTGTGTTAGGTTCCGCTGTACAACATGAATCAGCTCCAAGTATAGATAGATTTCCCCCTTTCTGAGCTTCCCCCTGACCACCACCCCCCTCATCCCAACCCCTCTAGGTCATGTTTTAGATCTTTGCGTGTTTATTTGCTCCATCGTGTCCGACTCTGTGACCCCATGGACTGTAGCCCACCAGGCTCCTCTGTCCACAGAATTCTCCAGGCAAGAATATGGAGTGAGTTGCCATTCCCTTTTCCAGGGTATCTTCCCAACCCAGAGATCAAACCTGAGCCTCCTGTATTACAGGCTAATTCTTTACCATCTGAGCCACCAGGGAAGTCCCTTAGATCTTTGAGGGTGGCACTAATCTCTGCAATTCCAGTTGCCTAGCTTTTGACTTTCTGTCTTGGTTATNCTGGAGTGAGTTGCCATTCCCTTTTCCAGGGAATCTTCCCTACCCAGGGATCAAACCTGAGCCTCCTGTATTACAGGCTAATTCTTTACCATCTGAGCCACCAGGGAAGTCCCTTAGATCTTTGAGGGTGGCACTAATCTCTGCAATTCCAGTTGCCTAGCTTTTGACTTTCTGTCTTGGTTATGGGGCGGGGCGGGGGGCAGGGGGAGTTCCAGAAAGATTCCATCTGGCTCTCTTACCATTAAAACTCTTGCTCCATAGTGAGGGCACCAGTGTGAGTGTTCTGCCAACATCTAAGTACAGCCATCCCCATAATGCACACAAGGGTAGAGAAATGTCTGCAAGAAGAGTCTATGAACCAATTAGAGGTCCTGTAAAGTGAACAGCGTCAGGACTCCACTTATTAGCCTGCTTTCACATACCCCCAGTCTAAACTGGGGAACTTTGAAGGTGTTATAGGTTGCCTAACATCAGTGACAGTTCAGACCTTGCGTCCAATAGCCCTCAAAAGGTCTAGCTAGTCCTCTTTCTTTGGTGAATGGCCATGGGTCCCTTTAGGAAAAGGTTAAGGAAATACTTATTGCTTATGCTGTGGAGGCAATGCAAGTTCTCCCTCTAGAGGACTTGGTCTTCCCATCGGTTATAGGCTCTGGGTTTAAGAACCAGATCAGAACTGGAAAGTGGGTGAGAAATCATGACTTTCTATTGCAGTGGCTAATATCAGCCATCAGTTGATTTTTTTTTTTTTCCTCCCCTTCGTACAAGTCATAGAATCCCCTACTTGGCCACTATCTACCTCATCCCTAGGAACAGCACGGTGTATTGTCAATCACCACAGTCCCCTGAGTTTTGAGGCACCCTAGTGGCCACTCTCATCTTGCTTCTCTCTGTGATAATTATGTCCACATGCAGGCCTCAGCTAGTCCAGAACCTTCTTGTCCCCACTGACACAAGGGAACTCAGTTCCATGGCTACACCCACTACCATTAGCTCTAGCCTTGAGAGGACAGCCGCCTGCTCCGTGATGCTAGAAACCCCCTCACTCATACATTCCTGATGCATTTAATGGTGAGTGTCCTTGGACTTCCCTGGCGATCCAGTGGTTAAGACTCCGTTCTTCCTCTGCAGGACGCACAGGCTCGATTTCCGGTTGGGAAACAAAAGATCCTACATGCCACGCGGTATGGCCAAAAAATTTTAAAATTGTTTTAGAAATGGTGTATCCTATTGGCCCTCCCAGGGCACATAGATTTAGGTGGTGGGTTTCTTGGTTTCATGTAATAAATCCATTCTAACGCGGCCACGCCTCTGAGTCTTCTGACCCCATCCTCAGTGCTCTGCCAAGGCCACTCTGACATCCTCAAGGGGCCTTTGCAGTAGCATGCTAGGACTGGCTCCAGGAGGTCTTGCCAGAACTTTAAATCCTGAGTCATGGGAGAGTGTCCCCATGTCCATAAATCTGTTTCCAGCATATATTCCACACCACTCCAAGTCTTAACCCTCAAATTCTACTTCCATACAGATTTCCCAGTTTCTACTCTGGTGTATCAGCTAGATCTTCCTACAACTCTTTCAGTGAATAAGCTATTTCCTTCCATAAGAGGAGTTATGTGTCTTCCCTTGAGCTAGGCTAAGATCCATCTTCAGTTATTGATCTGGGTGGAGGCGGAGGGTAGATCTTGAGGTTGGACAAGAATCCCCTTCCAAGCAGTTGCCTTCAGGCGAAAGGAGCCGCAGATCCACTCCGACAAGGGGGAGGGGCGTGCGGCTCTCAGTCAAGAAGGTTCAGGAACGCTGGGAGCTCCGCGTCCTCAGGTGCATCGCTGAACATCTGCGTCTCATCCTCCGGGCCCCACTCCTCTTTCAGACCTGACTTGAGCGGAGGAGTCCTGCAGAGATTGCACATTCAGGCTCCTTTGCAGTCCTGCTCCCTTATCATTAACTCCCAGGCCTGGGTTCTGGCATTGTCTGCCCTCTAACTGTGCCTCGCTCAGTCCACTCAGTGAGAGTCTTGGGAACTGAGATCCTTCAGTACATCAGAAGTTGTTACACCCCCACTAGCCGCCTGCAGCGGTAAGGGATGTTCCAGAATCTCATGCGGAAGATGTACTCTCTAGGCCGCTTCTAATATCAACTGTCAGGCTTGGGATTCCCCTAAAAGCAGAACTTGAGACAAGGTATTAGGTACAGGTAGTTTACTTGCGGATGAGGAGGGGCTTCCCCCAGTGGTAAAGAATCCGCCTGCAATGCAGGAGACACAGGTTCAATCCCTGGGTCAGGAAGATCCTCTGGAGGGGGGCACAGCAACCCACTCCAGCTTCTTTCCAGGAAAACCCCATGGACAGAGGCGCCTGGAGGACTACTGTCCAGGGGGAAACACAGAGTCAGAGACGACTGAGTGACTGCGCATGCTCGCTGTTTACTTGCGAGATGATCCCTAGAAACGCTCACTGTTTACTTGCGAGATGATCCCTAGAAACCAGAGTAAGGAGTAGGAACAGTAAGACAGGAAGAAAAGAGGAAAACAACAAAGGTAATTGTCTGAGCTAATTTCAGTGTAAACAATTGAGGCTGCATCCTGCTGGGACCCTCCCATGGTATATAAGACCAAGCGGAATATACTTTAGAATTGTTTCTCTAGGTTTGAGGTGGGGACTGAGTTCACTGACTCCTAGCCCCTACTAGTGCCCCCCACTGATGTAAACTGGCCTTCCTCTCCATTCCAGATCTTGCCTGTGTGCAGGCTCAGTGATTTCCTTGGGTTCAGAGAGAGGCCAGTATCAGAAAAACAGGAAGGGAATGCAGCCCATGTTTGAGATGGGGCAATAAAGGGATGGAAGAGTCCGACTTCCCTGGTGTCTCAGATGGTAAGGCATCGGCCTACAATGCCGGAGCCCCGGGTTCGATCCTTGGGTCAGGAAGATCCTCTGGAGAAGGAAGTGGCAACCCATTCCAGTATTCTTGCCTAGGAAATCCCATGGAGAGAGGAACCTGGTGGGCTACAGTCCATAGGGAAACAAAGAGTCGGACACGACTGAGCGACTTCACTTCACTGGACCAGTCCAGGACAGCTACACTGCAACCAGCTGGGCTGAAGGGGTATGACATGAAATATCAATAATAAGCATTTGCAACAAATAATGTTTCTGACAGCAGGAACAGCATGTGCAAAAGCCTGCCAGAGAGAAAGATGTTTTCTAAAGGATTTGAGCGGGAAGGACTTGAGACAGAAGGGATAATCTCTGATTCAGGAAGACTCTCACAGGCTGTGTTAAGATTTTGATTTTTACCCTGAGAGAATGTGAAGGCCATGTAAGGGTTTTAAGCAGGGGAATGAAATGATGATGACTTTATTGTAGAGCTCTGTGGTAAAAGCCACTAATTGTCCCCAATACCACCACTCACCTTGCTCAGTGCCTCTGGTTCGTCAACAGGCATATGACCGGGGCCCAAGTCTCTCTTGCATCTGTGTGTGGCCACGTGACTCAGTTTTGGCCTATGGGATAGGAGTGGAAATGGTTGGTGTACTGTCTAGGAAGTGTCCTTAAAGGGAATGTCCTCCTCCTTGCTGGCTGGATTGCAGATGTAATAGCTGGAGCTGTGGCAGCCATTTTGGTCCATGAGGCAGTAACATGAAATAAATAAAAAAGGAGCTTCAGTACCTGATAATGCCATGGAGCAAAGCCACCATTATCTAGCTCTGAACTGCTCACCTGAAGACTTTTGTATACAATTTTAAGTCTCTTTTACACTGTAAATTCTAACCGACATAGGGCTGTAGAGTGAATGCAGACACATTAGTTGGAAAGTTATTGCAAGAATCCAGGCAAAGGATAGCTTGGCCTGGAGTGGTATAGTAGAAATGAATGAATGAGAGAAGTGAATGAATCGGAGACACTTTTGAGGTTAAACCTACGGCTTGGTGTCTGTGGGAGCATATATGGGGTAAGAGAAAAGGAGAACTCTAGGTGATGCCTAGGTAACAGGCTTGAGCAAAGAGGTGGTGGTGGAGCCTAGATTGGGAGTGGAGATTAGGTGAGCAGATACTCTTTGGTCCTAAGTGGGGACTGACATACTTGGTACCAGATCCCCAGAGGTACCTGTTCCCATGAAGGAGATCTTGAACCAGCTTCCAAAACCAGCTCAAGACTCACCTTTCCAGTGAACCTTCTCAGATCATCCCTGTATCCCCACACTCAGGACCATTCAGCTTGTCCCTTGCGTTGACATACCCAACATCCATTTCCAGTGTTTCATATGCAGCTCAGAGAATCTCACTGAACATCACGTCTATGTTCTGTGTAGGATAGAGAAACGGTTTGGTCGGAAGCAGAGTTAACTCAGGTAACGTGTTAGACAACAGGGCTAGAAATAAAACGGAAGTCTCCACTCACAGGTGACGCACAGGAAAGATGGTAGATTAGTAAAGTGAATACTCTCGGTTTCAAAGAGTCCACCAGTGTTTGTGCGTTCTGGGTACATGATTTCCCCCGAAGAAAGTGCTTGTCCTTGCACGAAAGGTTAGAGAAATCATCACAGATAAGGGAGCACTGGAGTCAGGATGTGACATTGAGATAAAGGCAGACGTTCCTGGCAGAGATACTTGTTGTACAAAGATTTCTGAGAGTGAATCTGTTTCATGATTTCAGAGAATTGTTAACCAGTTGAATGTTCCTAGGAAAGTAAATTTTTCATGGTTTTTGAAGGAAAGAGGGATTGAGAACTCAAAATGCAGTTCGAGACTTCCCTGGTGGTCCAATGGTTAAGAATCCACATGCCAACGCAGGGAACACAGGTTCGATCCCTGGTCCAGGAAGATCCCACATGCTGCGGGGTGACAAAACCCATGCGCCTCATCTACTGAGCCTTGGTGCCCTAGAGCTCGTGCTCTGCAACAAAAGTCACCACAATGAGAAGCCCGAGCATCGCAGCTAGAGAGTAGCCCCCACTCACGGCAACTAGAGAAGGCCTTCAAGCAGCAAGGAAGACCCAGCACAGCCAAAAATAACCAAATAAATGTTTTTTAAATGCAGTCAGGACCCATGTCAAAGGGAACTCTATGAGCTATACTATGTGGTCAGGATGGTAGTTATGGCAACAGAGGGGGTGGAGATAAAGAATTTTAGGCAGGATAGTGCTGAGATATATAGCAAAGCAGTCATCATAATTACAATAATTGCTAACATTCATTGAGAGCTTCCCATGCATCAAGATGGGTGTTAGGCATCTTATCTAGACTACCTCATGTACTCAACACCCAGTACAGTGAGAATCATTAGCAGCCTCATTTTTACAGATGAGGAAACTGAGGTCCAGGCAGATTATGGAACGAGCCCAAGGTTACACAGCTAATAAGTGGCAGAGCTAGAATTCCAACCAGAGAGGTCTTCCTCCAGAGCCCATGACCCTAACCAAGATGCTAAGGCTAACACTAACAGTCCCTCTATTGCTTATGTAATGAGATGTGTAATGAGATACTTTTTTTTGCAACTGTGCTTTAAGTCATTTTGTGTAGAGCAGTGGGGAGAAGGGAGAGGTGGGTGTTTGTACAAAAGGTGTTTTCAATAAATATCTCTGACCAAGGGAGAAATTGAGACGTAAATATGGAATTCTAGATGGCTAAAATCAAATGCACTTTAGAGATAACTAGTCTAATTCTCTCACATTCACAGGGATGAAACTGAGGCTCAGAGAAGGGGGTCACACCAACAGTTAGTGGCAGGATCGGAAACTGGTATTTTTCCTGCACTATCAGGGGAAGTTAGCAGTGCCTGCAATGCAGGAGAGCCGGGTTTGATTCCTGGGTTGGGAAGATCTCCTGGAGAAAGAAATGGCAAACCTCCCCAGTATTCTTGCCTGGAGAATTCCACGGACAGAGAAGCCTGGTGGATTACCATCCACAGGGTCGCAAAGAGTCGGATACAGCTAAACAACTAACACTTTCACTTTCCCGTAGTCTATTCCTTACCACTCTGCATAGCACTATCTTTTTGGAGATACTGGCAAATTACACTCACTCCCTGGAAGTAAAAGAACAGCCTTGTTCTTTTTCTTTTTAAACAGTAGAAGTCCCAAAACAAAGCCAGAATCAGCCCCGAGAAACTTGATGTACACACTGAGAAGTCTAGGGCCAGCAGGGAGTCAGTTGAAGGAAAAGCAAAACTCTCCCCAAAGCCATGACAGGGAGGACTTGAACCACAAAAGAAGAAAAGTTTGGCGAGTCCAATAAAGAGCTCCAGCCAAGTTCCTATATGCCAGAGTGGGAGCAGGTGATCCTGCCCTGAGCTCACTACCAACCTCCAAGGTCAAGGTCAAAGCCAAGCAGACAGGTGCCCAGGGTTACCAATAGCAAACAGTCAGAACTCTGCGTCTAGCCAAGCCATCAGTTCATCTCACTCACACACACACACACACACACACACACACACACACACACACACCATCCCAGGATGCCTGATATCTTTCTAGTGCTTCCACAAGGAAGTTAAGATGCAAGACATTTCGAATGATGCAAAGGCCAGAAAGTGCACAAAAGTTTATGGGCTCCTTCTGCTTCGCTGACACATCACGGTTATATTTGTTACATCTGTGTTCTATGCTCGGCCTGCGAGGGGAGCTCACAGAATGGTACAGTGGAAAGGGTACTGGACGGTGAGCTCCTCCAGGGCAAGGAGTCCCAACCTTTCCCCCAAGGGTACTTGATAAATGTCGGATCATGCCATTCTATCCCTCAACCACCTTCAGTTGACTGTGGGCCAATGCCATTCATTCACTCAGCATGGGTTTACTGAACCAGTGGGCAGTGCCCAAAGGCCCAACACCCCTCTTGCTGGCATCCCCACCCACTCCCTTCCTGGCCCTGCGTCCAGGACGTGCACTCTGGAGCCAGGAGAATGAAGGCTCAGCCTCCAGGGGACAGAAGGGGGTCCCCCCCAAAGCATTGGGCATCCCTTTTCTGGAGCATTTACTTCCTCTGACTTGTCCCCGTGTCCTTGGGCTCTCAGAGGAGAAGATATTTTGGTGGGATGTACATACCCATTAGCTCTTGGCTGCTGGGCGGAGTATACTATCAGCAACCCCTCCCAACCAACAACTTCCTCTCCCCTGACTCCCAGCCAGCCCTCCCCCACAGCACCAACACAGTGATGAGGGCGCTGGATCTAAGTCCTTCCCGGTCGGAGCAGGAGGTCCTTATGGGGAAGAACTTAACCACAGAACCGTGAGCTCCCAAAGGACAGAGGCCACTCTTGTCTTCAGATCGGGGCATCTGTGAGTGGGGACCTTTTATCCTTCTCTAGATTGGGGCACCTTCCCCGCAGGACTTTACCCCTCTATCAGACTGGGGATATGTCAAGGAAAGGTCTGTTCCCCCTCATAGACTGGAGGCTCCCCCAGGACTTCTGTAACCCCCACTGTGTGCCACATGCTCTCCAGAACAAAGGCTGAGAGCTGGTGTGAGGAGCGGCCAGTCCAAGGGAGGCAGCATGGCGCCCCACCCACAAGGCCAGCAGCTAAGACTGGAGTCACCTCTTCTGCACGAAACAACCACCTGAAGAAATTAGGAAGAACTGGGGCTTCCCTGGTAGCTCTGTGGTAAAGAATTCGCCTGCCAGTGCAGGAAACACAGGTTTGATCCCTGGTCCAGGAAGATCGCACGTGCCTCAGAGCAACTAAGCCCAGGTGCCCCAACTACTGAAACCCATGCACCCTAGAGCCCGAGCCCCAGCTCGCCACAACTAGAATAAAGGCCAAGCAGCAATGGAGACCCAGCACAGCCAAAATCAATACATTTTGAAAAGAAAATGGGTTGCCAGTATAAAATGACCTTATTTAGGCAGGAGAAAGAAAGAAGTGTATGTGCCCAGAACAGCATAGTCAGTGTCTGTCCCTCTCCGCACAGACCTCAAAGCAGAGCTTCGAAATCAGAATCCCAGCTTCCTAGTGTACAAGCTATGCCAGCAGGGCCAACCTCAGGGCTTCAGTTCCATAAACTATAAACTAGAAATGACAAAGTCTACCTGTAGAGATTTAGTGAGGCTCCTGCCACATGAGAGGCAGAGTGAGGGGACTGGGTGCTGACCACCAGGCTGAGGGAAGAGGGAACCTTGCATTGTAACTGTGCCCATTTCCTGGATTTCAACAGTCCCATGGCGGACCATTTCCAACTACCAGTGCAGTGTCACTGAGAAAAGAGCTGGGAAGAAATGTGCTGAGCTGGCTTTCAAGAGTCAGTTTGAGCTGGTTCCAGGGCGTCATCATTTAGAACATGCAAGATGCTCCGGAAACTATAAGCTGCCATGTGCTACCTGGTCAGGTTACAGCTACTCCTTNCTTGCATTGTAACTGTGCCCATTTCCTGGATTTCAACAGTCCCATGGCGGACCATTTCCAACTACCAGTGCGGTGTCACTGAGAAAAGAGCTGGGAAGAAATGTGCTGAGCTGGCTTTCAGGAGTCAGTTTGAGCTGGTTCCAGGGCGTCATCATTTAGAACATGCGAGATGCTCCGGAAACTATAAGCTGTCATGTGCTACCTGGTCAGGTTACAGCTACTCCTTTTTTTTTTTTTCCTTTTCGTTTTTAATGTCTAAGTGTCACACTTAAGAGGGGCCTGGGCAAGCTGGAGTAGGTTTGTAGGAGGGTAAGCTAAGGATGGTATGGTAGGGGCCAAACCAGCTAGTTCACCAAACCATTTCCTGTCTCCTGTTGGACAATGGCACCCCACTCCAGTAATCTTGCCTGGAAAAATCCCATGGACGGAGGAGCCTGGTGGACCGCAGTCCACGGGTTCGCTAAGAGTCGGACACGACTGAGCGACTTCACTTTCACTTTTCACTTTCATGCACTGGAGAAGGAAATGGCAACCCACTCCAGTGTTCTTGCCTGGAGAATCCCAGGGACGGGGGAGCCTGGTGGGCTGCCGTCTACGGGGTAGCACAGAGTCGGACACGACTGAAGTGACTTAGCAGTTGGGCTCACAACCAGACCGTATTTCCCAGCCTCCCTTGCGGCCAAGGGCAGTCACGTGACTGAGTTCTAGCCAATGGAATGTGGGTAAGAGTGATGTGCGTCACCCAGATATGACCCACTCACTGGCTAAGGGCGAGAACTTGAAGGTCCTATGGGAGGGCAGAACCTAAGATGCCAGGAAAGGAGATGTGGAATCACAGCCCTGAAGGCTGAAAGCCTGCTCTGGCCAGTTAGTTACACGAGAAAGAAGTCAACTCCTGTCCTGTGCGGGAAGCCACTGGGATTTGCCCTTGGTGGGTCATAGCAGTTACGACCCACTCTAACCTCTACAAATGGACACACAACCCCGCCACGAGGGGACGGCTGCGGAACTGCTGCCCTGGAGAAGAGGCGGTCCAGTGGAGGACTTAATATATTATCCTCAAATCCAGCATTCTTGCCTGCCGGGTCAATGGGGTCATAAAAAGTCAAACATGACTGAGCGATTAACATACACTTTATGACTGTTAAGGCTGTCCTGTAGGACCCCAGAGAGCAGCTATAGGACCAATGGGAGGAAAGTTACAGGGATGCAAGTCCAAGCTCAACACTCAGGAAGGTGTGGGCAGAGGGAGACCTTGGGAGGTGGTAACCTGCAATCCCAGGGCTGTGCAAATAGGCAGGAATGCCATAGAAGCTACTCAAACATCAGCTAGCAGCTTGACGTCAGCTTCATACTTTGAGGCTATCTTCAAGACCTTGGAGTCTGTGATTGTCGATCTATCATTTTCCACTAAGATGCTGCCTCCTCCATCAGTCCTGGATCTTACAAAGGCCCAGGCTTGATTCTAGAATGAGACAGAAAGTCCTCGGGGCAAAATTCTAATTCTCCTTCAGACTCACTCCTGATCATCTCAGCCCCAGCTCCCAACAAGGACTCCATGACCAAATGTGGGAACAAGACTCTGAGTTTGTGGAAGACCTGGTCACTAGGGTTTTGGAGGGTTTGGGTGGGGAGTTGTTATTGTTGTTTTGGTCAAACCCGGCAGCATGCAGGACCTTAGTTCCCTGACCAAGGATCGAACCCATGCCCCCTGCAGTGCAAGTGTGGGTTTTCAACCACTGGACCGCCAGGGAAATCCCAACCTGACTGCTAGGGAAAGCTACCTTCCTGAGTGGGAGAGAGGGGTGGGGAATGAATAGACCAGGCTGCACAGGGAGGGCAGACAGGAGGAGGAGACTGACCTGGAAAGCAATTTGATCTGGAGGAGAGGAGGGCCAGCTGCTCCCAAGAGTCCAGCAAAGGCAAAAATCTTCATCTCTCTTGGCTTCGACCAAGGAGGAAGGCTCAGCGGGGACCTTGATAGCATAACCTCACGAGAAATAAGCTCCGGCTCGGCTCTCCAGAGGCTTCTTGACGTGAGAGTCTGGGCTGTGTTCCCCATCAGCTTCCACACATGTGCATGTGCGTGCATGCAGACACACACACACACCCCCTTCCAACCTCTGCTCTGGCCTGCTATCTCAACCATTTCCCAAAGCCAAGCTCCCAAAAGCACCCTGAGATTTCTAGGAGATCTGGAGGCTGGGTCTGGGGGAGTGACTGGGAAACAGAAAAGGTGTTTTCCTGAAAGAATCATTAAGCTGTGTGCACTCCTGAGGTCTCTTCTCCTGCTCATGCCCAGCCCATCTCCACCAGGGCCTCCCGTCATCATGAGCACTGCATGAGGGCCAAATTGAATTAGAATAATTAACTTTTGGTCACACTTTTAATTTGGTGCCGGAAATAAGAGAGCTAATGGAGATTAAACAAGCTCTGATGCTGGAGATCAGCCTGAAAGCTGCACAGGGAGGCCCCGGGCCCTGGTGGGGGACGGGGGGGTGGGGCGGTGGGCACACAGACAGCCAGAGGGAAGAGACTGAGCAAGAAGAACGCAGTGTGTACACCACAGCCTGTGCACGTGGGCTGACGCACGTGTCCCTGCTGTGTGCCCACGTGCACTCACTGCCTGTGAGAAAGCCTGTGTGTCACGCAGGCAAATGCGTGCTTGTGTGTGTCTAGACACAGGACGTTTGCACACACAAGTGGCTCTTTGTACATGTGTGAGCACGTGTGTGCACACATTGCTTTAAATCCTGGGCAGGCCAAGCTGCCTGACTTTATGCGGTCCTGGCAGACCTGAAAGCGGCCTTCATAAATGTCTTCAAATCCACCAGCTGCTTGAGGCTCTTCCACCTCACTTTCCCCAGGAGAGCACACGCCCCATCAACCCATGCTTTCCCTGCTGACGAGGGGCTCACCACCACCACCACCACCACCACCAAAGGCGGCCTGCAGAGCCCTGCCTGTGAGGAAGAACTTCCTTCCTCCAGCGTCCACCCGTAGCCCTGGATCTGCCTCCTGGATCTTGCACAGAGCAAGGCCTCTCCCGCTCCCTCAGCATCACCAGAAGGAGTGACTGTTGCCTTCTGGATAATCTCTTCTCTAGGTGAGGCATCTGGTTCTCCCCTAGGGTCTGAAAGAAAGTGAAAATTGCTCAGTCATGTCCAACTCCTTGCAACCCCGTGGACTTACACAGTCCTTCTCCAGGCCTGAATACTGGGGTGGGTAGCCTTTCCCTTCTCTAGGGGACTTTTCCAACCCCGTGATCAAACCAGGGTTTCCTGCATTGCAGGCAGATTATTTACCAACTGAGCTAGGAGGGAAGCACCCCTCTAGGGTCTTCCTCCTCAAAATGTGGGGCTTATTTTTCTGATTCAAGGAAATAAGAAGAGCTCTGGCGTGTGTATATATATAGGCTGCACTGAGTCTTAGTTATAGCATGTAGGCTCTTTCATTGAGGTACATGGACTTTCTATTGTTTACTTGCTCTGTGGCATATGGGATCTTAGTTCCCCAACCAGGGATCGAACTTGCATCCCCTGCATTGCAAAAGTGGATTCTTAACCATCGGACCACCAGGGAAGTCCCAATGACATCTTTTTAAGGGAGAGAAGAACCTCCCTAGATCCTCCTACAGGACTTCACTCAACGTAACACACACACATGACCCCAAGCACTCTCTCATATGCCAAGGCATGAAGGAGATGGGCTGGGGTACACACGTGCCAGAGACCCTTAGGCTCATCTGCTCCAGCCATGGTCAGACTTCACATGGGTCAGAATCCTCCAGTGGAATTTACTAAAATGCAACTCCCAGGCCCTTGACCAGAGGTTTAGAGGCTGCAGGTCTCCAGGGGGCACCCATCCTCCGCACTTTTAAGAAGCAGCCAGCTGACTCTGATGCAGCTTCCCAAGAACCATCACTTGGGAACAGTTGAAGTCATCCAGCCCTCTCATTTTACAGATGGAGAGACTGAGGTCCAGAGAGAGAGATGCTCAGAGTGAGGCAGAAGCTAAGCCAGTACTGGTGCCCTAGCTTCAGCCTCCGGTGCTCCGTCCTACCACCCACCCAGGAGGAATAACACAGACAGTGTCCCTCCCATCCTGCTTACCCCAGGGGAGCCCATCTCCTCACCACAGAGCAGGGACATCCCAGTGTAGGACAGAAGCATCCTTCTTCAAATCTGACATTCCCATCAGTTCCCGCATGTATCCCCTGCCAGGGGTCAGGAAGAGACAGGCAAGGATGAGCAGCCTCGCATCTGCTAAATGAAGTGGTCCCAGCTGAGGAGCTGAGATTCATGGAGGCCATCACTGCATCAGAGGGAAATTCCCATCAGGCAGTGATAAACGGATGAGGTGTCAAGACCTCACTGAGGATGCCCAGGCTGGGAAGATGAGCCAGATTGGGGGAAGGCAACCTGGAGCTCCCCACCCAGAGAAGACAGCAGACATGCAGGACCTGGGAGCAGCCAGAGGTCTCACCTCCCCCAGAATCCAGAGTTACCTTCCAGAGGATCTGGCCACATCCATCTGCCACTGTCCACCCAGGGGCCTGAGGTCTTCTGATCAAACCTGGCCCTACAAACGCAAGGACCCGAGAGGACAAGTGAGGACGTAAGATCACACAGCTTTTCAAGGCAAAGTCCAGTCTCCCAGCTCCTAGCCTGTGTCCTTTCTACTTTGCCACTCTCGTGCTTGCTATAAAGCAGCCAGCACCAACTGGAACGATCGCAGATGGAGAATGAAGAAACAGAAATAACGAGGATGACCAGATCTTCTCCCAGCAAAAGGAAAGTAAAACCAAAGCGCCTGAGAAAAACACCATCTTTCACCAGCACTAAACTTCCTCACTACCTACAACCACTGTCTCCCTCCCCCGGCCCCCAAGACACCCTTGTCTTCCAGGATTAAGTGAGAGCAAGCATACGCCTTCAAAATTCAGAGTGCCCCACACACCGAACGCAAGAGACTCAAAGGGAAGAAAGGGGAATTTGACTTCTTTCAAGCCTGCTCCGTGATTTCATTTGGCCTGAGGTCTTCTTTCTTTTGAGCAGGGTGCTAGGGTCACGTTCCATTTCCACGTCTGCTTTGAAGGTGAGATTCCCCAGAGGAGAAGGAAGGGCATCGCCGGCTGCATCACCGTCACTCACCGTCTCCGGCAGCGTTGGCCCCACCGGGCCCCGTTGGCCCTCAGCCTCATTGCCCTAGATGAGACAGGCCCGCCAGGCCCCCAGGAGAGCTGGGAGCTCTGGAGACCGACGGGAGAGTGAGAGCAGAGGGAAATGAGCAAAGGGAACTGCCCGGTCCTCTTGCTTTGGTAGCAGAGAGGCAGCAGGGTTCAGACCCCAGCCTGGGCAGGTCCTTCCTTCTCTCCAGCTGCTGGGAAGGGTGTGAGCAGGGGAGGGAAAAGAGGGGTCCTCAGGGCTGGGCGCTAAGGGCTTGACAAGGAGACGGTCCAGCTGGGAGATGGGTGCTAGGGTTTCTGCCCGAAGCCAGCCCCCACCCACTGTGCTCTTGGGAATAAACACCTCACTTTCTCAGGGCCCCACGTCTCTGGCTTCCTCCCCTGTCCTACTCCTGGAGGCAGAGAAGGAGGATGAAAAGGGAACAAGAGACACTGTACTGTTTTGAGTCCGGGGCACAGCGTCCGCCCGGTGCCTGCCCTCTGGCAGGCCCATCTGTCCTTGGCCCTGGTCTTCCCCATCCTGCAGGAACAGCCTATCCAGGACCCTTTCCGGCCCCCAGCACCTCCCACCCCACTTCCTCCGTCGAGCATCTCTCCCACCCTCTCCTTTTCCCGTCTTTGCCCCCAGGACGAGCACTGACAGAAACATCTTGAGTTTCTGAATAAGACACAGTGATCAGGAGGCTGACCTCATCCAGGGATCAGGGGAGGCACCGCCNCCACTTCCTCCGTCGAGCATCTCTCCCACCCTCTCCTTTTCCCGTCTTTGCCCCCAGGACGAGCACTGACAGAAACATCTTGAGTTTCTGAATAAGACACAGTGATCAGGAGGCTGACCTCATCCAGGGATCAGGGGAGGCACCGCCCCCCCACCCCCGACCTCACCCCAAGAAAGTAGCTTGGTATCTGAGACCTGAGAGGTGAGGGGGTTTGCTTACAGAAGGGGATTGGAGAGGCGTGTTTTTAGAGGGACAGCCTCTGAGATAGAAAAAAACGCAAGTCACTCACTCAAGGATTAAAGGGAGCCTCTACAGAGAGGAATGATGGAAACCACAACACTTAGGAGGAATCAAGGGCCCTGGGGCTCCTTAGGTATGGGGATGAGGAAGGAGGCACTTGTCAGCTTTCCAGGTAGACCTACTCTGTCTGGATCTAGAGGCCCTCGCATTTCTATGAAAGCTTAGTCAAAGCTCCTTAAGTACCTAAGACGCAGGGGCCTTGCCTAGAGAAAAGTGAAAAATACCTCATAAGCTAGTGTGATGGTTTAAATTAAATGGCATTGGTCTGGACAGCACCAGCATCTAATACATACTTGACAGAATTGCTTGTCTTGCCCTCCCCTCCTCTAATTCAGAAGCTGGGTTTGCAGATTCAGGCTTTCTTCCCTCTGGGGTGCACAGCCTGGAGGTGAAGGTCAGCTGTCCCCGTGGCTCCCACCCTTTCTGTCGAGTACAGCATGCTCTGAGAGCAGGAACCACGTCTTTTCATCTGGGAACTCACGCAAGCTGGCTCATGTCGAAAACGGTCTCCTTGCTTCTGCTCCCGCCCTCCTCACACAGGGCTCAACCCAGCCATCAGGGCATCCGTGAAAACTGAAGTCAGGTCCAGGCACTGCTCCACTCTAAACCCTCGGATGCCTCACTCTCATTTGGGGTAAAAGCCAAAGTCACAACTAAGGCCCGCCAGGCCCTACATGCCCTGCTCCTCCCAGCCCCTCTGCCTCCCGTCACCTGCCACTCTCCCCTGCATCCTTCCTGCTCCAACCACACGGGCACCCTTGCTATTCCCCACCCCGGCCAGGCCTGCTCCGCCTCAGGGCCTTTACACATGCACAGATATTCACATGCCTCTCCCCCTTTCAGGTCTTTACTCAGATGTCACCTGCCACGTGGGCTTCCCAGGTGGGCGCTAGTGGAAAAGAGCCTGCTTGCCAAAACAGGAGATATAAGAGATGTGGGTTCAATCCCTGGATCGGGAAGATTCCCTGGAGGAGGGCACGGCAATCCATTCTGGTATTCTTGCCTGGAGAATCCCATGGACAGAGGACCCTGGCAGGACTCTCTGTAGTGTTGCAGAGTCAGATAGGACTGAAGCAACTTGGCACGCATGCATTTAAAAAAAAAAAAATAGAGAAAGGGGTTGGCAGGGCTGGAGGGAAAAGGAGAGAAGTTTCCTCTTCTCAGTCCCTGAGGTCCTGAACGTCTCATCTCAGACAAAGTCCTCATACTCCTTCAGCGCTTGAGCACATGGTCTGATGAAGAGGACAGACGCATACAGTCAGCTGTGCCCCAGCACGTGCTTTTGCTCGGTCATGTCCGACTCTGTGCAGCCCCACGGACTGTAACCTGCCAGGCTTCTCTGTCCGCGAGATTCTCTGTCCATGGGATATTCTCCAGGTAAGAACACTGCAGTGGATGGCCATTTCCTTCTCCAGGGGTCGTCCCCACCCAGGGATAGAAGCTGCATCTCGTGTATCTCCTGCATCATGTCTTCCCCTTACCGGACGGGCCGTCGGGGAAGCTTGTGTCATCTCAGACAAAGGCAGCTATCATCGCAAAACTGTTTACAATAGCTAGGATGGGGAAGCAACCTAGATGTCCATCAGCAGATGAATGGATAAGAAAGCTGTATGTNGGGTCGTCCCCACCCAGGGATAGAAGCTGCATCTCGTGTATCTCCTGCATCATGTCTTCCCCTTACCGGACGGGCCGTCGGGGAAGCTTGTGTCATCTCAGACAAAGGCAGCTATCATCGCAAAACTGTTTACAATAGCTAGGATGGGGAAGCAACCTAGATGTCCATCAGCAGATGAATGGATAAGAAAGCTGTATGTAAACACAATGGAATATTCGGTTCAGTTCCGTTCAGTCGCTCAGTCCTGTCCAACTCTTTGTGACTGCAGCACGCCAGGCCTCCCTGTCCATCACCAACNCTCTCTCTCTCTCCTTCTCTTCTCTGTCTCTCTTCTGTCCTAATTTCTTCTTGTCCGCTGGAGGATTTATGTAACTGACAGCGGTGGCAGCAGCCAATCATAAAGGCTGCTCACAGATACAAAAACTTAATGCTTCCCCAGCCTCAGGAAAATGAGCTGCCATCCTCCTGAGGGCTCCTTTGCTCAGAGAAGCCTAGGCGGTCCCCCTTCTCCTCCAGAAAGAGAGAGCGGCAGCACTTTAGACAGCTCTCTTATGCCCCAGCTCTGTTTGGGGACCTGCCTCCCAAGGAGTGAGAGTCACAGTTGGGCTCCACTTCTAACTAACACAGTGGAGATGGTCCCGGACCAGAGGCAGGATGCCTAGTCTCACCTCACGTTGGTGGAGCCTGTGGGCAGATTATGGCCCCACTCTGAGTCTGGTTCCCCATCTGATTATGGCCACAACCCTCTGATTCTAAAAAAAAAAACCAGGAGGCAGCTTCTGGCTGTAGGGGAGTCAAGTGATCCCAAAGCATGTCACCTTCTGATGGCAGCAGGGCTGTGGTCAGCGTTTCAACAGAGGAGACATCAGGACCAACAGAAACCCACAGCAGAGGGGCTAAGAGAGTGGCTTAACGACCAGGGGGTGGAAAGCAGATTCCGGGGTGGGGGCAATGGGGAAAGCCTTCTGCTGTGTTCACCCGCCCTGCAAGTTGGTACCTGGGATCCCTCCGTGGGATCTAGTTGATTTCCCCACCCTCTTGGTCAATGCTCACCTGGAACCCAGCAGATCAGATTCATGGCAGCAGCCAAGGGCCAGAAAGGAAGTAGGAGAGAGGTGGGGTGCAAGCAGGAATGCCTGACTCCCAGAGTGGCTGCGAGAGAGCCACCTTCTGAGCATCTTACTCGTTGCACAGCACAGAACTGAGCTTTGCTCAGAGAGGTGACGTCACTTGGCTGAAGTTGCCCAGCTCGTAAATGACCACCCATGAGTTGGAAAGCACACCCCAAAGCCTGTGCTTCTTCTGTGTTCACGGGGACTTTTTTTAAAGAAGAGGAGAACCTCAAATATGGAGAGGAAACTTGGAGACACTTTTTTTCCTACTGTTTTCCCAGTGGCCATCCTCATCTTGGCAAAAAGGTTAGTGGGGGTGGGCTTCCTTGGTCTGCAAAAGAGAATCTGGGAAAGAGCTTCAGAGAGGCACTCAGTTTCTGTTTTCAGGTACTAGAAGGGCTTACATCATGGAGGCAAAAAAAGTCATCTGTTTTCACAAAATAGAGACGAGACCCTGGGCCCAGCCTGCAGCAAGAGGGATGCGGAGCAGACTGGAGGAAAGATCCACCTGAGCACTGGTACAGGCTTGCATTCATTGTTGTAACTTACATAAATAAGGGAGGGGCTCCGTCCCTGAAATGTGTTTAAAGAATTCTAACCTCTGTGGACACAGGAAAATCCTCCACATCAAATGACCTGTTAGCAGCTCCTACAACTCTTCAAGCCATGCATTGGTGCTCGGATGCTCAGTAGTGTCTACTGGCAATCTCGCTAGGCTACTCTGTCCACGGAATTTTCCTGGCAAGAATACTAGAGTGGGCTGCCTTTCCTNAACCTCTGTGGACACAGGAAAATCCTCCACATCAAATGACCTGTTAGCAGCTCCTACAACTCTTCAAGCCATGCATTGGTGCTCGGATGCTCAGTAGTGTCTACTGGCAATCTCGCTAGGCTACTCTGTCCACGGAATTTTCCTGGCAAGAATACTAGAGTGGGCTGCCTTTCCTCTTCCCAGGAATCTTCCCAACCCAGGGATCAAACCCGTGTCTTTTGCTTGGCAGGCAGATTTTTTTTTTAACCACTGAGCCACCTGGGAAGCCCTCTTGAAGTCATAGGCAAGAGGCTTGAACACAGGCTTTTCCCCCATGAGGCTCCGCAGCCCACCTGCAGCCCCCACCCCAACTCCCCCTGTGTGGTGGCCCTGCAAGGCTAGCTTCCTCCGACGGGCTGATGGGCACCGGCGCCCCTGCAGACAGGCAGGAAGCCGGAGCCGACGGGGCTATCTCCTCATCACACCAGGCAGCCACCTCTGAGCCCTCTCCCTTTCAGGAAGCCAAGCCAGGAAATTAACACGGAGCCGGAGCCGAGATGCCACCAGACACCTGCCCGGAAATTCAAACCTGCAGCTGGTGGGGGCCGGCTTAGGAGAGCAGAGTGTGATGGGAGAGGCTCTTTGCAGAGGAAGGTAGGCACCTGCAGGGGGCGTGCACCGGCTCTTTTTAAAGGGGGTACGGCTGTCACAGATAACCAACCTGGGCTGCCTGGAGAAGGGGCCAGGAGGGACACCGTCAGCTGGTTCTGGGAGCCTGCTTCACCCGACGGCAAGAGGCCTCAGAGCAGGAGAGTCCTGGCAGCAAGCTGATGACTTGTTCTGCAGCTGCTGCCTAAAAATCCCCCGAGGGAAGCAGGGAGAGGGGACAGAAGTGATGACAAGGCTTCTCCTTAGAGGTGAGAGCTGAAAAGACACTGCCCTGATTCTGAGGTATTACAGCCAGGCAAACCCAGTCTCAAACCCACACTTTGCCAGTTACCGGTTCTGTGACCTTGTGCCTCAGTTGCCTCATCAATGAAATGGGCATAACAATAGCAAGGCAGGCCAACTGTTCCAAAAAAGAATCCCCCAAATCTAAAGTGGTTTAAAGACACATATTTTACTTCTAGTCTAATAGTAATACCTTGAGGGCAAGGAGAGTTGCACTCTATACAGTCGTTCAAAGACACAGGCTCTTCTTTTCAGACTATCCCAGCGCTCTAGACCAGGGTTTTTGTACCACTGACATTTGGGATAGCCAATACTTTGTTGCAGAGGCTATACTGTGCTTCTTTGGCAGCATCCTTGGCCTCTATCCACTAGACATCAGGAGCATGCCCCCAAGTTATGACAACCAGAAATGTCTCTGAATATTGTCAAATGTCCCCAGGGAGAGGGGAACAAAATTACCCCACTTGAGAACCACTGCTTCTCATGCCTCCACAGCTAACCAGCAGAAGAAAAAGAGAACACACGGAGCCTCTCAAAAAGGGTCTGAGGGGCCAGCCTGGAAGAGGCAGCATGCATGACGTTCGTCACATTCCAACAGGTTGGTTGAGGTTACCTGGCCCCACTGCAGGGCAGACTGTGTGTCCATGAGGGAAAGGAAACAGGGTCTTGGGAGCCTCTTGGGCTTGTTGGGATGATTTGATGAGCTGAAAATTTTCTGTAAGTAAGATACCTGGCGTTTGGTGGGCTTTCAACAGATGGTAATGACTAACGCTCTTGGAGGGTTTGTGTGAGCACCACGCAATGCTCTGCACTTGGCACTCTCTTCTCGGATCCCCACTTGCTAACGAGGAGCAGAGGAACAGGGAGAGCGAGTGACCCCGCAAGGTCGCGGAGTTGGTGGCTCTGAGATGCTGGCTCCAGCGCCCACCTCTCAGCCCACTTGCTCCACTCTGCTGACTGTTAGTCTCCAGCCCCAAATCCTCTCTTTCATTCTGCTGTTACATGTAACGTGGTCACCCAACAAATCACAGATTCACAAGACACTTTCTCTGCACAAAGGCGGAAACCTGAGCCCCAGGAAGGGAATGCCTAGGGCCAGTCAGCTAGAAAGCAGCAGAGCCAGGACGAGCAGCTGGGGCCACTGGCTGCGCAGGCGGCACCCTCTCTTGGGGAGGAGGCCACTTCCGTCCTCACGCCATGCTTTAGAGCCTGGGCCCGCAGGACGCTGCTTTGGCCCCTGTCACCCTGCCACACCTCCAACATGACCTTAGCCATGCTCTTCCTTTCCCTCAACGCTGCAACCACACTGGAGTTCCCAGGATTTCCCTGAAGACACCATTGTTTCAAGCCTCCTTTGATTTGGTCTAAGCTCTTTCCTCTACCTGAATTGTGCTCCCTAGGTGGTGATGGTTTAGTCACTAAGTCATATCTGACTTGCGTGACCCCCATGGACTGTAGCTCGCCAGGCTCCTCTGTCCACGGGATTTTCCAGGCAAGAATACTGGCGCAGGTTACCATTTCCTTCTCCAGGGGATCTTCCCCACCCAGGGATCGTATCTGGACTTCCTGCATTGCAGGCAGATTCTTTACCAGCTGACCCACCAAGGAAGCCCTATTCCCTAGGCGGTATGAGGCAAACTCCTATTCATCCTTCAAAACCCCCCTCTCTCCGTCTTTACCACCTCCTCCTCACAGCAGCACTAATTATAAGAACACTTCACATCGATTGAGGGCTTACAGACATTGTCCTAGACCCACCACATGCCTCATTTAATTATCCAATGCTATCACTTCATGGGAAATAGATGGGGAAAGTGTCAGACTTTATTTTGGGGGGCTCCAAAATCACTGCAGATGGTGACTGCAGCCACAAAATCAAAAGACGCTTGCTCCTTGGAAGGAAAGTTATGACCAACCTAGATAGCATATTCAAAAGCAGAGGCATTACTTTGCCAACAAAGGTCCATCTAGTCAAAGCTATGGTTTTTCCAGTGGTGGTGTATGTATGTGAGAGTTGGACTGTGAAGAAAGTGAGCGCTGAAGAATTGATGCTTTTGAACTGCGGTATTGGAGAAGACTCTTGAGAGTTCCTTGGACTGCAAGGAGATCGAACCAGTCCATTCTGAAGGAGATCAGCCCTGGGTGTTCTTTGGAAGGAATGATGCTAAAGCTGAAACTCCAGTACTTTGTCCACCTCATGCAAAGAGTTGACTCATTGGAAAAGAGCCTGATGCTAGGAGGGATTGGGGGCAGGAGGAGAAGGGGACGACAGAGGATGAGATGGCTGGGTGGCATCACAGACTCAATGGACGTAAGTAAGTTTGAGTGAACTCTGGGAGTTGATGATGGACAGGCAGCCTGGCGTGCTGCGATTCATGGGGTCGCAGAGTCGGACACGACTGAGCGACTGAACTGAACTGATGAGCAGAATGATCTTTTTAAAAGTGTCCCCTCTCCTTGAACCTAAGTAGGTTGTGACCACCTCAGTGCAGCCCAGTGATGTGATGTGACTTTACAGGCTAAGTGATAAAAGATCATGCAGCTTCCACCTTGGTCTCTTGCTTTCCAGACGTTCCTTCTCTCACAGTGCTCCCCTTTCCAAGCCCACCATGCCGTGAGAAGTCCCGGACCCACACACAGCCCACTAGTGGCTCTGGTCTCTGGTCCAAGCTGTGCCTTGGAGTCACAGGAGAGTTACGGATGATTCCAGCCCCAGCCACTTTGTCACCCCAGACATTCAAGTCTTCCAGCCAAGGCACCAGATTGTGGAGCAGAGACAGGTCATCTCCACGGTACCCTGACCATAGTACCTGTTGACACATAATAAAATGGTGGCTGTTTCATGTCACTGAGTTCGGGGAGTTTGTTACACAACAATAATCATCATAATTCTGTTATGGTCCAACCCATTTTACAGCTGGGAAAACTAAGGCAATGAGAGGCTAAGTAACCTGCACAGGATGCTAAAACTAGGAGGGAGTTGAGTCAAGATCGAAACTCAGGCCATCAAATTCCAGAACTGGCCTGCTTATCTGCTTTTCTCACAGCCAATTTCAAACGATGGTGTAATTGACCAAACTTAAATGTCCTCCTCTGACTTCAGACTGAGCTTTTTNTTCAAAAGCAGAGGCATTACTTTGCCAACAAAGGTCCATCTAGTCGAAGCTATGGTTTTTCCAGTGGTCGTGTATGTATGTGAGAGTTGGACTGTGAAGAAAGTGAGCGCTGAAGAATTGATGCTTTTGAACTGCGGTATTGGAGAAGACTCTTGAGAGTTCCTTGGACTGCAAGGAGATCGAACCAGTCCATTCTGAAGGAGATCAGCCCTGGGTGTTCTTTGGAAGGAATGATGCTAAAGCTGAAACTCCAGTACTTTGTCCACCTCATGCAAAGAGTTGACTCATTGGAAAAGAGCCTGATGCTAGGAGGGATTGGGGGCAGGAGGAGAAGGGGACGACAGAGGATGAGATGGCTGGGTGGCATCACAGACTCAATGGACGTAAGTAAGTTTGAGTGAACTCTGGGAGTTGATGATGGACAGGCAGCCTGGCGTGCTGCGATTCATGGGGTCGCAGAGTCGGACACGACTGAGCGACTGAACTGAACTGATGAGCAGAATGATCTTTTTAAAAGTGTCCCCTCTCCTTGAACCTAAGTAGGTTGTGACCACCTCAGTGCAGCCCAGTGATGTGATGTGACTTTACAGGCTAAGTGATAAAAGATCATGCAGCTTCCACCTTGGTCTCTTGCTTTCCAGACGTTCCTTCTCTCACAGTGCTCCCCTTTCCAAGCCCACCATGCCGTGAGAAGTCCCGGACCCACACACAGCCCACTAGTGGCTCTGGTCTCTGGTCCAAGCTGTGCCTTGGAGTCACAGGAGAGTTACGGATGATTCCAGCCCCAGCCACTTTGTCACCCCAGACATTCAAGTCTTCCAGCCAAGGCACCAGATTGTGGAGCAGAGACAGGTCATCTCCACGGTACCCTGACCATAGTACCTGTTGACACATAATAAAATGGTGGCTGTTTCATGTCACTGAGTTCGGGGAGTTTGTTACACAACAATAATCATCATAATTCTGTTATGGTCCAACCCATTTTACAGCTGGGAAAACTAAGGCAATGAGAGGCTAAGTAACCTGCACAGGATGCTAAAACTAGGAGGGAGTTGAGTCAAGATCGAAACTCAGGCCATCAAATTCCAGAACTGGCCTGCTTATCTGCTTTTCTCACAGCCAATTTCAAACGATGGTGTAATTGACCAAACTTAAATGTCCTCCTCTGACTTCAGACTGAGCTTTTTGAGAACAGGGATGTGTCTCCTGTTTTGATTCCCCGCAGTAGCTCAGTTCCTGGCACAGAGCTGAGGCTGAGGACGGTTTGCTGCCCTGGGCTGAGTGCCACAGGGAAGCCCCTGCAGGGTGTGGACCATTGAGCTGAGCCTGTCTGTGCCGTGGTCTGCTCTCCAGATTTCTCTAGTGCTGCCCTGCTGTCCCCCAGGCCCTTACCCGCCCAAGCCTTTGACTCATTGTCTGTTTAAACTGATAATTTTCTGTCCAGTCTGCTCCCTGTGCCCCGGTGGCCCAGCTGACAGCTTCATTAAAAACGGTCGCGGTTGGCGTCTCTCAGTCCAGCAGAGCCCGCGAAAGGGCATCATCCTGGACCCATCATCACACCCCTGGCCACCTCCCCACTTCTACCACCAACAGCACGTGGCGCAGCCCAGCTTAGAGTCAAGGGTTTGAACCTCTGCTAGTTACGACCAGGAAGCCCTCCCCTCCTAGACTGGGGGCAAGGGACAGACTCCTGAGGGTCCCAAAGAGAAGGATCCATGCTCTAAAGCTTCCTCACAAAGGAGATGAAGCCGGAATCAGGAGTCAGTGGAGACGGCTGAGTACAGACCCTGGCTCCACGCTGGGGAGCCTCTGGCCTTGGGGACGGCACCCGCCACCTTCTGCTCTGCCTTCAAGCCTCAAGAGGAAAGTCTCAGAATGATTCCTCTGGAGGGGACTTTTCAGAGGTGGCACAAGCCTCCTGGAGGCTGGTTTTTATAGGAGAGGACTTCTCCCTCAGCGCCACTGAGCCCTGCTCTCCCACTGGTGACCTCGGGCAGGCCACTCAACTTCCCCTTCTTCACGGCCTCACACCAGAGGCTGGATACCCTTCACCTGAGCGAGAAGACAGGTGCAGCCAGGACCAGCCCAGCTGATGAAAAGATGAAATTATAATAAGAGCCCAGTTTTAGCAACACTTCCCGATATTTCAGACCCTCCCCTTTGTGCCTTCTCTGCCCAATGACTCTAGCGGGTCAGGAAATGAAACTGAAGTCTCTCAGTCGTGTCCAACTCTTTGTGACCCCAGGGACCGCAACCTACCAGGCTCCTCTGTCCATGGGATTTTTCAGGCTAGAGTACTGGAGTGGGTTGCCATTTCCTTCTCCAGGATATCTTCCCGACCCAGCGATCGAATCCGGGTTTCCTGCATTGCAGGCAGACACTTTACCGTCTGAGCCACCAGGGAAGCCAGTGAGTCAGCACTCTTGTTATTCCCATTTTGCAGATGAGGAGACTGAGGCACAAAGGGGTCAGAGAACTTGGCCAAGGTTTCATGCACAGTTTGCAGATGGCAGAGGCAGGAGCCAAAGTCAAGCAGATCAGATCCAGAGTCCTGACCACATAGCCCTCCCACCATGCTAAAGCCAATGTGAAGTGCTTAGCACAGCGTGGCACACACAGTAGGTGACCAAGGACACTTAGGCCAAGGCGAGGGCCACACAGGGCCCCAGAGGACACAGGGAGGGTCTGCCAGCCCTCCCCAGAGCAGGGGGGGTGGGGCAGACTGTCCCCAGCTGCTGGTAGTTTAGCCACGAGGATGAGGAAAGCAAGGCGGCCCTCTCCAGTTTGCCTCGTCCCTTTGTCCTTCCGCTGGCCTGAGAAAGGGATCCAAGAGTTATTTACTGCAGAGATTTCATCGTGATGTCCTCACCCTTACTGTACAGCCTTTAAAGGTGAAATAAAAATATCTAAAGGGGAAAGAAAAAGTCTTTTTATTCAGCATCATAAAAGTCATTGGCAGATGTTCCCCTGGAAGGGGAAAAAAACAGCATAAAATTCTACAGTGACATTGTTCCGGGAGAACCCTCATGGCCAGCCCTAGTTGGGGGGTGTGCCTGGGGGGTGAGACTGCTACCAGGACCCCCGCACGCGGCTTTGGGCTCCAGCAGGTGGACCTGCAGCTGCATCTCCAGAGCCCACGACTGGACCAGCAGAGTGGGAACGTGTGTGTGTGTGTGTGTGTGTGTGTGTGTGTGTGTGTGTGTTAGTCACTCAGTCATGTCCAACTCTCTGTGGTCCCATGGACTGTAGCCCACCAGGTTCCTTTGTCCATGGGATTCTCCAGACAAGAATACTGGACTGGGTTGCCATTTCCTTCTCCAGAGGATCTTCCTGACCCAGGGGTCGAACCTGGGTCTCCTACACGGCAAGCAGCTTTTTTACCATCTGAGCCACAGAGAAGCCCTGGGAGCCTCACCAATGCTTGTTAGATCGAAGGGTGAATACAGGAGTAAATACTGGAGGGAACACTTCCCCAGAACTACCCCAGAGCCTCCCTCTCCAGTGGGAGGGCTGGCCGTGAACCAGAGCATCATGGCGTCTAGTACTTTGAGACTGACTTCCCACTCAGTCAACAAATAGATCACACTCTCACATCCATGCCTTGTGCTCTCTTCCTCTGTCCTGAGGGGGTCTAACGCAGGCCTCCTACCTCCATTTGTCTGCTCAATATCAATTCTCACACCCTCCACTTGCCACCTTTATCTCTAAGGGGCCTCCTCCTCCTTGCTGGGGCCAGTGCCCGTCCCAGGCTCTCTGCACAGAGTATCTAGATATCTGTGTTTTGGTTTCCTCCAGGAGAAAGTGTATTCCTCAGAACAGGGCGCCTGTTAGGCAATGCCCAATAAGGGTGTCTCAGGTGAATGAGTGGATAAATGAATGAGTGAACGACATTTGCATGATCCTTGACTCTCCAAGAACTCTCACAACCCCTCCCCCCAAATGTGGTGGTGTCCCAGGACTCCCCTGGTGGTCCAGTGGTTAAGAATCCGCCTGCCAGTGCAGGGAACATGGGAGGTCCAGGAAGACCACACACACCATGGGCAACTCAGCCCGTGCACCGCAAGTATTGAGCCTGTGCTCTAGAGCCCGGGAGCCACGGCTCCGGAAGCCCAGCCACCCTAGAGTTTGTGCTCTGCAACCAGAGAAGCCACTGCAATGAGAAGCCCCTACTCTGCAACTAGGGAGTAGCCCTTGCTCACTGCAACTAGTGAAAAGCCTGTGTGCAGCAAGGAAGACCCAGTACAGCCAAACATAAATCTTTAAAAAAAAATACGGCATCCAGCTTTGACATCACAAACCTCGTTTTACAGGTAAGAGAACAGAGACTCGGAGAAAGCAAGACAGTGCCTGAGATGCAATGAGTGTGGGCGTCCTTGAATCCAATTCTACCTCTTTTGCGCTTTCACTTTGCCAAGTTGAAGCTCACAGATTGTCACTCCTGCCCAACACACCCACACACACAGACATAGACACATATGCACACACATGGGGGCATGCATACATGCACACAGAGGTGTGCTCACACGCCTGGATGCACAAATGCACGCACACAGAGGCATCTAAATACATATACGGGCAGGCACACACACACACACACGCACGCAAATTCACTCCAACAAGCAGAAACGTTAGGCTTGAAAAGAAAAACAGGAGTTGAGGAGAGAGAGGAGTCCCAAAGGCCTCCCTTGGTGCCTCCCACCACCATCAGGCTCTGCCTTTGATTTTCAACTTTTAATTTTCATATCATCAGTTACTACATCAAAGCAATTTTACTTCAGGTGCCCTGGACCCAGGCTGTTTCTAGCCGCCCTGATTCCGAATTCCTCTTCCCACCGGGCCCACGTTGCCAATGGCATTTCACTTCTCATTAAATTCCACGTGGGGAGCATGCGGAAGCCGGGGCGATGGCAGTGAAACCACCTCTCACTTCTGCTTCCAACACTTGTTCACTTTTGTTTAAACGCTGCTTAAGGAATCATGTTGGGAGTTCTGGTTACATGCGCCAGAGAAAACCTCCCTCCCTGCCCAGCCCAGCAGGCTCTTGGGGAGATAGTGAGAGGATGGATGTAGACGGGTTCTGTACCCTCTGAAATGCTCTGCACACACAGGGAGGTCACCCTTCACCTCCCTCCCTCCCAACAGGGCACTGAAATGACTAAAGGATTTTGTTAAGACATAAACAAGACGAAGAGAACAGGAGAAGAGGCCATGAAATTGGTGAGGCTGAGGAGCTGAAGGGTGAGTACAGACTGACTCTCAAGGCCCGAGAAGGTTGAAACCTCAGCGGGCAGTGGGAGAATCCCAGGACCTGGCTGCCTCCTGGTGCAGAAGCCCAGAAAGCCTCCGGTACTAGGGACACAGCTGCTTCTGAAAGTGGGGTTCTGGACTTCCCTGGTCTGGCAGTTATGACTTTGCTTTCCAGTGCCGGGGGTACTGGTTTGATCCCTATTCAGGTAGCTAAGATCCCAAATGCTTCATGGCAAACAAACAAACATAAAACAGAAATTATATTGTAACAAATTCAATAAAGACATCAGATTTTAAAATGGGGTTCCAGTCAGGCTAAAACTGGAAGCATTGGCTGAATGTCTGCATATGAAGTCATCAGAGCACCCAGACACCATCCCTATCCCCCTCCCCCGCCCCCAGCATAAGAGAGAACGATGGGTCTGGACAGCTCTAAACTCCGGCAACAGACCCTCACTGTGAGCAAGATACTGATGGAAGACAGAGGTATTAAGTAAAGGTCTCCACACCTTCTCCCACTCAATTTCCTGAACATTGGCAGCCCAGCTTCTACCACCAAGCCAGAGCTCAAAGGATTCCTCTTTAATGGGTAAAACAGTGCAGACCAAGGACAGATCGAGAGCTAGTGTCCCCCAGACACCTCCAACCTTTTGCCTCACACCAGTCCCATGTATGTGTCTTCCCAGGCGGCTCAGTGGTAAAGAATCCGCCTGCCAGTGTAGGAGATCCAGGAGACCTGGGTTCAATCCCTGGGTTGGGAAGATCCCCTGGAGAAGGAAATGGCAACCCACTCCAGTATTCTTGCCTGGAGAATCCCATGGGCAGAGGAGCCTGCCTGACGGGCTATGGTCCACAGGGTTGCAAAGAGTCAGACACTGTTTTGTGACTGAGCCCACACACACGTGTGCAAGCCCAGGCACACAAAATTTCCAGGCAGCCAGAGCCTCCAATACAAAGTATGAAGGTTAAAAAAAAAAAAAAAAAAATCTGGGGGAAAGGGGCTCAGATAAAACAGAAGCAATTTAGGAACAAGCAGGATATCTCAAAACCCTATGATTATCCTTGGGGAAATAAGAGAAATCTGTGGAGAAAAGAACAGGCTCCTATTTTTTAAAAAAAATTTTTTTTTTAAGAACATCCCGGAAAAAATAAAAAGAATTTTGGGAATTAGAGAAAGAAAGAAAATTCCACTGTGGGGTTGGTGCATAACACTGAGGAAATCTCCTAGAAAGTAGAACAAAATGAATAAGAATTTAAAAAAAAAACTGAAAATGATTTAAAAAAAAATTCAATCAGTCCAGGAGGTCCAACAATGTAATTAATAAGTGACCCAGAAAGAGAAAGAAATCGAAGTAAGACAATTATCACAGAAGTAATATGAGCAAATGTTTTAGCACTGAAGGATATAAGTTTCCAGATTAATGGGTCCCCTGATACCAAGGTGCTTCGTGGGCAAATTTCAGAACTCCAAGGATGAAGAAAAGATATTAAAGCCACCAGAGAGGAAAGAAAAAAAAAAAAAAAAATCTGGTCACATACGAAAGATCAGGAAGCTGCCTGGCATTAAATTTCTCCTAAGCTGTCTCAGAAATTTTATCTCCCAGGCACCACCAAAATAAAACTATAAAACAAGGTGCGGGATCCAGGAAACGTGATAACACAGATAGAGAAGCATGGAGGTTTCAAGGTAGCGGTAGAGAAACGCCAGGATTGCAGCTACGCAAGGGAGTGTTAAAGGAGAAGGCTGGAGGGATCCACAAGGAATGTCTGCAGAGAAAAAATGAAGCCAAGGGACCAGGTGATGGACACCCGGAGAGCAGCGTGCAGGGACTCCAGGCTTAGGAGAAGCACGCTTCTTCTAAAGTGCTTTCTTAAGCCCCTAAGATGCTAAATTTCTTCACCTACCACCCCTTAACTGAAAGCAGTTTGTGGCTCACCCTAAAGCACAGCTGGTTGCTATGGAAATGGCTGTATATATAAGCAGAGCAAATACCTTGGGCACTCATTTGTCTCCAGAACTGGGCAGGGGAAGCGATTAAGGCATGGCTTACTCGAATGAGAAGCAGGAGGCATTAGATTAGGGTTCAGAGAAGGTGTTTACTTATTTATTCAGAATCATCAACATCAGAGTGAGGTTATCTGGCGAAGAGGGAGAAGACAAGCATAAGGGGTTTTAGTGGGAACCTCACTTCTAGGGGAAAAGATGGCCCAGAATTGATGTCACAGTGTTAGCGGCCTTTATTTATTCATTCACTCATTTTGGAAGGGAGAAAGAATTTCAACCACGAAAATTCAAAAATTCCTGGACATGGAAAACAGGCAGAAAACAAAAGATGATGGAGTGTGAGCCTCTCACTGTTCAGAGAGGCGCCTTGGGTCACACAGCAAGTTAGCTAGAGACCAGGAAGAGAGACCAGTCTCTTTAACATTCCTGGCCACGTGCTTCCAGAACCTTCTCCAAGGTCACCTACCCTCATTTAAGCATTCTACCAAAATAGAATCAAATATTTATTCTGCACCAGGCACCGAGTGTACTTAAACAAAGGAACGATCTGGTAACAGGGGAAGCATGTCAACAGAAAACAGGCGCATGTGAAACACTGGGATATGTGATGCAAGGCAGGCCTGTGCCAGGTGATGTGGAAAGGGAGTGCACGTCAGGCTCTGGGGGTCAGGGAAGGTGTCCCTGCCTCCGCACCCATAGGGCCTTAAAGGGAGGGGTTTTCTCCGGGTGGGG